>OU343219.1:229496336-229507350 GCA_910596185.1 Chrysanthemum makinoi | reverse complement strand
CACCAAAAAATTATATATAAAGTAATCTGTCTCTATAGCCATTAGGGTCCGTGTTTGATATTGGATTCGTTATAAATGTTCCCTTAAAATTGAGATGTGATAAATGTTGTTCTAATACTCCATATGTTAATTTAACCGTACTTGCTAATTTGGCTAAGCTCTTTTTGGTGCAATTCTTGCAGCAGATTAAAATCTAACTTAGCAAGCATTAGTAAGGCTTCGTTATGGGACTCCTCATGTTGGTAGATAGGTATGTAACGCAATGCCTCAAGCCTTGGAAGCCTTTTTCTAAGAGGTTGTTGTAGCGCTTGATGTATTTGAGCTTCAAGAGAAGTATCGTTATTGAAAATGTAATTCTCGACTATGTTTCCTAAATGGTATGTTGTAAAGTTAAGGGCTTCATTTAAAACTTCTTCTCCCTCCACCCTCATGTGCGCTGCCTCATACAAAGAAAGCATGCCTCGAACATCATCTCTCAAGGACTCCATAAAATCCCCATTTGTATTCTTGTACTTGTTGAATATTCCTATGAAAGATGAAGTATGTATGTTAAGAAATGAATTCCATATGCTAAAATATAAATAGTACAGTAGTACATATGAACCATATTATACCACTTGAAATGTCAAAGCCTTGCTGTCGTAGGAGTCTGAACCAAAGCGAAGTGCTTTGGAGGTCATTGTTGCTGATCCACTGATCTCCGTATTTAACATAGCTATACTTTAGACATTCCTCAATTTCCTCTTCAAAATGGTATGCTACACCAAGGCGTTGGACAGCATCAATAAGTTCCAATAACTTCACATGTTGTGTCAGTTCGATTAAGTCTGTGATCACTAGCTCTTTGCGCACTTTCTCTTTTAGTTCCTTAGCTCGTTGCTCCTCACAAGCATGATCCTTTCTCTGCATGCACGAGCAAGAAATCTAATAAAAGTTAATGAACAACTCAAAATATATAATTTAATTTAGATCAAAACAAGAAAATAGTGATAAACATATTATTAACCTTATCAAATGTGAGAAACTGATCTCCCCAAATGCTGCGATGGAAGTTCACTGTGTTCCGGATAACCTCTTGTTTGGTGCTTTTATATCGATCAAAGGATGAAGGAGATGAAGAAATAGTCATGTTTTATGACGATGATTTTTGGGTTCTCTAAATCGTAACCGAAGTTAACACTATAGGATCATACATTAAATGTACAATCGATAGAATGAGATGCTAATAGCAACTTTGTATCATATGATGGAAATCTAATACGGATATGTATATATAGGCCATAGAACATATTGTTACGTTGAATAATATGCTTCTAAAAAATTAAAAAATAAAAAAATAAATAAATAATTGATGTTTGTCAAAGGAATGGTGCTATGACTTTGTCATTCTAGGCAATGAAAACAATTTTCAAATTGAGTCATCTACTTACAACATATCAACATCTACATATAGCAAAAATATAAACTACTACTTGTTATCAAACGCTTTATCAAATTATTACTATACAGCTATGTTATCAAACGTTTTATTAAAACAAACAACTACTTTTTTCTACTATTGCTTTGTGCTACTGCCTACTGCTACTGTTCTGTGTTACCGCTATCTTCGTCAAACATATCAGTTGAGATTTTTGCATTTCTAATAGATTTATTAAAAGTAAAAATAAATAAAAGTTGCTATCATAGTTTGTCTTAGAAAACTAATTTTATGAGACGGGACCCACGACTATAAATGTATAATAGTTTGATCGTGTTCGACAAGCCTACATGAGCAATTAGTTCAAACGTGAATGTAAATCTAATCAACTGAACCGAATCACTTCCAATTCTGGTTGGCAAAAGAATAAAAAAAATGTGTTAAAATATCCTATTATAATTCACTAGTCATTTAAAGTATGTTCATATATCCTTGTCATACTTCATACGTATTTGCTAAAATTAGCTGAAGATGAAACGAAAGTTATATTATACAAGTCAAAATGATTGAAAAAAATATCATACTTGTCATAAATTTTTTTTGTGGGTTGCAAACAAATTTTTTTGCTTTTGTGGGTACTTTTCTTTCAAATTCATCCTTTTTAAAGTACTATGTAACATTTTTCTTGCCGGGAAAAAAATTAATTAGCAAGAGGCAAAATGTTCAAAAATTTACAGAAAATCCCTAAAAATGATGAATTTGAAAGAAAATCCCACAAAAGCAAAAATTTGTTATTTACCCACAAAAAATGATGGCGTGTATGATCTTTTTGTCAATCATTTGTCCTATTATATAAGTTGAAAATAGTAGTAGTTTTTACTTTTATAGATGTGTTTGCGAATTAGTTGCGGTTATAGCTCATTACTATCTTAGCGAGGGTATTTAGCGCGTTGAAGCAAGGATATCTTGCAATCAAAATTTTTGACTAGCAATTTTTTTCAATCACATCTTTTTTGTGATAATGATTTTATGCATGGCGAGAATTTTGATGAATAACTTTATCACACACTATTTCATATTAAAATGCCAAGCATACGTGCGTCACGATGCAATGGCGATACCAAAAAGTCAGTAGTATTATGAGATTGTGATGACTGACGGTGAAAGGTACTCGATAATGAGTAAATGTTATATAATATTTGTCACAATATTATATAACGTGTAAAATAGAGAATCTTCGTACTTTATATGTTTACACGTTTTCATACTTTATAGATCATCTGAAAATCTTCGTACTTTGACATGTACGACGTATATCAATCGAATTTATTGCAAAATGATTCGGATTTCACAAAACTTGTACTAAAATACATAAATGATAAATGTTTTTTTGAATATGCAAATTTTATAAAAATTAAATGTTCATAACCAAACAAAAATTTAACATTAAACTTACATTAAACAAAAAAATTTACATTAATGAATGCTCTAAATACTTATGTGTAAAACAATGATTTTTTAATGTATTATACATAACATTAATCATTTGTACATGTTGCATATTAAATTGCATTGCTTAAAATTAAGTCATTTAATGAAAGAAAATGTCCTCTTTCATTATAAAATAGTTAGATAGTTACATAAAAGAAAATTAAATTCACGTATATTTTACTCTTTTTCATCTTTTGTATGCTTTTATCGATTATCTTTTGAATAATTTGACTAAATACAAGTTGTACTTAATATTATAAGCTTATTGTTATAAAAGCTTATAGCTTATGCAAGTTTTTATAAACGTATGTGTCAAACAAAGCTTGTTTTAAAACTCAAGATCTCGTAAGTTTCGATAACGTCACATCCAAACACACCAAACTTGTATGTTTAGCCATTTTGACTTTCAACTATGAATTATATTGGTCTAAGAAACCTGCTATACCATTAAATATGTGGGCAATCATCAATAATGTATCACATTTAAAGATAATTTGAATTTTAGATGTTCAACTTTATGTTTTTCAATTTAAGGTTTTTAAGTTATTTTTTGTATAACATAAAGTTTTTATCGCTTTTTCGAAAAATGATATCAGTCAACTTTTTTAGCCGAATTGGTTTATTATTGTGATATAACGTTATAATTAAGCATTTAAAAATCATTTCTGCTAAACTATGACCGTAAGCTTTCAAGAAAGTCGAAAAAACCTTGCATTACACAAAAAATAACTTCGATACCTTAAATTGAGTTAAATAAAATTGAGTACCTAAAATTCAAATTAATCTTAACCGTGATATTTTTCTATGCAATTTGCCTTTAATATGTATCTTATCACACATTGTCTGTTTTAAAAATATTTTGACGCCGATAAAAATTGGGGTTTTAAAGCACAAATTGGATTAAACTACTATTGGAAATTTACATTTTCAATTTAGTGTTTCACAAAAATAAGTATCTGCCATGTACATTTTCTTAATAATAATTCCACTTTCGGAAATTAGTTATGCAACTCAGAACCATTGAAACATGTATTAGTTGTAGTTCAGAGCTAAAGATAGAAAATGTAATACTCTTAACATCCACGATTCTTTTCGATAATGCCATACGTCAAGTCATTTACTTCTTGCACCGTGCAAAGTGCAAATAAAGCGTATTCATTGCATTGGACTGCAACGCTTTTCTCAATTTGCAATGCTTATTCTCTTTGATCGTCATAATATTTAACACGAGCTTTGTTGTAACAAATAAGTCAACTGAACAATATGCATGAAATATTGAAGAGAATTCTAAAGTATTGCATTAAACAAACCATGCATGCAGGAATGAAGAGAATTCTAAAGAAGTCGTTTCCAAAATAAATAAAAAAAAAACGTTGTCAATTGAACATACTGTCCATTAAAACAATGATACAAATACCTAATCAGATTAAGCATCCGGAACTGAAGCCTGGCTTGATTTCTTCGCCTCACAAACTAACAGGATTTTCAACCCTCATTCGTAACCAAAATCCACAAGTAGTTCCAGAATATATAGCAGTCTTAGCCCCCAGCAACAGGTGGTACTGTTGCGGCTTTCGTCCTCAGCTTTCGTGTTCTTTGTTAAGCATCTATAAAACAATCAACATCACAGTTTTCACATTAATTCACCAAATCCTTACTAACCGTAACTTATATAATTATACATGGAGGCTATATGCAAGAAATTTGATAGGATCAAAATAATTTATGGAAAATTTATTCCTGTCCTTCCATTTTTGTATATACTAAACCCATCAAACTATAACCTGAATCTACCGAATCACCAAATGATATTCAATTAATTAGTCTGGTTCAAGTAGACAATGATATTTAGTATTTACCTTGTTATTGATCAAATTGTGAAGGGCAATCACACTTCTAATCAGAGAAGAAAGATAGATAACAAGCATCTGATCGTTTGTTTTCACTGCAAAAAAGAAACAAGTGTTGTAAGTACACAACACAAAAAGTAAAGAGTAAAAATCATATGATATTTGCTCTCAGACTAGTCTTTATATACCTGCAAACGCCTTTATTAAATCAGCCACATTCAGATTTGGTAGAAGGTTAAATACATCCTGCATGACAAGGGTCGTAAGATAATGAAAGAGGCATACAGAATGACCACGATTTAAAGACTACTGAAATATACCCGTTACTAACTGAACGTCCTAAGGCAACAGATTAACTACGTTATAAAAAGCCTATAGTAAAAAGGCAACAGATTAACTATGTATATAAAGCCTATAGTAAAGGCTTTTTTCAAGTAAAAAAGCGTATCCTAGATTTGTTGAATAATCTGTTTACTTACACCATAGAGGGTGGTGGACGGGTGGTACACTATATAATTATAGCGACACTGCCTATTTACTGTACTTGACAACTGATCATATGTACTAAGAAACATCCCAAACATGCTGTTTTATCAATGCGTGTGATGAATAAGCTACAGTAACATAGTAAGTTCTGTTAAATTGTCGGCATAAGGCTTAATTTTACTGAGGTACTTCAAAATTAATGTTTCAATCGTGTGTAGATAACATGAACAAGTACTGCAAAGCATTCATGTGGGCTATCTGAAGAGTGTCTACCAAGTTTGAGAAGCTATTAGTGAACTCGCCAAAAACATAAGGACAGTAAACAAAAAGCTGAAAACTTGGAGGCAAAGTAATAATACCTGTAGATGGTACAGTATTTCGTGATTTAAAGGAAGCTTTCCATCTATGACAAGGTCCAAGTATCCGCGTATCTCCTTCAGTCTTGCATCTAACCCTTTCAAAGCTGCAAGCTTTCCAGTGACCTGCACAAGATAGAAGAAATTAATCACGGTCACACAGCAGTCGATGTATATAATATAATTAGAAAAGTTTTGAATTGCAACGTGTTGTGAATGTGTGCAGAGCTTGTGGATAAACTGGTGCAATGGTTGTAAAAGTGAAAGCCAGGATTTGAGAGAAATAAGAGTCTAGTTCTGAGACTGTCAATCATTGGATCAAAGACACGGAATAATATAAAAGAAGGATAAAAAATACCTCTGTTGCAAGAGTGCTGATGGTTGTATCCTTCACGTCTCTCAGCAAGTGCTCCACTCCTGTAGAAAGAGAACTGCAAACATCACATTCCAAAAATATATGGCATTTCTGCATTTCCTTTGTCCTTTCAGCCGTAAAGCTGAAGATGGATACGAAATAAGTCGCAACTGAATCTTACCAATTTCTTCCACTTCGTGAGCAGCAATTTCAGAGGGCACATGAACAAAGACCTTCTGGCTTTTCTGAGTAGCGTTCTGCACAAATATCCAAATGTAAGTCACGTAACAAAACAATTTAATGTGTGCTACGATGGTTGCTTGGGGAATTTTGGCATTTTTGGGTATGACAGATGACAATAGATTAATTTATTAACAAAAATGTATACAAGTATATACAAAATGAAGGTCAAACACCATAAACTAAAATGATTTTACCTCTTTAACCTCTTCAATAGCATAGTAAGCTTTGGTGGGTATTCCCAATTCCTTGGGTTGGACATCTATTATCACCAATACGGGATTTGGAACATAGCTGCAGCAACGAGATTCACCGGTCAAGACAAAATTTATAGTTACAGAATCACAGGACTACAATTAAAAAATGTATTATATCGAACTCATAAGAGAATGTAGAGATAAAGGACTACTACATAGATTTAAAGTGAACAAGTATTTGTGTTAAACATCAGTAATAAGGCCATAAGAGGAAGTTTGCATAGATAGAAACGAACTTCAACGTCATATTGTTAGCACATCTGACAATGTGTGAAATTCACTTTACCAACATAACCACAAAATCACTAAATTAAGCTAAAAGTAGTCATAGTAAGTGAACAAGGCAAAAGGGTAGTGCCAAGTAAAGAGACTCCCAACATACTGCCCACTATAAAATGACTACCACTTATCACCAAGCAGTCAATTGTGAGTCATGAAACAGATTCACCAGCTCGCAAAAAGCTAAATTATAAATGAGAATGTGATGACAAAATGACACCTATAGATAAACATACACATACAAACTACATGCATATTCCGAATTTCATGCATTTGTGTATGTTAAAGCAAAAATAGCAAAGTCTGCAAATCGAGCAATATCCTGCCTCAAAAGAAAAATAAAAATTATGAACTTTAGTTTAAGATCGTGATGCTTACTCGGTAAATAAACCATGAACATCAAGATCATTCTCTCTTAGCTTTGGACCGGTGCTATACCATCCAACAACATGCTCCTTAGCTGCAACAAACATTACTTTGTTAGGACTTGCAGAACAGTGGACACACTCATGAGTAGGTGTGGACACACTCATGAGTAGGTGGACGAGAAAGAAGCACCAATCACTACTCTTATATTGTTTCAAAAAAACTAAAGCATTACCGTTGATTCTCTTGAACATAGAGAACATGGCCTCATGATAGTTGTGATCAAGAAACCAAATGCTGGGGTCCTTGTCGTCTTCCTCAAAAGGCACTGCAAAAGAATACTCATCTATTTAGTATCTGATTCCAAAACTGAAAACCGAATACTCTTCAGCTGTTTATTTCTTCCATTAACTTACAAAAGTGTAAAGAGCTTTCAAATCTTGTCATATAACTGTGTTTGCAGATTGTTCAAGCGTATATAATAACAAAATCTTTCTATTGAACATTATTCGTAGTTTCATACGCTAGAAATATAGCAGTTACTGCAATATATCCGAAACAAATCATTGTTCTATCAATAAATGTAATTTACATAGCGGTTGTTTTGTACCCTATGATTTATCTTTCCTATATGCAGCTTAGTAATTTGAATATTATTGTTCGTCACTCTAACTGAACTTGATTTCCTCTAAAAGATGAAATTGATGCTTATATTCCTAAACAAAATCTCCAACGAAGTCGTGGTAGCCGAATTGTGCATTAAATCTTACTCTCAGATGTGATAGGCAAAGCCGATTATAGCAAAGGAAATACCTCGTTACTAACACATGGATGCGCAGAAATTAGACATAAATCCTATTTCCTATATATGAACTTATACAGATCTACATTTCAATATGAAGAACGGGAGGTTGCTTGTTCCTAAGTACTACCAGGTGTACAATTCACGAAAAAAATCCATATATTCACAACGTTCTTGCCCCTAGTGAGGAATTTTATTTATTCATATACAGTGCTATATGTAGACATGATTGCAAATCTCATCTTCGTCTCCTTTCTTTCATTTTCAAAATTACATTTCTTTAGGTTTGTGAAAACGGTATTTCTTTCTTATTTGCATTTCTATCACTCCATCCGTGCCATAGATAACATAAGGTGGTGTTTGTTACGGCTTAGATAGCTGGCTTATAGCTTATTTGGTTTTGGGCTTATGTTTGATAAGCTCACTTTTTGTGGCTTATTTTGAAACTTTTCGGCTTATATAAGCTTATTATAACATAAGAAACTTATATAAGCTGAAAAGATTCAAAATAAGCCCAATATCAAATAAGCTGTATAATAACATAATAACAAACTAACTAATTACCCTAATTAAACTTTTTAATACTCAGTAATTATCTAAACAATAAAAATAAACATCAATTGAGATCCAAAACAAAGATTAAGAAAAAAGAACCTGCGTAGCTGTTGGTAACATCAACAGTGCCTTTATAAGAGCTGCCAAGAAGAACACCAACGACACGCTTACGAGTATCTTTAGCGACTCTGTAGTAGTTGTCAACAATGCTTAGTAGTACTAATGGATGTACCACTACTTTCTCTATTGCTCGTCCTGACAGCTGCTGTGATTTTATCACATCCATTTTTTTTTTTTTTTTTTGTTTAAGATTCAATTGACTGCTTTTCTGGTTGATTGAATGATTTGGTGATGAAATTGAATAAGGGTTTCGTGTAAAAACAAACCCCTTTTCTTTGTTTTTGTTTTGATCTCGCTTTTTCCTCAAGAAAGGAATCTCGGGTTGTTTATTTCTTTATGGGTCGGCCTTTACTGGATCCGACTTGATTAGTAAAATAAATACGTACAACTTTTGTTTCTAATCATTTTTTCTAAAGCGAAAATTACCGGTCTACTAATTTTATATTGGTGTGTTCGCACATACCTAAACTTTTTCTCATTTTCAAAACTACCCATGAATATCGGGTATAAATTTACCCTACATTCACGACATTGAGGTGTATGGTCCATATTGAGTTTCCAAATTAAATCACAAACAATGTCGCGTATACACTTTAACTATATACACGACATATTTTTTTAATTATTACTTGTATAATGATAGAACAATGTCGGGTAGTATTTTTAACTAGATACACGACATGAATTTTATATTGATACATAGTACTATCCTTGAACCATGTCGGGTATAAACTTTAACTTTGTACACGACATTAATAAAATATTCCCACATATTAAACCCTAGACAATGTCGGGTAGGATTTTTCACTATATACACGAGACATGTACACGACAGTGGTATTGGGAAGGAGCAAATTGGAAAAGCTGAAAAGCAAAAGTATTGATGCTTGATTTGATCATTCGACAATGGGTAGATGAGGTTGAAGTAAATGAGATTTTGGCTTCAATAAATCATCACATATGCGAACTACTTTCTTCATTCAGTAACATCTTCATAAACTATCAAACATATTCTTCATCTTAGCAATGTCGTGTTTGCATTCTAGAACAATGTCGGGTAGTAAACTTCACTATATTCAGTAACATCTACTTCATAATTGTGAGTGTTTAATAGCATTCTTGAACAATATGCACGACATTGCTCATAAACTATCAAAACATCTTCTTCATCTTATGGTGGTGGTGACATTGTGGTGCGTGAGTTTGGTGGTTTTGCTGGTGGCTTCTTTGTGGTGGTGTTGTGGTGACAGGTGTGGTGGTGGTGGTGGATACGTGAGTGTTGTTTGTGTTGTGGTGGTGATAAAAAAAAGTGTGGTAGCGTGGTGACAGGTGTGGTGTCGTGGTGTTGGTTGTGGTGGTTATAAAAAAAAGTGTTGGTGGTACAGTGGTGGTGCTGTGGTGACAGGTGTGGTGGTGGTGGAGGATACTGCTCAATATGGCGGATTAGGTATTTATTAATTTTTTCCTTTACACTTGTAGTTTTTTTTATTTGTTACATAAATGTGTATTAATATATGTTTATGTTATTTTAGGATTATCCTATGAATTTACATGTAGGAGTAGGTTATCCATAATTAGTGATATTAAAAGTATGATTGAGAACACCCTTAAGGAAAGATTATTTAGACAAACATGTTTTGGTTGGTTGTTAGATTTGCCAAAACTGCAAGAGAGTGGCGTGTTAGTACATTATTTTATATGCCACCAAGTGCCATGTGGTGCCATGTGAAGAGGGAGAGACAAATATTTTTCCTTTGAGATATCATGTACGTGATATTGATCGGGTAGGTGAGGTTGAGGTTCAGTTTGGTAGGGAGGAATTCTGTCTAGTTACTGGTCTAAGGTTTGGAACAGATTTTAGAAAGAATTATGAAGAAGGACCTAATTCCTTTAGGAGACGAGTGTTCCCTTCGTCAACTGATTCTTCAAAAATAAAAGTTGGTATGTTGTTACGTGCGCTAGAAATCAAGGAGTTTAGTCGTTTGAGCGACAAAGATGTTGTTGGTCTTTATTTGATAGGCGTGTTAATGTTGGCGTTAAAGGGCGAGCTTAGGAATGCAGTCGACGGGTTTATATTTAGGTTAGTGGAGGATCTAGATGCTTGGAATGTGTTCCCGTGGGTCGTGACGTATGGCCAACCTTGCACGTTTATCTAAAGGATGCAGAATTGGCGCAGGGCAAAGCACTTTCTTGAGGGAGGGATCCTAATAAACTTCCTAAGTACACATTGAATGGCTTTATATGGGCCTTCAAGGTATGTCATATATAAATTTCTAAAGTTCATGTATATGTATATCGTTAACAAATTTTTAACAAATTTGCCTTTTTACTGACGTGGATATTGGAGAGATTCCCTCAAGGTGCGACCCCTAGGTTTTTTTATCATAGACAGTTTTATCCCCGATCAATTGCGTGGAGCTATAGAAGCCTGGTATTTAGA
>OU343219.1:229247206-229496236 GCA_910596185.1 Chrysanthemum makinoi | reverse complement strand
TCTTCAAATGGATGATAGGGTTTGGGGAAGTTTACGGTTGTGTCCGTTCCAAGTCATACATTTAAGCCATTGTGAATATAAAGAGATATTGACGAAGTTTCTTAATCGGGCTTCCCCAAGCTCGACAATGCTTTTAAGCGATTTGGAAACTCGATGTAGTAGACATTTCTTCTAACTTTTGAAGTTTTCGATGACAGAATTTGTAGAAGAGCGAAAACCACACAAGGAAAATCACTAATTGCGGAAGATCCGCTCGAGGGTAACATGCGGAAATCAATAAGATCTTCACGTGATGTAGGCGATCACACCAAACAAACCAATGCAAAGAGCTAAAATGAAACGATCAATGTTGTGGTCTTTCGAATACTAATTATCGTGAATATGCAATAACACGATACCAAGACCGTGTGTGAGGCATCATAACATCATATTTGGGTAACTTCACACAAGATCACCCATGAAATCGAGATGATAACTCCAAAGTGAGACGTTTGAGCCACGATCGTCTTTATTTCTTCCCCTAATTGTAGAAATTCAAGAAGGCATTGGGTTTTCGCAAAGAAGCATGTAGAAGAACAAGGAAGCAATGACCACCTACACACTCTCTCCCCTCGATGTTTTCAATGATTCAGAATCATACACCACGTATGTTGATGATGAATTGAAGACAACAAACCATGTATATGAGACAAATGAAACCATGTATGTCCAACCGACGAACAAGTGCTAAGTACCAAAATATTTCGAGAGAGTCAAGCAACGATAAAACATCTCTGTTCATTATGTTGATCATCACCGTGTCATTGTTGTTGGAAGGTTTGATCTTTTGTTATAAAAGATTCGGTTGTGCTGTAGATTCGTGTGTATTCAAATTAGAGTATTACTGCAGTGCCGGAAACATTCGATACATACGGCAACGACTTTTAAGAATCTTTAACCAGAGGAGCAAGCAATGTTTCCACCATGAAGATTAAGTACAATGGTGGAACAGCTGATGGATCATTAAATTTTAGACGGTGAGAAACGGGTCCTACGTCATTCATGAGAAGCCATAGCCGTTGTACCCGCATAGAAAAAAATGGGCTGGGCAAGAAAGAAAAACATGGATCCCAAGTGAACCGGGTTCCATGTTAGAGGCATAAAGATGTAGTGTCAATTATCTTCTTGACACTTGAACATGCTATTTTGATAAGTTCCTTTCCTACACAGGGGATGGATGTTGTGGTTTCACACTTTGCGTTGATGCAACTACTTAGTATCTTGCCTGTAGGAATCCACCTAAGACAAATAGTGTTGAAAACTCTACCCGTTGGAATCCATCTAAGGTAAGATCTAGGGGATGTTGAAACTTCTTTTTGGGAAGAGTCCGTGGTCCTATATTGATCCACCTATTAGGTTTCTGAAATTGTACGTTTAGATCAACGGGTTTATTTCTAACTATTTGTTGAGTAAACTTAGGTTTTGGATTGCTACTACCGCAAAGTGTTATGCAACACACTAGAAGGCATCACACTAGGTCGCGAACCTAAGATTCCATCCTTTTGGAGTAGTGCCCTTTCCTAGCCTTTTCTAGATCATAGTTCTTGTGCAAGTCCTTTGTATCATATGAATTTTGAATTTTGATGCTCGGTTTAGACATTGTTTTCGAACTAATCCTAGGATCGCCGTAAGCAACCACTTGTACTGTGTATACCGCGAAGCGGGTTTAATGTAGATGTTTAATAGAAACAAGCATTATTATTAGGCCCGAATGTGGAGGACTGGTTTTGACAAATGATAATTTCAACAACTTGGGAGGCAAACCGTATTTTGAAGATTTAGAACGCTCAGATTTAAAGCAGGTTTGGTTGTCTAACTACCGATTGATGTCCGATTGGTTGAAGAGAAAATTTCCCCAAGATTGTTGGTTTTGTAAACTTAGTATCCACACTCTTGCCAGTTAATCTTCTCTCATTGTTTTGTAAAGCAACATGTGCAACCCCCTTTGCTTGAATTTGAGCCTTTAAATGCTCATTTTCTTTTACTAATGTATCCACACGCATTACTTTGTTCATTTGAATACCTACCATTGTGTTACGAAGAAAAATATTTGTTTTGTAATTTAAGTTCAAGAGAGATGCAATGTACCTCTAGTTTTGAAAAAATCTTTACAAACGAGCAATGGTCTTTTGAGAAGAATGATTTCGGATTCAAGAGTTTGATTTGACGTTCAAGTAGAATTGTTAACAAGTAAGGGCTCGGACATGAGATAGTTGTTCGGATTTTGCAACACAATGGCCGGTCCCTCTCATTCATTACTAAATTCGGTTGCTCAAGATATGTTGTCGCATTTTGCAAATGTAATATGATCAACAGATTGTACCTCGACCATCCGTTTACGTGGTAGTTGTCATAGGTGGGTAAGATATCTCCTCAACCATTTGTTCTTCGTCAGCGTTGGGCTCGTGTCGTAGTTAAGTATGATTATCTTCTCCAGATCTGTCATGCCATCCTGCGCTTCCAATGCTACAACCTGTCGCGATTAATGACAGTTGATAATCACAACATTCTCAACATCCCTTTGAGCATTCCTTCCGTGTACATCAACTCTTTCACCTTGCACGACGGGATATCGAATTTGATGATGTCCGGCGCTTCAATGCCGAGCGAGCCATGTATCCTTCTTCCAATGCCACAAATGGATCTTTATGATCAATCCATTTCACTAGCGGAAGAATCAAAGAGAAGAAAATGTGCAAAGCTCGATATAGCACGCGAAGGTCGATATAGTGAACTGCAATTTCCTTCCAAAAATAATTTTGAAAAATTTTGACTCTCAAAATTTGAAATTCACTATAAAATTCAATTCTAAGGTTGCAAGAAAATATTGAGTTATGACAATTTTGACGCCAATTTAACGAAAAATTTGAATTTAGGCCCTAAAATTTGAATTTTTGACCAAAATTTTCACAGTTAAACCAAAATTTGAATCTCGCAAAATTGAACGCTTAGTCTCTCGATTTTTTGATAACTTGTGTTGATGGATCTTTGTAGTCGAATGAACCTTTGATTTGAAGTGTCCAGGCTGTAGAGATCACAATAAACCAAGTAGGACTTATGTAATACCAAAGTTACGCTGTAACAATGAGAGTTACGTAGAGGTTTAGCTTACGCAAGGGGAAAAATCACCAGTTATGCGTAAATAGTAAGCAGCGAAACTTGGGGCTTAGGATTACCTTATGCGTAAGACTAGGCTTAGGCGCAGATGAATCTTAAATCGTAGGATGTTCCACGTAAGCTTATGCTTCGCGTAAGTTTGAGGTTTTATCCCAAGTGATCTTTTACACTATACAGCAAAAGATATCCAGTCGGCGTATTTTCAGCTTATCCAAGCAAGAAAATACGGAGTAAACCAATTTAAACCTAAGATCAAACCAAAGATAAAGTTACGCAGAATTAGGGTTTTTGATACTGCGAAGTTCTACTCGTAAAAATGACTTTTGCCCAAAGATGTTTCTAAACCAGATTTTTGTGAAGAAATAGCTTCAATATCACCAAAATAACACAAAAGTGTGAAACTTGATGATCCAAAGCTTCTAAAACAGTTACGCGTAGGATGAAACCCTCGTACAAAAACTAGTTTAAAAACAACGATCCACGCATAAAGTTTGAAACTTTTGTCAAAAACAAGTATTTTAACACCTTAAAACATTGAAAGTACAAGAATCTTGGAATAAAAAGTGTAAAAAACCGTAAGTTAAGCGTGAGACCAAAACTCACTTCAAACAATACGTTCACCCAACTATTAGGCGATTGATACCCTTCGTAAGGTCACTAGATTTACAACACAAGCTTCAATGAAAGAGATAGAGAGGAGATAGAGTGGCGGATGAACAATACACACGCAAACACACACGTATAAACTATGATGGTTAGGCGTAGAGTGTGAAAGAGAAATGCATTGAACAACCAACCTTCAAATGAAGGTTTACAAGAGTATTTATAAGAGGGAAGCTAGGGCAACACTCCTAGTCCCTTCCTTTCTCCTATGGGCTTGGGCCTAAGCTCATGGGCCTTCTACATAAGCTTAAGGCTAATAACAAACATAAAGGCCATAATTAAGCTAACTATTACATATGAGTAACTAACACTTGAATAAAGGTTTAGGAGTGATTCCAACACATGCTTCATTGGTTTTCTCCAAGAATGCCACCTGGTTGTGTTTTGCAGCAAATTCAAGAGGTGCCATTAAAGAGAAAGAAGGTTTTAGGATTAAAATATTATTTTGACTGCTGGGTTTTAGATCGATATTGAATCAATGATAGTTCTGATAGCCAATTGAGTTTTTATAGACAAGATTTAGGGTTTTAAGATTAACCGACTCTAAATATTAGGAAAGTTAAGAGAAAGATAATCTGTTTAAAGAAAGTAAATACTTTCCAAGTTAAACACCCTTTAAAGATAACAAACTCTCAAAGACTATTTTCAAAAAAAAGTTATAAAATTCCAGCAGTACCAAGTTGTGCTAGCAGTACGAAAGTTTTGCCTAACAGTACAAACTTTTTCAAAACATTTTTCTAAGTAGTATAAAATCAATTTTCTTGCAAAACAATACTGCATTGGGTTTTATGAAAGGATTAAGTGTAAAGGAAGACATTTAATCAAAGTACGGTCTCATATGACCTCTGGTTGTGCGACAACCAATAGTTTTAGTACTCAGTACTTCCTGTGACATATAGACTCATTCAAAGAGCCTTTTTGACAAGGTTTCCAGCTCGTGGCAGTTGTTACCTCTAACACAGAAGTGCTAGATTCACTTTTGCTCGCTGTTCTCAATGCTAAAGCTCCTTAGAGTAACACACTATCATGAAACATGATAGAATGGAAACGAGTGGGTTAGATCATAATAAACTGTCTAACTGTAACCATCAATTCATGTTCAATAAAGCTCCAGATGCCTCATAATGCTTTGGCATCCACATGATTATCAGCACAGTAAATTCCTGATTATACCACCCCATTGGCTAGGACTGCCATGGTTTCACACATCTTAATCCATTCAAAGTGTTGTACCTTTACCTGCAAATGTTAGTCTAAAACTAAAGAAACACAAAACAAAGTATTTCTATTTTAACAGGACAAAATATGACTAACATTTCAAAAGAAAGGAAATTAGATTCCTTTTGGAACCTAAACCATTACTGGCTTGGTTCTTTCATGTGCATCATGATGGGTATTTTTCTTCAATTTAACAGATGCGCAAGTGGGTTTAACGATCTTTCTAACCCAAACAGGTGTGGTCTTTGCAAAATTCCCTTCGTTGCAAAGACCTGGAAGTTGATTTTGGTCTAGAAGTATCAAGTTTAGGCTTACTAGTACAAACTGTTGGTTTGGTGGTACTAAACTTCCTTTTATAAAATTCAACCTATTGATTAAAGTTTTGAAAGGATAATGCTGTATTTCTTTTAATGGGTCTTGGGTCAGTTAATGATGCTTGTTTTGCAAAAGAGTTCTTGGGTCTTGCACCAAAAATAGTGGATGGGGGGGGGGGTAAGGAGTATAATTTAGCCTTGAGGTATTGACAGTTTTAAGGCCAGTTTTCAAGAGAACTGCTCTTGGAGTGAAATAGGTTGACTGAGAATAGTCATCCTTCCTAGCAAAATTGTTCTCATGAATCATATTACCCCTTTGATGATGCTTAAGGCTTCCACATTCAAAACATGATTTGTTGTTCCTAACAAACTTATCTTTTAGGTGCTGTGATTATTGTCTATTTTGATTCCTTTGGTTTTCCCTAGGAGTGGGTGATCTTTCTTTAGACCTATACATCTCAGCATATCTAACTGTGTTCCTTAATGGTTTAGCCTTTTGTTTAGGTTGAACAGTCTCTACTTTTCGGATAGATTTAGTTTCACCATTATGAGAAATTTTAACTTGCGAGGTATCAGAATTTTCCTTAACCTCAATAGTCAATTCTTTTTCATTTTTTTTGAGCCCATACTGAATTTCAGGTTCTTTAATATCTTCTATTCCTGTGCTAGAAAGCTCAAATTTATAAGGCTTGTATAAACCTGAAGTGGGTGGTGCAACACTATTATATCCTAAACCTTTTCCTGGTTTAAGAAGACCAACCTCTATGATCCTATGTAAACAATCTTTCGAATAGGCATATTTGTCCACACGAGCTTGAATGTTATCCTTTTCTAACTTGATTTTATCTGAGTCAGTTTTAAGCAAGGATATTTCAGCATCTTTGTACAACATGTCCCTTTTAAGGACAACAACCTATTCATTCAAGACTTCCTCATTTTCTCTGTAGTATTCTAACTATTTTTCTATAGAGGCTAATCCTCTCTTATGATTAGCTAAGTCATACTCAGTTTGATTTAATTCTATCCTTAACTTATCATACTAAGTTATCAAAGATTCATAGTTATTCAGACAAGTTTTAGTACAAGATTTATCATTGTGAACCTCAGAGTCTGAAAATGCCATTAGTGCCATGTTGGGAGGAGCGGTTTCATCATGAGCTAAGAAGCTCCAGACATACCTGATAACATCAAATAATCCTGAATATTAAGTGTCAATTTCCCCCGATAATGCTTGTAATTGATATCATTTATATGGATTTACGTTTGTTTTCCATTTTATTCCACTTTCAGGTAAATTATTTGCATTGGAGCTAAAAAGACGCGAAATTGGAGAATTATCAACGATTTATCATAGTATGCTCACTTTGAAGAAGTTACGACGTAACTCTTCTCTCGCATTACGCCGTAACTAAAGCGTGACTCGAAACCATCTCATCGAAGATTACGGCGCTTAACTCTCCCAAAAGGTTACTGACGAACAATATTAGGTCAAATGAGGATCCGCTACACGATAACTACGCCATAACTCGTGCATAAACTACAAAGATAACCAAGAAATATTAAAGATACGGCGAACTACTTATAAGGTTACGTAACCAGCAGATCTAGTGCAAATTTAAGAAATAGATTACGGCGCAACTATTTATTAGTTACACAGTAACCCAGATCCGCCTATAAATACCCCACGATTTCCAGCGTTTCAAAGCATCCCATTTCACACACCACAACCAAAGAACGGGAAGCCAAAGGCAGGTCTAGAGGAGCATACAGAGTTATCTCCAAGAGAGAAATCACCCTCCTACGATAAGCATTAGCATTTTATCTTTTCTTTACTGTCGATTCATGTATTTCGTAACATTAATTATTGAATTGATTTGTATTATTATATAGCTGCTAAGCACCTCTTGGTGGGTCTAGTTATGATTCCTTAATTGTTTTGTTTATGCTTATATTACTTCCGCATAATTATTTCTAAGTGTATGCATGCATAGTTTATTGAGAGCTACCCTTGTTTCGGTAGTTTTGAATGGCGGTAGAGGCTAGTTGCTTAGGAGATGACCAACTGACCCTAAGTGAGTAGACTGAGACGGGAAGGGTAAGATATGACCAACCGACGACTCTTCTACTTGTGTGATTTAACCAACTGATCACCTACCGTTTGGATGAACTTAAGAATTAGGGGTGAGTGTTTAGTTGCTAACGCCGCACTCACTATTATAAGTCTAGCATGTAGTGGTACTTAATGACTCGCTTAGGGAGACGAACAACCGGACTTATGAGGGACACATGACTTCTCCATGGTGGCATCTTTGTCGATAGGTTAGGCGAATTAACCAAATGTTGTCCTCTCGACTTTGACCCCACCTAAAGTAATTGGAAGTAATTAGAGCGTAGACTACTAAAGGGATGATTAACTAGGTTAGCACCACTCTCCTCTATTGATTACACCTTTACCTTTATCCGCTTTATCTGCTTCAATTAGTTTATCTCTTATCATAATCATATTAAAATCCGTGACACCTAGACTTAGTAATAATCCAACACACATAGCTCTTGGGACGACCTCGGTTTTACCGATTACCACACTACACACACGGGTCAAATGCCCGTTAGTGCACTGGGGTAGACCATAGGTATAACGAGACTTTATAAATATTAAAACCTGGTCAGTAAAACCTGCATCAATACCCAACTCCATCAATAGCCACTATAGCCTTGGAAGATGAATCTTCTCCATTGATTGTTCTGCTCCTGTTTCTTCCATCCTGTTACCTTGGACTCCTGCATTCCCTAGTAAAGTGTCCAAGCTTTCTGTAGTTGTAACATTCTACTTTGGATTTGTCAAAGCCAGCAATTTCATCATTATGGATGATGATCTTTTTCCCAGTCTTCTAAAGGAATTTTTTTGCCCTTAAACTCAGGAGTGCTACCTGTCACTTAATGTACATCTTTTCCAGGTCATCTTCATGCATCTGCTCCAAATCATCATGAATAACCTGAGATCCATTTGGTTGACTAGCTCGAAAAGCATTGATGGTAGCATTACTCAGGCTACTAGAAGTATCCTGTAAGCCAGCAGTACTTAAATTAGTACTAGTAGTACTAACTTCAAGAACATCATTGGTGCTTCCAGTGCTTGGTTGAGCTATAAATGCTAGATTTGGTGATTCTGAGTTTGCAGTTGTAGTGGATTTCTTAACTTGATGCTCAACAATTTTAAAATTGTTGTACAGATCAACAAGCTTCATCTTTTCAAAATCTGGCTTGTTGGTCCAAACCACTACATGTGTATTCCACTCACTTGGTAGGCTTCTCATGAACCTAGAGTTCACATCTTCAATAGACCAGAATGGCCAATTTACTAACAATCTTTTGAAGCCTATTGTATATGGAATCAAGAGATTCTGCACTGGTTGCACATAAGTTTTCAAACTGTTGTTTCAGCAGAGTCTAGTGAGTCTTTCTAGTGGCTTCATTCCCACCAAAACCATCTTCAATAGCTTCAAACAACTTCTTTGCATCCTAATGCTTGGAGTAGGTTAACAATAGTTCATCAGGGAGAGACATTAGCAACAAGCTTCTTGCCTTTAGATCATTCTTTCTTATGATCTTTTCATCATTGGATGTTGGCTTTGGAATGGTTAGAGGTTCTCCTTCTTTGTCTGGAATGGGCACTGCAACAAAGGAGTTACCATTCTCAATGATCTCCTAGAGATTGTAGTCCAGCATTAGTAAATACTGCTCAATCTTTATCCTCTACACATCATATTCTCCCTGCTTCACCTTGGGGATCTTTGCAGTAACATGTGTTTGGTTGGTTTCAGTTTCCATTGTATCTTGGTTGGGAATGAACTTCTTCTAATTCAGAGTTTCAGATACACAAGCTCTGATACCACTTGTGAGTCCCAAACCTTGGATCTACTTAGCTTGTATAAGTATATTGCCTTGGATGAATCCAAAACAATTGGGAATGAAACAAAGCTTAATGTTAATCAAGTATGCGGAATCTACTTGATAACACTTAGAAGAATAATCAATAGAACAGTGAATATGCAATGGACAAAGTAATAATCAAAACACTTCAATATTATTAAAGAATAATACGGATACTTTTGGCTAGTATCAGGGTATACAACCTTTAAGTTCTTAACACGACTATTCCTATACATGATGGTTGCTCCTCTACTGTGCTCTATTTATAGGAAAGATGAATTGCTCCATCATGTATCTTTGGGCAGATTTGCATGGATACGATAGGATCTTATTTGCATGGATATGATAGGATTTTATTTGCATAGATACGATGGGATTTTGCAATATATTTTACTCATGCAACTCTCCATGTGGGATAAGATTGTGCAAATCTCTGCCTACGTAGGATAAGTTTTATATTTTGCCTTAGATACATTTTGTATGTAATTCATATATAAATTATTTGTGTATATTTTATATTAGTTACCCTATTAAGCCCCCAATTTATGTGGGTAAAATTGTTTAAGACATATAAATTCAAATAATGTTTTTGGAGTTTGTGTCTTTTAGACAGAGTTGTTGCTTTGCGTGATGAAATTTCACGTCTCTAAAGCGGTTTTTTGCTTTTGCGCGCTATGGTTATGCGTCCTTGGGGTGGACATGCCACTTTGTGTATTAGCTATTTATAGCTTTTTATCCCTTTCATGGAGGGACGATGTCTTGGTCCGAACCTTTTCGCTTTGTTTTAAATTAAGCTTTGCGTATTAGCTATTTATAATTTTTTTTCCCTTTCATGGCAGGACGATGCCTTGGTTCGGACATTTTCGCTTTGCTTATTACCTAGTTATAGGCTTTCATCCCTTTGATAACGGGAGATTGTCATTGAAACACGATGGACTTTCGTGTATTATATTAAATATTCCACCTTGCACGATGATCTCTCCCGTGCTTTTTGGACTCATCGTGTTGCTTCTTGCGGGTATTTATTTCCAATTCAATCGCATGATTTTCCAAGTATACCTTGTGAAAATACAAAATCTATTTTATTTTTTTTCATGGCGGAGTTGCAATCATTTATAAAAAGAGAAATTTTCATTAGAAGCATTTAGTAACTTATGCTTAGGCATTGAGAATAATGAAAAAGAGTTAAACAGTGGTACTTCTGGTCATGGTCGGATATACCTTACATCATAATTATTTTTCTTACTAGAAGTAGACAAAGTAACTTTATTTATTCGAAATGTCATTTTTTTGCGACTCATGCGTGACTTGTTGCCCATAATTAATCGCAAAGTCAATTTTCATTGTTTGCTTCATCAGCTCTTATGAAATTGGTGACTTGTAAACACATGTCTTCTAGTGAGGTAGGTGGTCGAGCGATTAAGTCTTTGAAAAGTGTACACGAGCAAAGTCCACTAATAAATGTCTCCAGTCATCATACCTTCTGAACGATCAGTCACATGTAGTGTTTCCTTACCAAACCTTGCCGAGTAGTCTTTCATTGACTCATCTACATGTTGTCAAATGCCTCGTATTTCTACTTGGGTTTCCCTGAATCGCCTTTGTTGCATAAAGTTGTTTCGAAACTTGTTTCTAAGTTCATAAAAGTTATCTACACTTCCCGGTGGCAAGTTGTCGTACCAAAATCTTGCCGCTCCAATTAAGGTGATTTGGAAGAAACAGCACCAAGCGGGTTCTGGGAGCTTATGGTTCCCATGAACATTGTGAGATGATCTTCAGGATCTGACAAACCATCGTACGTATTTAAGTTCGTCGATACTTTAAGTCCGTTGGGCATGTCATAGTCTCTTATCCGTTTAGTGAATGGGGATGTCACTAGATCCTACACGTTCTTTTCGGCCTCTTTGAATACAAAAGGCTAGTCATAAAATATATTTTTGCTTGCGTCTTTGTGCTTCATTGAGCCATCAAATGTTGGGACTGCCATCTTGATTCCTTCTTGGTCTTCTACGACATTGACAACTCGATTCCTTTTAAACGGTCGGTTATTCGAGTCATTTTTTTCTATTATCATGTTGTCTGCTCCACTCGCTACTCTTTTAGAGGTAGCTTGCCCTGACGGAATGATAAGTGGATCGTCACAGCTGTGGAGTAGTTTTTGTTGGGCGATTTCCTTCCATTTTGATGAGAATGCTAAATACATGGCATTGATTTGATTAAGATTGTGAGCTATAAATTCCATTATAGGATCAACAAGATTAGATAATGGTTGAGTTGCAACAATTTGGTTTTGCACGATGCTGATAGGAGCGTCGATTGCAGAAATGTGTTCATTAAGTTTGGAAGCACTTGCTCCCTCCACTGAATATACGATAGGTGTTACATATTAGTTTTCTCCCACCATCTAGATAATGACTTGACGTTCATGGATTTTTTATCGGCTCCCACGGATGGCGCCTATTGATGATGCGCAGAATCACGGGTCAGAGTTTATGAGCCTACGTCGTTGACCAAGTCACCTTTAATACGGACCAGATACTCGACATCATTTAGAAAGATTGAAATATCGCGTAAATGGGAGACGTGATCTGATAAAATATTATGATGGGGCCGTTTTTACTGTGAGGAGAATGGTTTTTCGGGTGGCAATTCCGTGCTAGTAACTCACATTTATGTATGTTGTTTTACGCCACATTTCCTAAAAGGAACCGAGTGGCCATATCGTGATGTTTTATAATGGTTTTGAGATGTTCTCCTTATGCTAGTGCTTTAACTAGCTGCGTTACACAAGAAAGGATATTAGGAGAATGTATAATAGGAAAGTGAGAAGAGAGTAGGATGAGGAGATGATTGTTCTTTCAAGCAACTTCTACTTAGGCGGAATTTTGACTTTGACTATTATCCTAGCGACTGACTTCTTTTAGCGCAAAGAGCATTGACGCATTTAACGGAATTTTGGTCATGGTCAACATATAATTTCCCGTCGAGCCAAATTTGAACCGCCAAACCTTTTGCGACGACATTGTCGCTATAGGTCGTGATTTCATGCAGGTTACCGAACTGCAGGTCACTTATATCGACCACATGTGGTCGCTGTAGGTTATTTTTAAATAGTCAACAGGTCGCTAGAGGTCATCACCATAGGTTGTGGTCAATAAGTCAATGATACTTATAGCGACAACATGTCGTCGCTATAGTTTTTGTCCTGAAGGTTTAGCCGAAAGTTAGAAAGTCAAAAGTCAAAATAGTCAAGTGAAACCAATAGTCGCTATAAGTTAAATCAGTCGTCGCTAAAATTTAGCGACCACGGTCTATGGAGCATTTTATGGAACTATTATCGTAAATTAGCTATAAATTCTAAGGGCGACATTTTATGACTCATAGTGACGACATTCGTTGTCGCTATAAGTAGAAAATGACGTAGTGTAATTCATAATGCAATGGTGGAAGCTAAAGCTTTGAGTCTCTCTACAAAATTTTGAATAACGGAGGAAGTGAGCTGACATTATCTCATCTCCAATTCAATCACCCATGTTGCCTCATTTGCTGATAAGTAGTTCATGACTCCATGGCCAATAGTAAAAACTGGTTTAGATTATTTGATGCCTTCATCTTGCTTCCAATATGATTTTGATGCTATCATTTCTCAAGTCACTTATATACCAAGCTGCTTGTTGGTTTGGACATGATCAAGTTTGATTCCTGGAAGCCAATAATAGAATTCTAAAAACGTTAAATTTTTTAATGTCTAATTAAAGTGAGGAACCTTGGCCCATTAAGGTAGCTTTAAATCCTTACAAATTTGGCAGCTTTGCTTTGACCATGTTGGATATATTGCATTCTTGAATCTTGATAGTTAGCTCTTATTTGCTAAAATGAAGATTCTATTCTTTAATCTTCAAATAAGTATTTCAAGTTCAAGACTGCACGATACCCATATAATTAATGAACATATCTAGCTTCCAAAAGCTATGTCTTTGTGGGACTTAACTTGTGCCAGAAACTGAAATGAAAATTTATTGCATCCTATCATTAACTAGTGTTTTTATAAGACCTTGTTCATACATGAATTTGTTGCTCAGTGAAGGTGGTTTTCATGTATCTAAAGCTCCATTTTTCAGTCCAATCTCAGCTGTTTAGGCTCAATGGCTGTTGTAGGAGAAGAATTCATGATTATCCATACTTACATACTTCTCGAAACACTCAATTATATAAGTGAAATTTTCATCTCATCAGTTGAAACATATATTTATGATTAAGTATTGGGAAAGTAAGTATGTGTGTTGATCACGCGCGTTGATACAGTGAGTTTCCTTAAATTTATATCAAGAATAAATTAGATGTTGCCCAATTATGATTGTTATTAACATTTTAATTTGAGAAATAGCTCGATTAGGGATGCTTAAGTACATTTATCTGTTCTCAATGTTTTCATTTCATCTAATTAATAACTATAGTAAGTTTAGGTTTTATGTTTTCCATCTAAGAGACCGTCCCGGCCAAAGTTCTACTCGCATAACTAAAATGACTCTGGGCCACCAAAACAACATGGTGTTCTTTATAAAAGAGATCGTGAGCCCTGCAACAAATGAAAATGATCAGAAAACCATCAAATTTTCTTCAACTATCTAGCTACTTTAGACACTAACGATGACTCAGTGACCATAATCTGACGAAACTCTGGACTAAAAGAACACTGCTCATTAGTACATGACCACTATTTTGGTATCAATAATATCCGCAATCATTGGCTCCTAATTGGTCGCTTTTTTTAAGTGGGTGACAACAGTTGTTATTTGTAACTTGTTCCAAGCAGTCGGTGACGATCACTTCTTCGTCACTCTAAGATTATCTAGTGATGTAATAGATAGTCGTCATAATGTTCTTCACAAAGTTGTATCTATATGAGCTTCTTGTTTGTCATGAGAATTAGGGGCTGTTTGTTTTTTGTTTTTTTTTTTTTTCCTTTTTGTAAAAGTATCCTGGTTCAAGAATGTCACTTATAGTAAAAAGGATAGATGTGAAAACTGTGTTTCATTTTTTTGCTTAATGAATGTTTTAAAATTACATTTCTACCCTCTTATCCAAATAAATTCAACTGTAACCACCCATGAAAACTTCAAGTCAATTTCCAAATCCATTTTGCAATTTGTTCCAGACCACAAATTGCAACTTTGGTCAACAACCTAAAATCATAAACAAAATTCTTAAAGATCGCTCAATCTCTTACACACAAACTCATGTTTAACAACAAACCCCCAATTTTTAGAAACAATAAACACCCAATTTAGACATCATGGAGGCATCGACGGCACCAACTAATTGGAGGCAACGAATGAAACGAGAAGAAACATACTTGCTATTTTTAAGTACATGAAAAATAAAGTAAACCAATTTTGCAACTGATGAAGACATTCAAAGATCACCAGTGGTGCGGGACGAGTGGAGGGGGTGGCCATCGATGTGGAGGTGTTTGTGGTTCCGATAGATGGACGAGCGATGGTGTTGCGGGTGAGTCCAGGTGGTGGCCGGCGATATGGTGTGTGATTAAATGAATAAGAATGAAGAGGTTTTTGTTTTTATAGTTAAAAAACAATGAGGATGAAGAGGGTAGATTTGGAATGATGTGTCCTAGTTGGAGGAGCCTCCTTTTTTTACACTCTTCCACTATTAGGATTCTTGTTTGTAATAAGCAAAAAAGAAATAGTCTAACTTTCCTAGTTGATGACGTATAGTCTATATCCGGGTCATGGACCCGACTAAAGTCCAATACTAACTTGGTCCGGTACGAACTGGGCTAAGCCGATTAGACGTTTGGGCTCATAAAGGCCCAAACCCGAATCTATTGATGGAATAGATATCCGATATCTTCTAAATAGGAAGATAATCATTCCCAACCGACTAAGGCGGGATACGCCGAAGGTTGAGGAACAC
Organism: Chrysanthemum makinoi; assembly: GCA_910596185.1. Lineage (NCBI taxonomy): Eukaryota > Viridiplantae > Streptophyta > Magnoliopsida > Asterales > Asteraceae > Chrysanthemum > Chrysanthemum makinoi. The sequence goes on along the minus strand of OU343219.1, from coordinate 229,481,018 downwards.
GGAACCAACAAGGATTCGATCGCAATATATAAAGGGAATCACATCTCTCGTTTAAGGTATGATCTCAGAACCCTAACACTCCTTAAACCCTAAACCGATTACTTACTCTCACGCCGGAGGATAATCGTGGGAGACAATCCCACGGTAAGTCTAACGGTGTTTTTCGCTCTCTTAGTGCGCAGGTCTGGTAACACCAAGAAACAAGAACCGGAGCCCAAACAAGGAAGCCCAGCTTTTGTATGTGGCAACAAGGTGGCGCCATCCGTGGGACCATTCACTAAGAACCAATACTAGAATGAAGCATGGAAATCGCGCATGGTCGGACTATATGGGAAAGAAGGCGCCAAAGTGGATCGACCCTAAACAAACCGCTGGGACAACCAGCGCTTAAAAACAAGGGATCGGGCCAAGACTCGGTCTTCCCATTGGTGGAACCACGCTGGGGACAACCAAGCCACTGCAACCACCGCCGTGAGTAGATCCATCGCCATTTAACGCCTTTACCACTTTCAATCGGGCTAGACTGGGCGACAAAGGCACCGAGGCATTCAAATCGGAATAAGAGCATAGTAGTAGAAACAAACACACTCGCTCTAGAGAAGGAATTTAGCTGCCGCAAGCCAGAAGATTTCGTATCCCAAAATTACGAAGCCTTAGCTACCCTCATGCAAGAGGAAGAAAAGAAGAGATCGGATCGGAACTTGCAAACCCGACTAAATTTTGATTCTGAACACGATATCTCTAGCGCTTACATCGGAAAGCGCGTGCGGAAGAAACGGAACGTACGACCCGTATTCAACAGGATCGGAAGGAGAATCGAGGACGAGGAGATCTCTCATCACCGAATGCGATAGTGATGAAAATGAGCGGCGGACCGTGTCTATAATAGACTGGTAGCCGCAAAGTGCATATGACTAGGCGGAGATACTCGTGAAAGCCCTTCCAGTTCCGGACTTCGGGGATAGATGCGCCAGCCAAGGAAGAAAACTCGTCCTCGATAACTCCTCGGACAACGAGGATAGTGATCTGAGGGACATTGGAAGTCAAAAGCGGACATAATGACCAAGAGGAGGACATGTCTCTCCCATGGCGGCGTCGAGAAAGTGGGCGCATTCACTAGACGCATTACGATTTCTCGGAAAAGAAGAGCATGCCCGCTAATGTAATCAAAACCTATGGCCGACGGAACAGTGATCAGGACGATCACCTAAAATCTTTGAATCAGCAACTATTGAGAATTGGCCACAACCAGTGTGGTGCCATATTTTTAATTCCACACTAGTGGGAAGCGCGGGGCTGGGTTCAACAAGCTCCCACGACGGAGTATAAATGGTTTTGAAGAATTAAGAAAGGCGTTATGCCTAAATTTTACTCAACGGAAAAGTGCGCTAAGAACCCACATGCGAACTTGCGAGGTAAAGCCAACCAAGGAGAAACTACTGGCGCATTCATGGGCGCTTTAAAGATGAATGCATGAAAGTTAAAGCATGCAGGAAGTGCTAAAATCTCCGGTTTTATGAATGGAATTAATAACCCAAAACTCATCAAGAGGTTGAATGACAAAATTCACGAAACTTTTGATGAACTCATGAAACGCTCTAGGTCCTTTGTCGGGGAGAAGCGCGCGGTGGATAGCAAAAAACTCCTCAAACTATCGGTCGCGAGGAACAACACGGAGACAACCCAATGAGCGGGTAGCAACCGTAATAGAAGCTATCGCATGTCGGGAGCCGGGAGGGATAACGACAGATACACCCGACGGGACCCCAAAGGAAATACTACGCGAGAAGGGCGCGAACTCCCAGAGACCACACAAATCGCGCGGATCGGTGCTGGGAATGGATATTGTGACTACCACGCACAGAAGGGCCACACCACTAACGAATGTGTCCAACTCGCTAACTCATTGACAAAATGGTCAAAGAAGGCAGATTGGACCATTTGGTCAAGAATATCAAAGAAGGAAAGGACAAACAGAAGAGTGGCAATAAGAAAGAGACACCTAAGGACAAGGCTGACACCATTTACATGATACAATCATGGCGGCGGATCACAGGCGAGAAAGGTCGGCCCGAGATTTCTCCGTGGAAAGGAGATCTCTTTCCCCACCTTAACGGCGGACAAGCGATGGTGGAACCACTCACTATAGAAATAAGCGCGGGGGTCCGCGACATCCACCGCATGTACATTGATGGTGGAGCTTCTGCGGACATCATGTATGAGCATTGTTTCAAACGATGCGCCCGAAATACGCAGTTGCAGGAATGGCTAAGCCCGGCTCGAGCATTGGTTTTATAGGTGAGAGATAGGCCTATGGGGCAAAATACGATTACTATCGGCATTGGAAACGAAGAACACTCCGCAACGGCTTTGGATGGAATTCATGGTGATTAAATCTCCTCGCCATACAATGGCATTATTGGGAGACTGGAATATCGCGGTATGCGGCGGTGCCATCAACGACGCATGGGATGCTTAAATTCCCGGTGGAAGGTGGTATTGTTACTCTTTACGCCACGCCCCACATAGAGAATGCAACACGATTGCATGCGAAATGGTACCAACCCCAAGCGGAGACAACAGGGATTCCAAATCTGAAAGTAGCAATTCACCCGAATACCTCGGCAGAAATATCCATCGGAGGTTCATTGTCGGACAACGGCAAAGCAATCAGATGTGCACTCACGCAAAAGAATTTGGATATTTTTGCATGGGGCGTAAACACATGAAGGCGAGTACCGCGCTCATCCACGAGCATAAACGAGAATCTGACAAGGATACTCACCCATACGCCAGAAGCGCCCGGCCAAGAGCCGCGCGCGGGCAATCTTGGCGAGAGTACACAAACCGGTAGAAGCGGCGGAATCATGCGGAAGTCTACTACCATGACCGGCTTTCCAACCCAGCCGTGGTAAAGAAAGTGACGGCGCTGGCGAATGTGCGTGAAACTTCACCGACCTTAACAAAGCGTGCCCACAAGATCTGCTATCCTTTAGAGATAGATCGAAAATAGAGTCTCGTGGCGGATATCCATTGAAATGCTTCCTCGACGCGTGCAGGGATATCATCAAATCCAAGTGGCTAGAGAGGATGAGGAAAAAACGGCCTTTCACACAAGCCAAGGCGTCTATTGCTACACAAAAATGCCCTTTGGCTTGAAAAATGCAGGCGCCACCTACCAGAGGTTAGTAGATAATGCTTTCGAAAAAACAGGTGGGCGCGAAACCTAGAGGTTTATGTTGATGACTGGTCATAAAAGCCATCTTGAAGATGAGCTAGTGTGTGACATTGAGGAAACATTCAAAACTCTGCGAGAGATTAATATGAAGCTAAACCCCAAGAGTGTACCTTACGGTATTTTTGAAGGTATGTTCCTTGAATACCGATAGAACCCGACGGTATAAAACCATGTCCAGAAAAGACAAAGCGGTCATCGAACTCCTTCACGTGCCGCGTTGAAGGAAGTCCAATCTCACGGAAAGTTAATGGCGGCAGAAGCGAATAGGTTCTTATCAAATCGCAGAAAAATCACTACCTCTTTTCAAAACACTCAAGAAGTGTATAAAGAAGGGTGATTTCAGATGGACTACGGAGGCAGAAGAGGCCTTCACTCAAAACAACATCGGCAACGCTCCCAACACTTGTCGCACCCGACCAGGGGAAGAGTGATCATGTATTTGTGCCCAAGCAAGCGCAGGTCATTGCAATGCTACTACTAGATAGGGACTCGTACAAACCCCTATCTACTTCGTAGCAAGGCACTCAAGAAGGCGGAGATGAACTATAGCCATGGAAAAATTAGTTCTGGCGTTGGTATTTGCTACTAAAAGCGTCCAAGCAGCGAGGTACTTCCAAGCACACCCAATAGCAGATAATCACGGACCAACCAATTAAGCGGATCATCTCCAAACGGCGCGCCGAGGCGGGTGCAGAAGTGGAGTGTATTGCTAGGTGAGCACAACATCGCTCTGAGACGTAACGCACTTATCAAAGGCAGTTCGGCAGACTTCATCATTGAAAAGCGGACATCGGCGAGGTACTCACACCAAGTAAGCCCGACGCAAGACCCATGGATCTTGTTTACGGACGGATCCTCATGCATTGATGGCTCGGGAGCGGCCTCATTCTCACAAATCCGGAGGAATGGAATTCACTTACGACAGCGCTTTGAATTCACGCGACAAACAATGAGGCAGAAACTCGAAGCCCTACTCACTGGACTACATGCATTTCGAATGGGTGTCGGAACCTAGAGGCAAATGTGGATTCCGACTAGTGGCCAACCACGTGTTGGGTGAATAATGGCCAAAGAAGATAATATGATCCAGTACCTCGACAAAACCAAGACAACGATAAAAAGCTTTGACAGGTTCACTATCAAGCAAGTTCCTAGAGGGGAAAAAGGCGGATGCACTAAGAAAGATTGCCTCGACAAGCTTTGCACACCTATCAAAGAAAGTCTTTGGGGAAACAACTGAAATGCAAGTCAATTTTGGAGATGGAAATCTCCACGATAGTAGAGGAGGAAGGTCCTACATGGATGACACCGATAACAGATTTCCTAAGCAAGGGAACGTTACCCCAAGAGCGGAAAAGTCTAGGATAAGGCGCAACGCAAAGATTCGAGCTGCGCGACAACATATTGTACCGACGCTCCTTCATGCAACCATGGCTCCGTTGTGTTGGCCACCACAAGCTTGGAAACCGTTACTGCATGCGAAGAAATCCATGAAGGTTCATGCGCTTCCGCTGGAATACCACGGAACGTCCGTTGTGGCACGCGCCATGAGATCGGGATACTGCCGGCCGACAATGCACCGTGGACTTGATAAGGAAGTGCAACGATTGCCAAGTTCATAGACCGTCCCAGCGCCAACCACAACACGAGATAACACCAATAACATCACCATGGCCATTCTACAAGTGGGGGTATTGACATCGCGAGGCCCTTTTCGTCGCATGGTGGACTAAAATTTCTCATAGTCGCCATAGACTACTTCACTAAGTGGATCAAGCGGTGGTAACAATCCTGCGGCAACCGTGAAACGCCGTATGGGAAAACATTGTATGCCGCCGGTCTCCCGGAAATCATCTCGGGAAACAATTGGATAACCCTTTCGTGGACTGGTGCGAGAAGCTTAACATTACACAACTGCCGTTTAAACATCCACAAACCAACGGTTTAGTGGAACGAGCGAATCGAAGCTTAGGCGAAGGAATTAAGGCACGCCTAGAAAAGCACAAAGGACGATGGGTAGAAGAGCTATCACATGTCCTGTGGGCGCATCGCACCTCCATCAAGACCCCCATGCGACACTCCCTTCTCCTTAGTCTATGGGACGTGCCGTCATACCAGGTGAGATCGGCATGCCAACTATCCGCGCTTGAAATCAATGTGGCAACCAATGATGACGAGAGACATATCGACTTAGATCTTCTAGAAGAAAGGCGCTGAACGCAGCCTATAAGGAAGCAAAATCAAAGTCAAGGATGAAAGGATACTATGATGCTAAAGTGCGCAATGTTTCATTCTGGACCGGTGATTTTGTCACCGCGCTAAGCGATCAGACCGGTAGCAGGAACCGGGTAAGCTTGGACCAAAGTGGGAGGACCCTATGAGGTTACCGAAGCAATAGGAACAGCGCTGCATACAAGCTCAGAGGCTTGGATGGTCGATGAACCGCCACGCATGGAACATCTGCAACCTCAAGAGGTGCTATCTATATGAATGGCTACGGCCTAGCGCGCACGACAGCCTCGCACTTTCTAAACATCTATGCATTTACTCTTTCTTTTACTTAGAATAATTGTCTTATTTACTTATTATACAAACTTGCAAGTATCAATAAAACGCCGCGGTTTCTAGCTAACTCCACGACATATTTGTTATTTCCATATACCCTATGTCTTAATAACTTTTTATTTCTTGCCCACGATGGCGTGCATGCACCATAATAAACCCATGATGGTAAAAGGATAAGTTAACCTACTAAACAACTTGTTGAATAAGAGGGTTGCAAACCCATCAACACCGGATCACGTATCCTTGTTAAACACCTTATTCTCAAGACGTTGGAATAAGTTTTGTACACATCCTACGACGGATGCGCAACAACGCACGCGATGCCGCGTTTAACAACTGTGAAACCAAAATACTTGATTCCTTAATTCGGTATGTACAGTACGTAGCATATCATTAAACATACACGATTATGATAATACTTGGAAGTTATTTTTAAAGTATTTTACGATCTTCATACATGATTATGCATTTCACGTATTCTCGCGCACATACATGTAACGAACTACGTCTTTTACGCTTGAAAGACAAACAGAGATAAGTAATCGCACATCACGAGTAATTGCAAACTATATTCACAAACACTTAACAAAAGGAGATTTATTTCATAACTACGAGTTATTTCTCAAAGATAGTTACAGCACAAGAGATAATTTAAAAACTATGACTACGCTTCAAGGATGAACTACCCACGCGCGCTGCGGTCTCAACTCTATTCACTCACGCAACAACTCCGCATCTCGGACGAACCCACAGTACTCACGGGACCCGTCGGATCGTGGGAGGTCGCGCGCAACAACACCACACATAACGCCTTTGCCGCTTAATACCTTTCTTCTGAGCAAGCCTCGTCGCGCCATGCGCTTCCGAACTTGCTTCAAGGAACCTCCCTCTCGGGACAAAAGGATTCAAGATATCCCCAGAGGCGCGAATATAGGAACGATGTAGATGGGATGCATCGGGTTTAAGATAATAGTGCAGGCTGGGCAAGGGCTTCTCCACCGCTGATGACGTGCTAGAGTCAGACCGCAAAAATAACATCTATCGGATAGTCACGATCACACCTCCGGTTTAGCAATCATGGGGAGTTCCAAATCCTCTCATCTTCTTCATGGCGTGACAGTTATCATAAGCTATGGCGTCATAATCGGTACCGCCAGCAGTACCTTTAGAAGCTCACCTCATGCAGCTTCTCAATGGCTTCTGCTTTCCCGCTCCAAGCGCGCTTAACTCATCCCGAAGGAGTCAGCGCGCGACTCTTGCGACTCTAGGTACCAATGCGGCAAGACGAAGCCCATGGCTTATGAGCCATCTGGCGGCAGCCAATGGTCGACGAAGTTGAGGATATAACTCCTCGTCATACTCCAAACTCAACTTGCAACTTCATCTCGACTTTCAAGGCTTCTACTTCCGCGATGGCTTTTCAAGCTGGGAGGTCATCGCGTCTTTACCATTCTCCAAGTATTTCATGGCCCAATGACAGGAAGACTTATATCCCGCTGCCTTCTGCGCTCTTGATTTATTTGGCACATCGGCCATTTTCTCTTGGCGAGCTTGTTGCGCAGCGACGACATAGTCTCGCTTCACCCTAGCACTAGCCAATTGCGTCCAGCGGCAATTTGTTGGTCTTTTCAAGACACCTTGGCTGTTCAGTCTCTCGAATACTTTGCCTTTAGCGCGAAGCAAGTAAGACCAGATCATCGACCGGCCAGTTCCCCATCGGCGCATCCCGAAGGTCCCAGGCTCGGCTTTGGCTCTTCGCCCGGAGATGATTCAGGCCGCGAATTGGATTTGATTGGGGGGCGACTCTGCGGATTGTTCAAACCTACAAACATTACGAGAAATTCACAGTTATTGATAATATCATGAGGCATTTTGGTTTTACATAACCTCGTAAAGATACTTACGCAGGAATAGAGGTGTCGGTGATGGTGGTGCGACGCAACATCACTAGAGGATGACTCCACACTAAACACAACCGGGCGCTTCTTCCTAGATGTGGTAGCGCCATCGCCACTACGCTTCCTTTTGCCCCCCAATACTTGATTTTCTTCTTCCTCTTCCACTTCCTCCACATGCTCGCAGCGCCCTAAGGCAGAGTTGCACTTGAGATGAAGGGACTGTGGAACTGGCACACTCTAAAGGTGTTGCTTGTAGCTAATTGGGATGAACTTTCCCGCCTGCCTAGGTCTAACATTAAGTACGCCCTTCCAGCGCACCTGGCTCTTATCCCTCTTTCGGTGGCGTGTTCCCACCTTTACTTTGATAGGCCGTCCGGTTGTACAACAGGCTGAACAGGTCCATCTCTCGCAACAACAAAGCAATACAAACAGTTCATGACAAGTAATGCGAAGAACAAACAGCTTAAAACTTACGGTAATGTAACTCAACAGGTAACGCAAAGCATGAGCACCCACTGATCATCGGCGCCTAAGAAGATAGGAACTTCCGAACGCCAAAATAGTTAGCCGACTTCAGGGCCAATATGCACCAAGAACTCTTCGGGGTAGGAGCTAATGGGAATACGGTTCGCATTTATTATGTCCGCATCCTCCGCATTATATGATCCAGGGAGGGGGCGCTCATCCTTTGGCAGTGTCCCCTTACGCTCAGTTCTCGAGTTAAAAAGGAAGAGGAAATTAAAGGAAACGAAAAGTTTTTTGTGTTCTTGAGTCTTTTTAAAAGGAGGAAGCGAGAAGGCGGAAAGGAAATAGAGAGGAAGATTTGATAAGTAAATCTTCCTCCCACTTTTGGAGGAAAGAAAGGGAAAGGAAAGCGAGCCATATGTTATGTAAAGACTAATATACCCTTTTTAAAACATTTGACATTAATAATTAAAGGGCATATATGTAATTTGACCAAGTTATTTTCCTTTTCCTCTCACTCAAGAACATGATTATGATTACTTTCCTTTTCATTTCCTCTATCTCAAGAACATAACAACTAACTACTTACTTTCCTCTCTTTCTTTTCCCTTTCCTATTCTTTTCCATTTCCCTTCCTAAAACTTCGAGGCGGCGTTAGAGAGTAAAATCAAAATGAGAAGGAAAGCATGCGTCGTCAACCCAGAAAAAGGTTTCTCTCCAATTTCTGAGCGCGTCTAACTTTTCCGTATAACATTGGAGTGACCTGAGTAAAGCAGCTGAAGGAAACCCACCCGTTTGACCCGCATGGTGTGGTAAAACAGCCGTGCAGTGAATTATGGTGTTAATGGCCAATAAGTGGCGTTCACCCGAAATTAATTAATTTTGCGCACCTATTCTGATCTGCGGTAGGGACAAGTGTATCGGTAATAATTCAATACATCACTTAAGAATACACGATAGGGGTATCTTGGTTGAATTCAAAGAATCGCGTGTATACTAATCCTCCCATCGAAACTCCGTATCGATGCCTTAAGCTTCCTGACAACAATGGAACTTTGGGAATCTTTGTCAGGAGACGCCCGTTGAAGCTCCTCCTCCGTTATGTCACGAAAATCGATAATTCCTTAACCATGGTATTATTGATAATAAACAAAGGCGGGCGTAGTTACCTGGGGATATTTCGGTAGGACGGCTTGGAAGTGTTTAAAGGTAGGATAATGGCGGATAGTTTTTTTTTACTGTGTGTAGACACGGTAAAAATGAAGTGAAGGGATTATATAACTCTAAATATGTGGTTGGGATTGTTTGATGGGACACGAGTGCAGTATAACCTTTCCCCGATTTACCAGAGGGCCTGCGTTTTCTTTATTACGACTGGATACAATGTATCAAGAGGATATTTCTTTAGCTTCTTTGATACGCTTGGTCTATTTTTAGGGGACTACGGTAATTAGTCTAGCATCCGTAAAGTTACGCATTGCTAGCATACCTAGGGCTGGGTTGGACATGATGACGTATAGTCTATATCCGGGTCATGGACCGGGCTAAAGTCCAATACTAACTTGGTCGGTCGGTGGGCTAAGCCGATTAGACGTTTGGGCTCATGAAGGCCCAAGACCGAATCTATTGATGGAATAGATATCCGATATCTTCTAAATAGGAAGATAATCATTCCCAACCGACTAAGGCGGGATACGCCGAAGGTTGAGGAACACGGAACCAACAAGGATTCGTGCGTATATAAAGGAATCACATCCCTCGTTTAAGGTATGATCTCGGAACCTTAACACTCCTTAAACGCCACCTTACTACTCTCACGCCGGAGGATAATCGTGGGGACAATCCCACTGAAGTCTAGATCGCGGTGTTTTACGTCTCTTAGTGCCGGTCTCAAGTAACAATGAGAATTGGTACAAGAACCGAGGGCGGTGGTGCAAATTTTGTATCAACACTAGTTCTATCTAGTTTTGTTTCTATCTAGAACATTAAGTTAAAAATAAACACGCCTTTAGTGACAGTTTAACGACCATCTTTTAATTCTACTTGTGACTATATCACTATTGCTATTTGACTAACAAAAGTTAGTCTTTCTCACTAATCAAATGTTTCAAAAAGAAATTAGTTGAATATAACTTTCACAAGACAGCTGACCCAAATGCTTTAAGCTAATTAAACAATTGAATGAATCATATATGAACTCCAAACTGCAAGGTCGCTCGTGGCCGTGGTTTTATCAATTTAAGCACAATATTATATAGAAACACAAGACCAAAAGATATAGGCAGCAACTTTCGAAATACGAGAGTGAAATTTTTGGCGAATTAGTTTTACTTTCACACACGTTGGTGGTAATTCACTCAGCAGCAGGGTAAGATAATCAAAGTCAGCAGCAATACTGCTAGGTGGTTATCGGATATCACTTTGAATCGTGTAATCACTTTCCAAAGTAAACTATTCGACCCTATGCTTGGGTTACACGAATATCTACTTGGGATAAGACCAAATGTTAGTTACTGAATTAGGCACAATCAATAACCCTTGCGCAAATAAGTGTTTAAGCTTTTGTTTGTATCTCCTGGTTTCAGTATATCTTCTCAGACTCTTCATGCTGACGAAGTCCATCTCTATTTATTGTAGAGAAACACTCACTCCTAGTCAATGGATTTTATGTGTGATTAACAGCCAATGAATCACCCATAATAAGCCTCCATTATCATAGGAATAGTGGTTACATGACCAATTAAAAATGGTCATAAAACAGTCATAACAGCCAATTGAATGAGTCAAAGCTGTTACAAATTAAACACTGCAATACTACCAGTAGGAACCATTACACTAGCACTGGAACCAATACACTACCAGCAAGAACCATCAGTTACTACACTAACAAGTATGTAACCAATACACTAGCAATGCAGGAACCAAATACACTACCGGCAGGAACCATCAGATTACTACACTAGCGGTAGTAACCAATACAATAGCCGTACTAACCACTATTGAGTCAGGGTGTTCAGGGACCTCATGGGTGTACACTCCGTACCTCCTTACCAAAAATCAGGTGTGAACTAATCCCAAAAGTGCACTAAATTCTTTTCTAGGCAAAAATGCATATATATCCCTCCCAAAGTGAATAATTGTATATATATCCTTTGTACAAGTTTTTTTATGCATATAGTACAATGATTTTTATGCATGCTTTGGATATATATGCAATTATGTATTTTCGGGTGGATATATATGCAAAAGCCCTAATTTTCTAACACACAGTAGATCTATTGCACCGAGGATTCTAAAATCTATGTAGTGATTTCATGCTGCTTATGAAACTAAATAACTTCATCTAGAGTACTGATTGTGATAGATACATCGTCAGTACGTATTACCAAAATATTGTGAAATCTTCATTAGCCTATTCGTTTTCTTACCTTCTATAAACGGAGATCAATGTATCTAACAAGATGAGAATGGAACTAAATATATTCGGATAGTCCTACACCGAATGACAAGGCTAAATTAACTTCATTTCATGACATATAAAACAAAAATAAAAACTTTGAATCCATCAACATAAACACGACATAAAAGGAAAAAAGGCGACATTGTCTTCCTATGTTTCATGATCTCACATGCAATCGACAAATACAACTTTATAGATCGAAACCTAACAGACGCAATCCAGCTTTAGGCCTCCGCATAGAAGACTCGCCACGATCATCAGCAAGTGGTTCCTGAATTTTGTTCCTTGCTCCTTCTCCAGTTCCCGTTGAAGCTGGGTGCACCTGTTGTCTCAAGACATCACCGTCACGCATCGGTGGGGAACCATCGGCTGCAGCCCCACCACTTGCATCACCATCTTTGTTATTAGTAGCTGCTGTATGTTTCTGACAAGGAATGTCAAATCCCCGAAACCTAATTGTATGATTAGCATTCTGCTCTGCTACACCACTGTCTCCGTCTTCAGATCCCTCATGAAGCTCTTGGCTGTTTGTGCTTTCCTTCTTAAACGAAGTGATCGTCAATGGATGTTGTGACATAGGAATGTCAATTACACGTTGAGCACGTGCATACAAACCACTACCACCTTCAGGATTCGGTATTGGATAAGCTGGGTTCAATGGTGCACCATGACCGACTATTGGTGAATACGGTTCTTCAAGCTCCTGTTCACTGTCACTACTTTCAATTACAATATACTCAATTGGCTTATTAGAGTTTTTCTGATGTTCTTCTGTCAGAGGGACATCGATACCACCACTACCACCCTGAGGAATTACTATTGGATAAGCTGGGTTCAATTGTGCTCCATGACTGACTATAGGTGAATAGGGGTCTTCAGGCTCCTGTTTTCCACTTTCAATGTTTCCATCATTAACCGCTACTGCAGATACCCTATAGTCAGATGGCCTTTCAGATATTGTGTGGTGTTGATGAATCATAGGTATCACATTGATGCCACGACTTTTATTTTCGGGTGCATCCTCCTCCAAATCAAGCCAACCACCTACCCCTGTGGATACACCATCATAAACTGGGTCATTCACATTACTAGTTTCAAATTCACCTATGGTTACATCGACGCCGCCAATTTCATTATCACCTACATCAAGTATATTACACGCCCATTCATACCAACCGCCATCAATTGGTCCTTTGCCTACACTGGTTTCAACTTCACTTCCAATTTTGTTGATGCCACCACTCCTATAATCAGCAAGATTCAAAGCATTCCCCTCCCAATCATCTCCACCCTCTACCACCATCGCGGATACAACATCATCAACTGGTTCTTTTCTTTTATTGGTTTCTAACTCACATTCAGCTTCGTTGGCGCCACGACTTCCATAACCAACTATATCTTCCTCCCAATCACGCCCATAATTATCTACCAATGTCGCAGATACATCACCAACTGTTTCTTGTTGTTCAATGAATTCCCCGTTACCTCCAGCTTCATTGATGGCACGATTTCGAAAATCAACAAGTTTGAGGGCCTTCTCATCCCAATCACGCCCACCCTCTACAATCATTGTGGATACAACATCAACAACTAGTTCTTTGCCTTTGGTGGTTTCAAATACACCTCTAGCCTCATTGATTACGCCGCTTCCATAATCAACAGGATCAACTGCTCTCTTAACTAAATCAAGTCCATCTTTTACCACCATTGTGGATACAACATCATCAACTGGTTCTTTGCTTTTAGTGGTTTCAAATGCACCTCCAGCCTCATTGATACCACCGCTTCCATGATCAACACGATCTAGTGCTGTATTAACCAACTCATGTCCACCATATACCAACATTGGTGATACAACATCATCAACTGGTTCTTTCCCCTTGGTGGTTTCAGCTCCACCTTCAGTTTCTTTGCTAATATTATTTCCCTTGATTGTAGTATCAGCACGTGATTTGCTGCTGCTTCCATCGAGATTAGTCACAGGCTCGGGTTGGTGTAATTTGTTAACATCGTCACATGCATTGTTGATATCATTCTCATTGCCACCATCATCTTCCATCACCTCCTTATATTCATCGGCTTCTATTCCATCAACCTGAGGCTCACCAGTAATTCCATCATCACCACCTTCTTGTTGTATCACATCTTTTGTTTGGTTTATTAATTTCTCATTAATAACAAGGCCGTCATTGTTACCACCATCACCCTGAGGCCCGCTTTTGGTACTTTCACCACCATCATGACATTCATGTTCTGTAACCTCCTTCAAAGCATCTACTTGTTTTATACCCCCATCAACAACAAATACACCTTGAGGCTCACTTGGAACACTAATCACGGGGGTTTTAGCTCTTTCCCTCTCCTTCACATGGTCTTCCTCGCTTGCTGATGTGGCAAGCGGTACTTCGGATGGTCTGCACAACACCAAGCTTAATCAGGATCCTATATTTTAATTTTTTAAAGGTGATAATCCATAAAACCATTTTTTAACAGCATAAATTATATTAAATACGCTCGGCAAGAAGCTAGAGCCAAACAAGACGATTACAAGATTACGTAAAGTTATTACAATAGTACTTTAAATTTGTAATCCAATCAATCCAAAACAAACAATGCTAATAAAACCCAAAAAATTCATCAATCTTTTTTGATTTTAACTACTATGATGAAAATACTAAAATAATACTGTAATAATAATATTAATAATAATAAATAAATAAAATAAAAATAAAAACTCATGCAAAAATGGAAAGATAGATGAACATTTAATTGCCATAAAGAAATAAAAAGACCATTAATTACTGTATTTTAAAATTTTACAAAAAATACACACACTGATTACCAACAAAAACACACAAATTCACAAAGTAAATGGTCTCAAACACACAAACCTTATTGCGACTGGTGACACAGATGATTGAGTGACCTCGTCGTTAGCTGTATTAGACAATTTCTTCTCCACCTGAGCAATCTCCGTTTTCTTCGACTCTCCAGTGTTTAGAACGTCAGATCTAGAACGAACTCTCCTATCATCACTAGGAACAATCTTTTCAGATTGATACTCTAGTCTGGTATCATATGAGAACAAAAACCGGGCCCTTTTCTTAAAAGGTATCACTTGTTGATCACGAGCTCGATGATCTGGCTTTATGCTAGGTCGACTTCGATTCTTTCTAGACTGTTTCGCCCAGTTCACTAGCATCGTCCTCATTGTATAGTATAAGTATTTTTTAGAGAGAGGTGATTGTTGTTATGAAATGAAGAGGTGCTGAGGTGGTATATATATATGGGCAAGAAACGTGAATAGTTCACCTGTTAATTTAATTCCTACTATTTATATACAAAATTTAAAACATTTGCTAAAAGCCAAGGCGGGATTAATTTGAAGTAAATATAATAAATTTTTGAAAGAAAATGACGAAAATGCTAACAAGTCATGTATTAATTGTGTGAATTGTAACGTAAATTTAATCTTATTACTTTTTCCATTTTGGCATTTTCTTTTCAGAAGATAAGAACAATGTTTAAGATTATAACATAAACAGATATTATGTTCTTTTTCTGGACTTGAAACCTCAGCTCTAGTTAAAAAAAAAAAAAAAGTTACAAACACAAAATCAACTTAAATTTGTGTACACAATCTAGTTTTTCAATGATAAGCCTAGTCAAGCACAACGTTATAACGATTGTTCGTAACATTACGTATGGAGGTCGACATGTTGCTTATTCATAACTTTTGAATGTTTTCACCTTATCCCGGTTGGACTTGAACCGGCAAAACAAATATATTGATCGATAAGACACTTTTACTATATCTTATTAAATCCATTAATGTTGTTCGATATGACTTACCATTCCTTAGAAATTTTAAGATATAGCCAAGCGATACTCAAACTAACTCGAGGCTTATTGCATTTTTTTTTTTTTTCCCTTCATAGATTGTCAAGTATGTGAATATTGGTATTATTGCATCATACAAATTTTCCACTGAAAAATACTCGACTATTAAGTATCAGTGACGTGTTTCAACCTTTTTTTGTCATTGTAAAATTCCATTTACTAAAAATAGCCAAGTCTACATGTAATTATATCACCATATTTAAAGAGAAACATAAATTCATCATTAATACATTGCAACTCTCATCTTACAACCCACAAAATCATATTATATAATGTATATTTTTTATATGAAGAAGTAATAACACATAATATATTCGAAAAAAAAAAGAAAAAAAAAAGAGATTAGTTTCTTATATAAAGAAGTAAAACTTTTTAAGTATAAAGGTTGTAACCAAGAGCCTTTGAAACCTAAAGTATATCCGATTTAGGTTTGTACGTGTTCCTCATTTTGGATATATTTTTACGGAAATTTTTAGTTTGAAACAACTAGCATGATGCTAGTGAAAAATAATATAATCGAGTTACAAAGTGTTTAATCAAGCAAATTTAGGATCACATATCCAATCAATCCAAACTAGATTAAATTTAGTAATCAATGTGTAAGTGTCTTAACGTACAATTTTAGGAGGCCTCAGATAAAAACAAATCTAATTCCTAAAGTGCCATAAGTCACAACTACGTAGTGGTTTGAACGGTCACATAATATTAGAACATATCGATCTTTGTCTCGTTACTTGGGGCTACCGTATCCGAAGAGACTACATGGTTTTTGGCGTTTGGATATTCGGTAAAGCCCCACCTATTCGGGACCATTTTCAAAGTGTTTGAGACAACCATACATTCCACAAATAAATGTTAATTCATTTCCATATCTTCATCTCAAACCTGACACTGAATCAAATCCAAATCTATACCATGAACATTTAGATTACATTAGGTAGGTAATCAGTCCATCCAAAGACGACAAGTGTGAATGTTAACCTAAATGGAGGGAGCCTTATTGCAAGAGAACTAGCGTGAGAAGTGCAACTAGAGTCTACGTATTTATTCAGTTTGCTGATGATGTTCTTATTCATTGGCGAATGGTCAGATTGAAACGTGAAACATAACTAAGAGTTTTCTTTATGGTGTTGGTGTAGTTGTCGATAACGTTAGCATGTTAGCTCACAAATTAGATGTGAAAGTAGCAGACTTTCTCTTACCTATTTGGGTTTACCGTTGGCGTGCATGTGAAGCTCAAATGATCATAAATATACTTCAAATTAAGTTTTCTCATGGAAGGCGCAATTGTTATCATTTAGGGCATTTGACACTTTTAAAATCAATTTTATCAAGAGTGCCTCTTTTTATCTTTCCATATATAATTCCTTTTTCAGTTTTGAATATTTTAAAGAAAATTCGACGTCAACTCAGAGCTAACATGATTGATTAGAAAAAGATGTCTTATATTAAATGGTCAGATGTTATAGCTCTTAAATAAGTTGATGAGTTGGGTATTGGCATCCTCAAAGCGGCTAACCTTGCTCTTTCTTCTCGTTAATTGTGGAGAATACAATAGATAAGAATGCTTTTTAGAGCTTTGTGATTCTCAAATTCATAGTAACTTAGGTGGTGTTGGATTATGTGAGTTAGATCCGCATTAAAACGACTAAAAGTGTGTGAGCCTATTAGGGGCACACACGTTAAACACAAGAATACGTGATACGTTTAATACTTGAACTTGACCCGTCTTTGACCCAACTAAACTAGACCTGATTGTGTTCAAAAACCAAGCCCACTGACCGGTTATCATAGAGGGGCGTTTGGTTTTGATTTGGGCTAGGAGAGGTGTGCTTGGTTTATGGTATGTGTGCTTAACTTGGAGCACAAGTTGAAGCCCATACAAGCTAGGGCTAGAGGGTTATATATACCCTTCGACTAGCTCATAAAACATACGACATATACTATCTCTTTCACGCCTGGATACTCCAATTCACAGCCACAATCTAATCGATCATAGCACCATCAAATCTGCCAATCGGATCCCTAAACATCCGACTTTGATTTTGTTTATATCAATTAGGGTTTGTTTATTTTGAAACCATAATTGCATCTACTTGATCCAATTTGTTCTAGGGTTCATAAGTAATAGTTTTCTGATTAATTCCAAGTTGAATTGAAGTCGAGAAAGCTGTGTATAGTTGCTGAGTTCGCGGCAGAAAGAAAACATGCAGAATCTATTTCATCTGATATCGGACAAAAGAGTGACTGGTTCTCGGGCATTGCTGTGTATATTGGACATCAAGGGGTTTTGTTCTAGGGTTTTTGTTTGATCTCGGACAACACGTGAAAGAGTTCTATGGTTTTTTTGGTTCGAGAAGGTTAAAGTAATTAACAAGGGTTGTTTGGTTAAACGTTGCATGACTAGCTTTATCGGGCGTATTCGTGTTAAAGTGTTTGTGTGAGCACTCGTAGAGGTGATCATGTTGATCACTTAGTTTCTTTGTTTGATAACTTGCGGGTGACTACGAGGGTTAGTTTTCTTGTTACCTTTTATATTATATTGTTTATTAATTACGTGTTAACTTGATTACATTAACTAGATCCATATTCCGCTGCGTACTAGTAGTGTTAAATGGTTAACATGTTTATAAAATCTCAACAGTTGCATCACGAGTCAACTCATTTTTGTTATTATGGTTTACACGTTTTAATAAACACGCGAAAAGGCTGCATAAAATCTAATTAGTTATTTGTTTTATTTTTGTTTTGACAACTATAATGCAATACTTGTCAATTAATAATAAAAAATACCTAGACACAAACTAATTGAATTAATGGTTAATTAGATACATAAAATTGCATAATTAAAAGTTAATTAGTTTGCCATGTGTAATTTTATGTGTATATTCCGGCTGTAAGACGCACTCAATTACTTCATGTGATGTATGGGACGATCTAGACACTTGATGAAAACCTAGTGAGGGTCTTATGGTTCTCCTTTTGGGGAAGACTCGTGAGAGAACTCGGATCAATATGTATTTATTAATGTTTTATGTTTATATGTTTGTGATTCCTTATGTGCATTATTGTTACTTGTTTTTGACACCTAATTGCATACAATATGGAATAATACATATCGTAATAATAACATTAATAATGGTCTTAATTTACACGCCTAAATACCATGCTCATTGTGACCTGCTATTTGATTCGTGAAAAATTGTTTTTTGTAAAATTAAGTGACCTAAACTTTGAAACAAGTTTTTCATGAAATTAAAAACTATACGCTATGGACACTTGGGATGTACGGCTCACCCACTAGAAAAACCTATAAAGGGAGTTTAAGGAGGTGCACACAGTCACACCTAAAGGATTTCCGGTTATTGCCTCGCGCTGACCTGGTCCTCCGCCTCCCTGCGAGTTCGATTGGAGCTATCGTGAACCATGATGATCACTACAGTGTAAGTACTAAAAGTTTTTAAAATAAGTGTTACAAAGTTGGTGTGCATGCTTCTTTGTACACGATTTTACCACATTTATGTGTATACCCTATGTGAAAATTTTAAGTCTATGCCAACCAACTAAGAACACGTGCATTTGGCTTGACCTCTTTGGTTAGACCTTAGGGCTATTCCAACCCATGGCGAATATTGCTCATTAGTTAGACCTTTGGTGATATTTGCAAGTTCTTACTTGGTCGACTTATTTCGAGTATGCTTGGTCAGACCTTGGACCCGAGGCATAAGATGAGACTAAACATGCTCATGACATTATTACTTGTCTACTAATGTCTTGATCAGTCTCGTAAGTCTAAGAGTGGCATTTAATGCGATTAACGCTCGTCGCTTACCTCTTGCGCTTCTTGTTTACATGCTGGTCAGACCTCCGGTAATAAGTCGGAGGTCAAGATGGATCTTAGTCTTAATTAATAATTAATTGGGTAGTTAATACTTTTAAGAATTTAATTATCGAAAATACTATAATTGAACTTTCTATGTTCTGATTAAAATTGTGTTGTTGCAACATAATTCGTAAACAAAAGTTTGATTTTTTCTTAAAAAGACAAACTTAGTCTCTTTTCCTGGTAAAAAGAGTGAGACTTGTTCCTATCTTTTCTCCTTAGTTGACAAACTAAGATAGGATTACAAATTGTTAAACTCATTTATGATCTTTCATTACCCTTTTAAGGTCTAGAAATAAATTGAAAGATAAAATATTTTATGTAACTAGAAAACATTTTGTCTATAGCTACCAAAATAAATGACATCTTGCACTTGTCACGATGTATGAGTTTAAACAGCAAAGAGTAAAGAAATTGCTAGAATATTCGCTAGGTAATTTTCTTGAACTCTTATTATTCTTAAAGTGCTAAATACCATTGGGGCTTTGTAGACGATAGAGGAGGAATTGCATGTTAAATATTCAAGTTAATTTTATACTTCAGAATTATGATTATTATCATTTAACCATAATTATGTTGACTAAAACATGTAGTCAAAATGTTGAAGTATCTTTACACTATATCATGACATTTGAATGTAGTAGGGCAACAAATATCTTGCGTGTTCAATTCCTAGTAGAATTATTAGCTTTCTTGCCTTGCGGTCAAGAGATACCAATAATAAGTTGTTCCTTGCACACACTTTGAGATTTCTCCCACTTGTGTAAGGCACAACATCATATTATGAAAACAAATAATCATGTGATTGATTTGTGTAAACAATATGATAATGTCATAGATTTTACAAGTAGTTTTAGAGCCATAACCTTTAATAAGGAATTGTGAATTATTATTCTATAGATAACGCTTCAGAGAGCAATAGCAGAAAGGCAACGAGTTATCTTATAAAATAAAATGTAATTTTCCTTTAAGCAATGGTCGTTCATATTCAGAAAGTAATGAATTATTTCATAGCGAGTTTGAAATGATATGGGTGACTAACAAGGAAATAAACCTCGTAGCTCCCACTGAAATTGACAACATTACAGGAATGTTATTTCAGTCATAAAATGCAATGCTCCCACTGAATTTGTTAACATTGTAAGTGTTACATTGCCAGTAAAAAGCATATGGCAATTTTATACACTTTTCTATTCTGTTCAATACCTAAGTACATTGCTAATTGTAGGAATTCGAAGTGAATAGAAAAGTGTATAAAATTGTCATATGCTTTTTATTGGCAATGTAATACTTACAATGTTGACAAATTCAGTGGGAGCATTGCATTTTATGACTGAAATAACATTCCTGTAATGTTGTCAATTTCATTGGGAGCTACGAGATTTATTTCCTTGTTAGTCACCCATATCATTTCAAACTTGCTTTAAAATAATTCACTACTTTCCGAATATGAACGACCATTGCTTAAAGGAAAATTGCATTTTATTTTATAAGATAACTCGTTGCCTTTCTGCTATTGCTCTCTGAAGCATTATCTTTAGAATAATAATCCACAATTCCTTATTAAAGGTTATGGTTCTAAAATTACTTGTAATATCTATAACATTATCATATTGTTTACATAAATCAATGACATGATTATTTGTTTTCATAATATGATATTGTGCCTTACACAAGTGATATAAATCTCAAAGTGTGTGCAAGGAGTATTATTGGTATCTCTTGACCGCAAGGTAAGAAAGCTAATAATTCTACTAGGACTTGAACACGCAAGATGTTTGTTGCCCTACTACATTCAAATGTCATGATGTAAAGATACTTCAACGACTACATGTTTTAGTCAACATAATTATGGTTAAACGATAATAATCATAATTTTGAAGTATAAAATTAACTTGAAATTACTACAGAACTCAAGAGTTTGCGTATATGATTACTTTTGTTAGTATAATTATGCTTACATGTTAAGACATAATTATAAAGTCCTTGAATTAGTCAATGACTTATAATATAAAGTATATAGTAAAATTGTTATGTCTTCTAGTTAACACATAAACACGAGGCTTTTGAATTATTCAAAGACTTAATAATGTATTATTGACATGTTCTGTTTTCTTGTAAACACATGAACATATAATTTTTGAACAATTTTGTCTTCTTGTAAACACGTGAACATAAGGTTCTTGTATTATTCAAGGAATATACATTATAGCATGCACTTGGTTCGAAAATACTTAATATGCAATTTGGCTCGACCCAATTGATAAGTATTTGGTCCAAAGAGAATTAAGTTATCTATGGAATTCTGATATAGTCTCACAATTCCAATACTCATAGAATACCACATTATTATGGTATGTCTAATGTGTTGAAACAAACCTTATTCATATTGTTTGATTTATGATAGATTTAATTGCTCTGCCTCAAAAATCTATCAAGGTTAGAAAATTGCGTGTGTCGTGGATACACTCAATATAGTTCAAACCAAGAAGGTATTCAAGACAACCCATAACCAAAACCCCTAAACCCTTAGGGATTTTAGGTTTTTCCACTCAAACCAATCAAATCCTAAAACCTTTTGGATTTTTGATTTTTCTACACTTCCTAGCTTGAAGATTGTAGTTTTGATGTTCCTCCTAGCTCGACGAAACACAAAACTGTTGCCAAGATTTTTGGTTAACGAGTGATACAAAATTAGAGTTTTTCTACAAACCCTAATTAGAGTTGTTGAAAGGAATTCGATTATGTCTTGATTTAAGTTCTGAATTTGTCAAAATCTTATGAAGCATTTTATTAACAAATCTAGAGATGAGAACTTAAAAAGTATTTTGTGGTTCCCAATAAAAAATAATTTATTGTTGCTTAAATACTTAGTATTTAGAGAATTATCTCTACTTACAAAAGTAAGTGGGAGCATATACAAATCTCTAAATAATTTGTGAACAAAATACTTAACCTTCTAAAATCCACTTATTAATGTCATACTAAGGTTAAACATGTAAATGTCGACCGAAGTATAATGTTACTCTCATTCATAAATCCGCAAGGATGCCTCATCACTTGAGTGATATTTTAATATCAATGCTGAGGGATATAAGTTAGAAGATCATTGTAATCTGCTAACTACTAAAATACATTATCACATTTTGAATCTGATAAATGTCTCAGAACTATGAATGATAAGATGCAGTCCTTAAAAGACAAATCAATGTTTTGAGCTTTATTGTTATTTCGCCTAACAGTTAACCTATGACGTTGGAATGAGTTTTTTTTGAAGAAAGGCTCACAAGGACAAAATTGTATACATGTTAATGCATGACATTTAATAAGAATTTTTTAATCATACTTAAGCAATTGACTGTGATTAGATTTTCTTATATATATACACATTAATTAACTAAAGATAATTAATTGTCATACATGCTTCCTTGTATGTGGAATATGGCAATTAAATTTTATAACTCTTTCTTTTATGATTACCTTTTGCGAGGACGGTATGTAATCAAAAGAGTTATGAATCTATATACTTTTTATGTAGTATACAAATTTAAGCAATCCAAGTTTGGATTGGATCATGCATCTAGGAGCTGAGATCTTGAATTTAATTACAATGTGATTTTGAATGAATTAAGATAACTCTTGGGGTACATCTGACATTAAGTGGGAGCACTGTGTTTTTTCTTAAATTTTATATGTTGTATTGAAGATATCATTTCATTTAAGCTAGATATTAATCCTTAAGCTTGGAATGAAAATTCACTTGGGATTTAAGGAATAAATCAAACAACCTTGAAATAAATATTTATTTGGAATAAACAAATGCGGAAATTAAGTCCAGAACAAATGAAATATATCATTCAAGCAAGTCTTAAATGGTATATTCACTTGGAATATTTTTTTACATGGATGGAAACCTTATGTTTTTAACTAAGGATTTATCATGTATATATTATATTGTGTATAAGACTGGTTGTTGCTTTTGCACAAGAGCAAGATGAGCTGACAACAACAATATCTAATTGAGAGTATTTAGATTATTGTTAATACAGATGTTTATGAATTATAAAGCACAATGTTGTATACGTACAATGATGCTAGAGGATAATTAATACTAGTTAAAGTAGGATTTTATCATTTATGATAAATATGCTCACTAGATATGTTCAACGTAGAGCATTGTTGCATTACACATTAAGGAATAAGAATACTTTACATTTTAAGAAACTGTAAAGATGATTGTCAGTATGTCGTTGAATTCTATTACCTTATGCAAGGTAGGGCGACATCTCCATACTATGAAACTTGTATAGTATGAGCATATGAGATAAGACACTCATCATATATTTCAAATCCCTCACTATATGTGAAATTTGAAACTAGTATTCGGAAAGTTTACTCAGACGACTATTTAGTTTTCTTGTAAAGAAAAGTTGAAAATGCTGTAAACATTAGACTTCAACTTACTAATTAGTCTCATGCATATCTGTTTTTAGTATTTGGATAATTGGGATTGTAAGACAATTTTTACTTTATGATGAATAAAGATACGTGGAATTTGTAATTCATTCGTATAATAATTGTTATCCTATATTTGCATGTTTAATCCTTGAATGATTTTATTGTTCTAAATATGTCCATTGTCAGTTAACAATATGGGAATATTGTTATGTAAGAAAAATGTGAGTGTTGGTTATATTCTATGAGAATGTGGATTGTTCCCACCAAACTCATATGTATTCACAAGGGATGCATATTGGATACCCCAACTTTCGAACATTTACTTTTGGATCCTTGTCATAAGTAAGATGTTGAAAATAGTTTATAAAGTCGTCCTTAGACTTGAGATACAAGCAAGTTCTGTTATGTGTGGATATCACTTTTGTAAGTATAAGCCAAACTCTATCCTGAATAAGGTAGTTATAAAAGCTATATTTCGGAGTAATGTGAAGCAGCATCCAGAACACTTGTAGTCAACAAAGGATTTGTTACTCCACTTGATATGTGTAGAAAGATACCATGGGCCCTCTCCAGAATTAATCAGATAATTGTTCGGCCGAACCCAAAGGGTAATGCAAGATGATACTTGGTTACATTTGGTATATCTAACTAAAATTTTATAACGAGAATCTAAATGGTTAAAATATATGGAATGAGTTAGGATCCATATCCATTGTTTAACGGTATCTATAACAAAGGATGATTAAAGCAAGACATAAATGACCATGCTACTGAGAAAGATTTATGAAACTATATCTCATACACTTTTAGTTAAATAGTGAGTGAGAGCGTTGCTAGGCATTTCCGTCGTTGGTTTTTGTGCTATCTGCTACTCCAACTCCCAAGTGGGAGCTGTTGGATTATATGAGTTGGATCTGCATTAAAACGACTAAAAGTGTGTGAGCCTATTGGGGGCACACACATTAAACACAAGAATACGTGATACGTTTAATATGTGAACTTGACCAGTCTTTGACCTAACTAAACTAAGATTGTGTTCAAAAACCAAGCCCATTGACAGGTTATCATAGAGGGGCGTTTGGTTTTGATTTGGGCTAGGAAAGGTGTGCTTGGTTTATGGTATGTGTGCTTAACTTGGAGCACAAGTTGAAGCCCATACAAGCTAGGGTTAGAGGGTTATATATACCCTTCGACTAGCTCATAAAACATAAGATATATACTATCTCTTTGATGCCTGAATACTCCAATTCACAGCCACAATCTAATCAATCATAGCACCATGAAATCTGCCAATCGGATCCCTAAACATCCGACTTTGATTTTTGTTTATATCGATTAGGGTTTGTTTATTTTGAAACCCTAATTGCATCTACTTGATCTAATTTGTTCTAGGGTTCACAAGTAATAGTTTTTTGATTAATTCCAAGTTGAATTGAAGTCGAGAAAGCTGTGTATGGTTCTTTGAGTTCGCGGCAGAAAGAAAACATGCAGAATCTCTTTTATCCGATATCGGACAAAAGAGTAACTGGTTCTCGGGCATTTCTGCGTATATCGGACATCAGGGGTTATGTTCTAGGGTTTTTGTTTGATCTCTGACAACACGTGAAAGAGTTCTATGGTTTGTTTGGTTCAAGAAGGTTAAAGTAATTAACAAGGGTTGTTTGGTTAAACGTTGCATGACTAGCTTTATCGGGCATATTCGTGTTAAAGTGTTTGTGTGAGCACTCGTAGAGGTGATCGTGTTGATTACTTAGTTTCTTTGTTTGATAACTTGCGGGTGACTACGAGGTTTAGTTTTCTTGTTACCTTTTATATTGTATTGTTTATTAATTACGTGTTAACTTGATTACATTAACTAGATCCATATTCCACTGCGTACTAATAGTGTTAAATGGTTAACATGTTTATAAAATCCCAACAGGTGGTACTAATCTTCATGTCCCAAATCTATCAATAAAGCTGGGGATGCAAATACACAATATGGGGTTTTCATTTCTTTGAAGATTTCAGTCGCTAGGTTGTTCATGGGAATGCTATTTAGTTTTGGATTAAACCTTGGTCAGGCCATCACATTCTCTCAAGGAAATTTCCGAGATTGTTTTAACTTGATATATCATAGGTATGTTGACTTGGTGATCGATGTGAAACAGATGGTGATAATTACTTTGGAGGTGGGTTTGGCGACGACCCATTCGCAGTCCTTGGTTTTTTAAGAATTTAATGAACTTATAGATTTACTTTATTATCTTTTGTCTAGGAGAAAGGGAAGATAGTTGGAATCTCTAGCTAAACAACTCCAACTTGTTATCAATTAGATTGGTGTGGGTTTCTATTCATAGATGTGGGTTGGTCTCGACTAGTTGCCCAACTAGATGGTCTTCTTTTATTCCCCCTAAAATCTTAATCTATGTGTCTTAATCTTTGTTTCGTGTGATGAGAGAACCCATGAACCCACTAGAGTAGTGTCGCACTTGAAAATGATTGACATACCTTCAATTCTTTATCCTACCTGTGATGATATATGATTCTGAGGCAGCGGATCATATTCCTGCCAAATGTGATATGGTGCCTCACCTTTGAAGTTTTTTTCATGATGGATTTTTTTAACTCAAGACGGGTTCATCTTTTTTGTAAATTGCCAAATTTACCAACAACCTTAGTTTGGCAATGAAGAAATTATTTCAGCCTCCCAACTTTAACGTTTTGAATAAGTTATATTCTCTTAATCTTGGTTGATATTGAATGCAAGAAATGATATTGTTTTTGAAGCCAAAAGGTACTTGGTAGAGGATCTCTTTATCAAAATCCAACATCTTTTTTTGGTTGAATAATACGTGTAGCAAATTTTCTTTTAATAAGTGTTGGCTTTCATGTCCTATATGGAGGCATCTTATGTTTCCACTTCATAAACTCATGTAAAATATGTTTTTTCCCGGCCTTAAATCGTCTTGCCAGGAAGCATGTAACAGTGTAAAATATGATATAAATAGTTTTTTTTAAAAGAACATCATTCGGCATTCCCACTCACCAAATAGCGTGTGATCGGGGCCATCCTTTATGGCCCACCGCCGTGCATTGTAATTCCTAGTTTCTAATCAGTTAAAAGAATCGTTAAAGTAAGGGTATACGCCAAATGTATGTCGTGATTTCATTTGTTTTCATAATATAATTCGTTTTCCATAAAAAGTAAAATCTCTTTTAGCGACATTTCTATCTAGGGAGTTGGCGACATATATATATATAGGGAATATATTAGCTATAATTTATTGTAGCTAATTGGCTACAATTTTAAGCTAAAAAATGTGGGTCCTGATTCTTTTTGTGGGTCCCTGATTTTTTCCTGTGGGTTCCTGATTCAATGTATGTGTATTTTTTGTGAAGAGTTGTAGCTAATTGGCTACAAAAATTGTAGCCAACATATCCCCATATATATATATATATATTGAACAGCAAGAGGTGAATATATATAAATCGGGCCACCTAATAAGACATTAGGAGCCGAAAATACAACGGTTAAATACAATGGGCATTACACGGGTTATCGAACCAACTAATCCAATTTAAACTAGCCTTCCTAAACCTACACGAGATCCAATTAAACGACGTGAGCTTGATATCGTTAAGGATTAGATCCTTAGAGGGTCGTTTAAGCGAGAAACACATCTCATTCCTAAATCGCCATAGAAACCAAAGAGTTGTTTGAACAACAACATCAAAGGAGGCTTTAAGGTTAACAGGTATGTTGACTCCTTCGGCTAAGTTGATAGCATCAAAAAGAGAAGAGATTGTGACATTATTGATCTTCCACCATATGAGAACCCTGGACCAAGTGTCTTTAGCAATTCTACATGAATTAAAAAGATGTTCCTCCGTCTCTATATCTTCATCACAAACGGGACAACGTGTAGAGTTGAGGTCAATACTTCTTCGATCAAGGTTGCAACGTGTTGGAAGTCTCTTATGAAGGATCCGCCAAGATGAAATGTTGATTTTGATTGGTAGTATTTTGTTCCATTTGAATGGTTGTGGCTCGAGAGGGTGGAGGAGATTATTTATGTAAATCCACATACTCTTAACAGTGAAGTTCCTATCATCATTAACCGCGCAATCCCACATGTCTTGATCATTAGAGAGGCATAAGTTGGATCTCATGGAACAAAGTTCTTGTAGTTCTTGGTGTTCTGCTGTTGAATGAAGGTGTTTGATCCAATCCCAAGTGAAAGAGAGGCCCATGGGCAAAGGGTATGACTGGTGTGAGCTAAGCTGAGTATGCAGAACAGATGCAGTGAACAAGGATTTGTTAGTAGGTTGTGGTGCTCGATCACAAACATGACAATCTGTGTTCCTTTCCAAACGAAAAAGCCTCGAGAAAATGGTGCAAATATGTGGGCCACCAATCCTTGAGTCTAACTAGAATTTTGTTGTTAAACCGTTGCCAACCTTCTTTTCATATAATGATGGAAGGGTGATTCCATATGCTAAAAGATAATCTTTCAACTTCATAATTTGATACCAAGGTCCCAATTTATATGATGAAGATGAACCAATTGAGAGACCTCCTTAATTACCATGTATAGATATAATGATTTTCCTCCAAAATGCATTTTCTTCATTTAAGAAACGCCACCACCATTTCGATAACATAGCTTGGTTAAACACCTTAAGGCTTCCAATACTAAGACCACCTTGATCAAGCGGAGCAATCACTTTATCCCAAGCAATCTAAGCCATCTTCCTTTCATCCGAATTACCACCCAAAAAAAAAATTCCTACGAATACTTTCAAGCTTATTGATGATAGTTGTAGGAACTTTGAAGGATGAAAAGTAGTAAGTTCCTAGGCCACCAAGGACGGACTTGATGAGAGTTAGACGCCCTAAATTGGTGTCCACAAAGTCCCCATTTCTCATTTGCAATTTGCAGATGATGCCATTTTTATTGGTCAATGGTCACTCCTAAATGCAAGAAATTTGTCTAGAATTCTTACATGCTTCCATCTCGCATCCGGGCTTAAAGTGAACTTCAATAAAAGCAAATTATTTGGTATTGGAGTTCATTTTTACGAAGTCAGTTATGTTGCAAATACCATTGGGTGTCTATCATCTCAACTCCTTTGTATTTACCTAGGCTTACCAATTGGTGCTAACATGTCAAGGTGCACCAATTGGTATCTCCTGAGTTGGCGACATATTTAATGTCATATATATAAGCTTCATCTGGAAGTGAAAATTCACCGATCAAGTATTATTTTTATTTTTCCACCACTGGGGCATTGGTCTAGTGGGTGGGGTTTTGGTCTTGAGTCAATAGACTCGGGTTCGAATCCCATCCCTGGCACTTTGCTCTCAGATAGGTACCCACCTCCGCAAAACCTATGGGCTCACTAGAGAGACTTTGTGGATAAGAGCTCAAGAGTCCGAGAGTCTCGGCTCACTCTAGTTGGTGCCCCACTAGGCCAGGAGAGTTGCCCGGAGCTATTCCTTGTGGGGTGGACAATGGCCGGTGCCAAAAGGCACCCGGGGTCAAGGTGTTCCTCCAATCTACACCTTTTTATAGATTATTTTTATTTTTCCTAACGCCCGCTTAGGTTTGATTAGACTAGCAATAAGCCAAGCTGAAACAAAAGTAGCGCGTAATCCACCAATAGAAAATTCAAAAAGCTTCAAACAACAAATTGTACCAAGATACACCACTTAAACCATATAGATAAAAGTTAATTTGAACTTCTACCGCTAATCTAGCTAATTTGGCAACATGTATAAAAGTATACTTAATAGGATGTCATTCAATAACCTTCAACCCGATCCTTTTTAACAACATAATATAAAGTCATTCTATCCCGATATACTTTCGCTTCCAAAATGCTCATATGTGAACCACAATATCGAAGATGTACAGTGGATGACCTTTTCTTTAACCGAAAATTATATCAACACAACCCATTTAGCAAGGAGCTAGGAAACAAAGTTTTAGAGCAAAAAAAAAAAAAAAAAAAAAGCATCTATCAATTGGATTGAATGGTTTAGTAATTATTGAATGCTCTCTCCAACATTGTATAACTTTGTTTCCTAGCTCCTTGCTAAATGGGTTGTGTTGATATAATTTTCAGTTAAAGAAAAGGTCATCCAATGTACATCTTCGATATTGTGGTTCACATATGAGCATTTTGGAAGCGGAAGTAGGTCGGGAAGGAATGACTTTATTTTATGTTGTTAAAGAGGATCGGGTTGAAGGTTATTGAATGACATCATCTTGCCAAATTAGCTAGATTAACGGTTGAAGTTCAAATTAACTTTTATCTATATGGTTTAAGTGGTGTCACAATCCAAGCTTGGATAGTCACATAAGGTGTGATTAGTTGTATATAAATGCTGATCTAGCGATCCAGATGGTGTATCTTGGTACGATTTGTTGTTTAGAGCTTTTTGATTTTTTTATTGGTGGATTGCGTACTACTTCTTTTGTTTCAGCTAGTATAATCAAACATAAGTGGGCGTTAGAAAAAATAAAATTAATACTTGCTCGGTGAATTTTCACTTCCAGATGAAGCTTATATATGACATTCGCTAACTCCCTAGCTAGAAATGTCACAAAAAGGGAATTTTCTTGTTATGGAAAACGATATAAGATGCATAAACGATGAAAAGACTCATAGATTTTAAGTACATGACCCACTATGACTAATATCGATCTTCACGATATAAGATAAAAGGAAAAAAGGCGACATTGCATGTCTGCATATGTTTCATGATCTCAAACGCAATTGACAAATACAACTTTAAATATCGAAACCTAACAGACGCAATCCAGCTTTAGGCCTCCGCATAGAAGACTCGCCACGATCATCAGCAAGTGGTTCCTGACTCTTGTTTCTTGCTCCATCTCCAGTTCCCGTTGAAGCTGGGTGCACCTGTTGTCTCAAGACATCACTGTCACGCATCGATGGGGAACCATCGGCTGCAGCCTCACCACTTGCACCACCATCTTTGGTATTAGTAGCTGCTGTATGTTTCTGACAAGGAATGTCAAATCCACGAAACCTAACTGTATGATTAGCATTCTGCTCTGCTTCACCACTGCCTCCGTCTTGAGATCCCTCATGAAGATCGTGGCCGCTGTTTGTGCTTTCCTTCTTAAACGAAGTGATTGTCATTGGAAATTGTGACATAGGAATGTCAATTACACGTTGAGCACGTGCATACAAACCTCTATCAGCAGTTTGATCACTAAGTGACCCTCCCCGGGGGCCACCGCCACCATCACTACCACCTTCAGGATTCGGTATTGGATAAGCTGGGTTCAACGGTGCACCATGACCGACTATTGGTGAATACGGGTCTCCAAGCGCCGGTTCACTGTCACTACTTTCAATTACAATATACTCAATTGGCCTATTATAGTTTCTCTGATGCTCTTCTGTTAGAGGGACCTCGATACCACCACTACCACCCTCAGGAATTGCTGTTGGATTAGCTGGGTTCAATGGTGCTCCATGAGTGACTATAGGTGAATAGGGGTCTTCAGGCTCCTGTTTTCCACTGTCAGTGTTTCCATCATTAACCGCCACTTCAGATACCTTATAGTCAGATGGCCTTGCAGATATTAAGTGGCGTTGGTGAATCATAGGGATCACATTGATGCCACAACTTTTATAATCGGGTGCATCCTTCTCCCAATCATGCCAACCACCAACCCCCGTGGATACACCATCATTAACTGGTTCATTCACATTACTAGATTCAAATTCACCTATGGTTACATCGATGCCGCCACTTTCATAATCAGCTACATCAAGTTTATTTCCTGCCCATTCATACCAACCGCCGTCAATTGGTTCTTTGCCTGCACTGGTTTCAACTTCACTTCCAATTTCGTTGATGCCACCACTCCCATAATCAGCATGATTCAAAGCATTCCGCTCCCAATCATCTCCACCCTCTACCACCATCGCGGATACAACATCATCAACTGGTTCTTTTCCTTTATTGAGTGCATTCTCCTCCCAATCACGCCCACCATCTACCACCATTGTGGATACAACATCATCAACCGGTTCTTTCCCTTTACTAGTTTCAGATTCACCTCCAGTGTAATTATTGATGCTGCCGCTACAATAATCAACCAGATTGAGTGTATTTTCATCCCAATCAGGCCAACCCTCTACATGCATTGTGGATACAAAATCATCAGCTAGTTCTTTTCTTTTAGTGGTCTCAAATGCACCTCCAGCCTCATTGATTCCACCGCTTCCATGATCAACACGATCTAGTGCTGTCTTAACCAACTCATGTCCACCATATACCAATATTGAGGATACAACATCATCAACTGGTTCTTTCCCCTTGGTGGCTTCAGCTCCACCTTCAGTTTCTTTGCTAATATTATTTCCCTTGATTGTAGTATCAGCACGCGACTGGCTGCTGCTTCCATCGAGATTAGTCACAGGCTCAGGTTGGTGTAATTTGTTAACATCGTCACGTGCATTATTGCTATCATTCTCATTGCCACCATCTTCCATCACCTCCTTATATTCATCTGCTTCTATTCCATCAACCTGAGGCTCACCAGTAATTCCATCATCACCACCTTCTTGTTGTATCACATCTTTTGTTTGGTTTATTAATTTTTCATCAATAACAACGCCGTCATTGTTACCACCATCACCCTGAGGCCCGCTTTTGGTACTTTCACCACCAACATGACCTTCATGATCTGTAACCTCCTTCAAAGCATCTACTTGTTTTATACCCCCATCAACAACAAATACACCTTGAGGCTCACTTGGAGCATTAATCGCGGGGGTTTTAGCTCTTTCTCTCTCCTTCACATGGTCTTCCTCGCTTGCTGATGTGGCAAGCGGTACTTCGGATGATCTGCACAACACCAAACTTAATCAAAACCCTATATTTTAATTTTTTAAAGGTGATAATCCATAAAACCATTTTTTAACAGCATAAATTATATTAAATACGCTCGGCAAGAAGCTAGAGCCAAACAAGACGATTACAAGATTACGTAGAGTTATTACAATAGTACTTTAAATTTGTAATCCAATCAATCCAAAACAAACGAAGCTAATAATTAAACCCTAAAAGTTCATCATTCTTCTTTGATTTTAACTAAAATGATGAAAATACGAGGAAAAAAAAAAAAAAAAAAAAGAACTCAGATAATGCCAAAATGGAAAGATAGATGAACATTTAATTGGCATAAAGAAATAAAAAGACCATTAATTACTGTATTTTAAAATTTTACAAAAAATACACACACTGCTTAATTACCAACGAAAACACACAAATTCACAAAGTAAAAGGTCTCAAACACACAAACCTTATTGCCACTGGTGACACAGATGCATGAGTGATCTCGTCGTTAGCTGTATTAGACAATTTCTTCTCCATATGAGCAATCTCCGTTTTCTTCGATTCTCCAGTGTTTGCAACGTCAGATCTAGAACGAACTCTCCTATCATCACTAGGACCAATATTTTCTGATTGACACACTTGTCTGGTATCATCTAAGCACAAAAATCGGGCCCTTTTCTTAAAAGGTACAGCTTTTTGATCACGAGCTCGATGATCTGGCTTTATCCTAGGCCGACTTCGATTCATTTTAGACCGTTTCCCCTTCTTCACTCCTAGCATGGTCCTCATTGTATAATTTTTTTTTTAGAGAGAGGTGATTGTTGTTATGAAATGAAGAGGTGCTGAGGTGGTATATATATATGGGCAAGAAACGTGAATAGTTCACCTGTTAATTTAATTCATACTATTTATATACAAAATTTAAAACATTTGCTAAAAGCCAAGGCGGGATTAATTTGAAGTAAATATAATAAAATTTTTGAAAGAAAATGACGAAAATGCTAACAAGTCATGTATTAATTGTGTGAATTGTAACGTAAATTTAATCTTATTACTTTTTCCATTTTGGCATTCTCTTTTCTGAAGATAAGAAGTTAAGAACAATGTTTAAGATTATAACATAAACGGAATATTATGTTCTTTTTCTGGACTTGAAACCACAGCTCTAGTTAAAAAAAAAAAGTTACAAACACAAAATCAACTTGAATTTGTGTACACAATCTAGTTTTTCAATGATAAGCCTAGTCAAGCACAACATTATAACGAGTGTTCGTAACATTATGTATGGAGGTCGACATGTTGCTTATTCATATAACTTTTGAACGTCTGCACCTTATCCCAGTTGGACTTGAACCGGCAAAACAAATATATTGATCGATAAGACACTTTTACTATATCTCACTAAATCCGCTAATGTTGTTCGATATGACTTACCATCCCTTAGACAAATTTTAAGATATGGCCAAGCAAACTCAAACTAACTCGAGGGTTTTTTTTTTTTTTTTTTTTTTCACATAGATTGACAAATATGTGAATATTGGTATTATTGCATCATACCAATTTTTCCACTGAAAAATACTCGACTATTAAGTATTAGTGACGTGTTTCAACCTTTTTTTGTCATTCTAAAATTCCATTTACTAACAATAGCCAAGTCCACATGTAATTATATCACCATATTTAAAGAGAAACATAGTTTCATCATTAATACATTGCAACTCTCATCTAACAACCCACAAAATCATAATATATATTATATATATCACCAGTTTACCCGCGCGATACGACGTCGCGTACCATGTAATAAAATTTGTAGCGACAAATATCTTTTAAATTTATGGTTTTCGTTACAACAAATTTATAGATGGTAAGAATTTTATATTTGAGTAACTATAACCATGTTGGTCCTTTAAGTTGCGTATGCTCTGTTTTTATGTTGTTGTTTTAAGTACTTGGGTTATTGTATTTTACTAACAGTTGATTATTAGCATGATTTGATTGTACCATGAGGTAAAATGATTGTACTTTTGAGCGATGGGTGATTTAAAAAGAGTATTATTTGTATATGTTTAAATGTATTTGTGTTTTAAATAATTATAAACATTGCTAATTTACTTGTCTTTGCTTAAAAAATGTTTATGGAAATCTTAAAAATAATTAGTAGGGAAGTGTTAAAATGTATTATAGGTTGTAAAAATTTTATATAAAAAGAAGTAGTAACATACAATATATACCCCAAAAAATTAGGTTTTTATATAAAGAAGTAAGACTTTTTACGTATAAAGGTTATAAATGCACAAGAGCCTTTGAAATCTAAATTATATCCGATTTAGGTTTGTACGTGTTCCTCATTTTGGATTTTTTTAACGGAAATTTTTATTATGAAACATCTAGCATCACGCTAGCGAAACAAAATATAATCGAGTTACAAAGTGTTTAAACAAGCCAATTTAGGATCACATATCCAATCAATCCAAACGAGATTAATTTTAGTAATCAATGTAAAAGTGTCTTAACGTACAATTTTAGGAGGCCTCAAATCAAAACAAATATAATTCCCAAAGTGCCATAAGATCCAACTATGTAGTTGTTTGAACGGTCACATAATATTAGAACATATCTTTGTCTGGTTACTTGGAGTGGCGTTTGGATATTCGATAAAGCCCCACCTATTTGGGACCATTTTCAAAATGTTTGAAGCAACCGGACATTCCACAAATAAGGGTTGATTCATTTCCGTATCTTCATCACAAACTTGACACCGAATTAAATCAAAATCTATGATGTGAACATTTAGATTGCATCAGGTAGGTAATCGGTCCATCCAAAGATGAAAATTGTCAATGTTAACCTAAATGGGAGGGCCTGGGGAGCTTTATTGCGAGAGAACTAATGCGAGAAGTGCAACTAGAGTCTTTGTATTTATTCAATTTGTTGATGATGTTCTTTTCACTGGCGAGTGGTCAGATTGTAATGTGAAATCATTAATTTATATATTGGGATGTTATCACGTCTTTTGAGGATTAAAATAAAACATAACTAAGAGTTTCCTTTATGGTGTTGGTGTAGCTATTGATAAAGTTACCATGTTAGAACACAAATTAGATGTAAAAGGAAAAGAAAAACCTCTCCCCTCCTAGGCAAAATTGGCGACTATAACCCTAACTCCAACTGGATCATTTTTCACCTAAATTCCCAAATAATTACTGAATCTATATCGTGTTCTTGAATTTGTTTACTGGTAGTTAACTTTCGGTCTGATTACTTATAGATCAGTTTACTATTACGATTAGGGTTTAGCAATTCTTTTAGGTTTACGGTTTACTCGATCGTTTTTGTTTCTTGGCTGATTCTTTGCTCATTCTCAGGGACTTAATTGCAAATATTCTATTACTTGGTATGATTTTTGTGTCCTACAGATTCTGAAAAACTTTTTTATGGGTTCATTGTGGAGGTTTGTGCCTTACTTCCAGTTAAGCTTTTTAAGTGGTGTTGTTTGGTTTGCTTGATATTGTGCTATTTTTGGTAACGTGGTTTACATGGTTTGATAATGAAAAGTGGTTTTCTGGATTAGGAGGGAGAACGGGTGGACGTAAGAATGATATGAATAAGGACAAGAATGCATTGCACAAGATAGATTCTGGTAATGCGTCAATGCAAGGTGCTGGTAATATGAATTTAGATAGTGTGGTTAATGTTTCTGGTTCGGACGAGATGGATTTTGGTAATTCATCGAATGATGCAAATATAGTGTTTCCTTCTCTGAAAACCATGGTTGGAAGATCTGTTGTGACACCTATCACTGTATTGAACAATGAATATGATGTCAACTTGAACACAGGTATATGAGCCCCATCTTATGCCAATGTATTGAATGCTGATGCAGAAATATTTCCTTAGCTGAAAAGATTAGTAACATTGAAAAACAAATGTTGGAACAAAAACTTGTACTTTTGGGTGATGATGGGAAGCCATTGAATACAAAAGGTGATAAGTCAAGTAACGCCAGAAATAATTTTAATGGTGAACCTAGAAAGAAGTGTGCACACTTTCATACCTTAATAGCCCCGACTGGTAATAGGGCTGATGTTGTTATTCCATAAGATCAGTCCTTGAGATTAAGGAACATTACGAGAATATTGTCTATGAGTTTTTTTTCTAGGCAAGAGAGTGGCATATTCGATGGTTGAAAACTATGTAAGGAATGCGTGGAGTAGTTTTCGGCTTGTTCGTACTATGATGAATGCGAAAGGCAATTTTTTCTTTAAATTCAGCTCAAAATTGGTATGGAAGCAATGCTTGAAGGTGGACCATGGTTGATTCGGAACGTGTCACTGATTCTTAGTAAATGTTAGCCTACGGTGAATGGTTCTAAAGAGGACTTAAAGAGTGTACCAGTTTGGGTTAAACTCTATGATGTGCCAATCACGACATTTACGAAGGATGGGTTAAATCTTATTGCTACAAAACATGGCACCCCGTGGATGCTAGATACGTGTACAACCTCTTTGTACATGAAATCATGGGTCGGTCCAGTTTCACGAGAGCCATGATTGATCATCGTGTTGACATTGAGTTGAAAGATACTCTTGTTGTGGCGGTGCCTAAAATTAAAAAGGATGAATATCTTTTGCGTACTATTCATGTGGAGTATGAGTGGAAACCTACTAGATTCCCAACGTGCATGGTTTTTGGACATTCTTTAGACATTTTCCCAAAGAAAATCGTTGACCAATGTCCAAAGAAGAGTGTGCCCGACGTTTTGAAGAATTCGAAGGCTCCTAGGCGAGCTGGTCGTAGTTTACCAGTTGGCCCCAAGTCACGTGTTACTTACAGACTTGTTCAACCCAAGACTTTGGAGAAGACGGATTCAGAGAAAACCAAACTGAAGGATAATGCTTAAAAGAACCAGAGGCTTAAAAATTCTTCAACGACATCAAAATAATTAACTTTATATTTCCTTGTTTAATAATTCTTTGATGTAAAAATTAGTATGTAAGAAGAAGCCATTATGCTCACTTACAACTGATTTAAATTTGGCTACTTATACATCTAGATAGAGGAAGATCTATGAGTCAGACTGTGACCCAATCACCTCTTACATATATTAAAGTATAAAGTAGTCTAAACTCATTCACTGACTCTCAGTGAATCAAATAAAATCACTCATTGGCACTCTTTTTAAGGTATCAATGCACCACTCACTGATAAACTATCAGAGAAAAGAATGATAGTACAAAAGTCTATCAATCTGATTGTCTGGAGATAAGTGTAACCAGGATACTTACTAGATCAATGAAGAATGGCTATAGGTATATACACCAATGATCTCTCTAATATCCCAATCAGGTGTCATCACAAATAAGACTGGGCCTCAATCAGTAAAAGACCAAAGTCTTCGAGTACTAGTGATCAGTTCAAAAGCTTGAAAAAAACGAACCTCGAGGACTCATCATTAATCAGGGAATCTCTTAAACATACAAGACAAAATTGAAGAAAAAGCTCAGAAGCTAAGCCAAGCATCAAAAAACCTCAACATATTTGGTTGTAAGTCAGAGTTTAAGAATGAGCCTTTATGCTCACTTACCTCTGATAAATTCAGACCACCTTAATCAGATTATATATATATATATATATATATATATATATATATATATATATATATATATATATATATATATATATATATATATATATATATATATATTATCCGGATCGATTGAGAAGGTTTTTATTTTGAGAAAATTGAGAAGGTTTTCAAAAATGATATATTTTTAACTTTGATTCATGTTTTCTAGCATAAAACTCATTTTAATATGATTAAAATTCAAAGTGTGTAAAAAAAATTTGAATCAATGTTAAAAATCTCTCGATTTTGCAATATATGTAGAATCTTTGAATCATATGTACAAATTTAATGAATAACCTTCTCAATGGAACCGGAGCCTATATATATATATATATATATATATATACACACACAAAATACTTGGTTGTAAATCAAAGTGTAAAAAGAAGCCATTATGCTCACTTACCTCTGATAAATGTAGACCTCGTTAAAATCATATGTTTATGTTTTTTTCATTATTGGTTGTAAATCAGAACATAAGTAGAAGCCGTTATGCTCACTTACTTCTAATAAACTTAGGCTACTTTTAAGTTCAAATAGGGGGAGATTGTGGAGTCAATTTATGACCAAGTTATCCCTTACAAGTATTTGAGCATAAAGAACAGCCTAAGTCTCTAGCTGATAAAATTAGAAAGTCAGTCCAGTCCACTCTCTGATAAATTCAAAATGTAAACCATGAGCAAGTTTACTCCCTAACAAGGATCACCACAGCTGATCGCTATCAATTATCAAAGACTCGCTAAGGTATACACCTCAGCGAGGAAACTCAGAAGAGTTAAAGTCGGACCACTTGATTTACGATTCAACCACTAATGAAAAGAACAGCGGTTCAGACTAAAGGACTCACTGAGTGTCTTCACATATCAGAGCATAACAACTCAGATATGTTGTATACTTCTTGGTAAACTCAGTCAAGCTTCGAAGAGGACAAAGACCAAAACAAAATAAATACTTTGTAACCTGATGTAGTGTCAGCTAGAAAAGTACAAGAAGTTACAAAAACAGAGTCTTGGTGGAGTGAAAAATGTCTCTAGGACTCTGAAAGTCTTATCAACTTAAAACCATCCTAAAGAACTATGCAGCCTGACTAGTTAAACATTGATCATATATACTTAGGGAATACTTAACTTTCCTGATAAAGATATTCTTTAAATATGAAGAATGATCTGGTTGACGTTCTCAGACACACTTGGGCGGGATTTATTCAAGATTGCAAAGAGGAAAAATCTTTGGGAAGATAAGAACTCATCGATAGAAGGGAAAGCAACTTGCATGTACAAATAGTTGTAGCAACAATAAAGCAACCCTAGCCACACAAAGGCACGTGCACATTATTTTCGGTTTGCTTCTAGTTTGCAAGTTACTAGTATCTCATAACTACTAACAGTGTATCTCC
Organism: Chrysanthemum makinoi; assembly: GCA_910596185.1. Taxonomy (NCBI): domain Eukaryota; kingdom Viridiplantae; phylum Streptophyta; class Magnoliopsida; order Asterales; family Asteraceae; genus Chrysanthemum; species Chrysanthemum makinoi. Next base: position 229,441,263 of record OU343219.1, on the reverse strand, counting down.
TTAGTATATAAAGGGAAAATAGTAGAAGTAATAAGCAATCAATTCTACCACTAGAATCTTCCCCCTCTTCTAGTGTAGAATCTTCCTCTTCATCACTGAAGAGTTACATATGTCATTCCTTGGGATAGTATTCCGCAACTATTCCTCGTAAAGCCTTCACCTTAACCTTTAAGTGAGACTGATATTGTCGTAATCTACAAATTGGTATTTATAGTAGTAGCAGGTCAAGATTGCGTAAACATGCTTTCATTTTTAAAATGTTCATTAGTTATTTTCATTTGCTCAAACTGTTGTTCGTACGTTTCATGGTTTTACACAAAAATATTAGACCAACAGAAAGAAATAGATTGCCGACAAGAATCAACCTAGACTCAATGGGAATTTATCTTCATTCTTTGTTATGCCCGATGTGTGATACCGAATGTGAGTCATTGAAGCACGTTCTAGTCTCTTGTCACTACTCGTCTTCGGTGTGGCAAAGGTTATTTTCGTGGTAGAGGTTTGGTATGGATTTGAATCCTTGTTTGAGAGATATAACTGGAAGAAACTCGGTTCTCGAAAGAAGGGCATGTTCAAACCAATCCAAATGAAATGTTTTGAGGTTGCCATCTTTTCCACCGTTTGGGTATTATGGAAGATTTGTAACTCTAAAATCTTTACTGTTGGATCTAAAAGTCCGAATAGCTTTTATTTATTTCGTGACGGTCAAATTGATTCTTTTTGTTGGATTAATAACCGATGCACTGATTTATCTATTGATTGGTCCATTTAGTTATCTGATCCATTTTATGCTTGCTTGCCAAATGTAATTGATAGCTTGTAAAGTTTTCCATTCCTAGCTTCTCGCTAGGGGTGGTATTTTTTGTTTAATAAAATTCTTTCTTGTCAAAAAATATTTATGGAAATCTTAAAAGTAATTAGTAGGGAAGTATTAAAATGTATTATAGGTTGTATAAATTTTATATACAAAGAAGTAGTAATATATAATATATTCCCCAAAAATAAAATAGGTTTTTATATAAAGAAGTAAGACTTTTTACGTATAAAGGTTATAAATGCACAAGAGCCTTTGAAATCTAAATTATATCCGATTTAGGTTTGTACGTGTTCCTCATTTTGGATTTTTTTAACGGATATTTTTATTATGAAACATCTAGCATGACGCTAGTGAAACAAAATATAATCGAGTTACAAAGTGTTTAATCAAGCCAATTTAGGATCACATATCCAATCAATCCAAACTAGATTAAATTTAGTAATCAATGTAAAAGTGTCTTAACGTACAATTTTAGGAGGCCTCAAATCAAAACAAATATAATTCTCAAAGTGCCATAAGATCAAACTATGTAGTTGTTTAAACGGTCACATAATATTAGAACATATCTTTGTCTAGTTACTTGGGGCTACCGTATCCGAAGAGATTACATAGTTTATGGCGTTTTGATATTCGATAAAGCCCCACCTATTTTTTTGGGTAAAAGGTCACACCGGTAAAATTCATTACTCCAAAAAACCGTTTAAGTACTACGGATATGGGTGATATCCCATATCACAGCCCGTTACATAGGCAATCTTGCATATCAATGCACTTCCTATCTTCTAGAAAAGAAACAAACCACAAATCACAAGATAATAAGTAAAATACGTTAGTCACCACAAGAATTACTTCCTACAACGCCCTTGGATCTTGAAATCAGCATTATAGTACTCATCCATAGCTTGAGGGAGATCGTAGATTTGATTCATGTAGTCATCATAGTCATCTTCAAGGTCATAACCGCCACATGCAGATGAAATATATTGCGCCATGGGGTTATCGTCTGGAAGTACCTCGTCATCACTATCAGAAACATCAGTTTCACTAGAGAAAGGATCAACCCACTTGGTGGGTAAAGTGTTAGGAGAAGAAGAAGAAGCCTTAGAGGCAGTACCCACAGCCATCTTAGGCTCCTTCCTTTGATCATGTACCACACTTGGATCTTGTGGTACACTACCCGTCGGTTGGGATCCCTCCTTATTAGCAACCATTGTACAACTAGACTCAGGAGGAGTCCCTCCCTTAGTATCAACCTTAAAGCCCCACCTATTTGGGACCATTTTCAAAATGTTTGAAGCAACTGGACATTCCACAAATAAGTGTTGATTCATTTCCGTATCTTCATCACAAACTTGACACCGAATTAAATCAATATATATACCGTGAACATTTAGATTGCATCAGGTAGGTAATCGGTCCATACAAAGATGACAATTGTCAATGTTAACCTAAATGGGGGCCTGGGGAGCTTTATTGCGATAGAACTAGCGTGAGAAGTGCAACTAGAGTCTATGTATTTATTCAATTTGTTGATGATGTTCTTTTCATTGGCGAGTGGTCATATTGTAATGTGAAATTATTAATTTATATATTGAGATGTTATCATGTCATTTGAGGATTAAAAGAAAACATACTGAGGGTGTGTTTGTTTCATTAAGATGTTTTGGGTCTGAATCTGACTACCACATCTTACTGGTAAGATGTGGCTAGAAAGTCTAAATCCGAACGAAATAATGTTGTTTGTTTTTGTATAATTGTCCGAATGATTTTAAGTGCTCATTTTTGCAATTTGTTTATTAAACCAGCGAAATACGATAATAAGTAACTTATGTAAATATAAAACAAGACTTTTTATCATAAATATAACATAGTTAATAAAAAATCAAATATATTATATAAAGTTTACAAAACGAGTAAAAGCAGAAGACAAGTCCCCACCTCTTCTTGAGTAAGATGTTATATGTCTAACCGGGTCTTACTCAAAAGAAAAAAACAAACAACCAAAACGTCTGCCCTCCTCTTACTGGTAAGAGTAAGAGGGCTAGTAAGACTTTTTTCAAAAAAACAAACACACCTTGAGAGTTTCCTTTATGGTGTTGGTGTAGCTATTGATAAAGTTACCATGTTAGAACAGAAATTAGATGTAAAAGGAAAAGAAAAACCTCTCCCCTCCTAGGCGAAATTGGCGACTATAACCCTAACTCCCACTCGATCATTTTTCACCTAAATTCCAAAAAATAATTACTGAATCTATATCGTGTTCTTGAATTTGTTTACTGGTAGTTAACTTTCGGTCTGATTACTTATAGATCAGTTTACTATTACGATTAGGGTTTAGCAATTCTTTTAGGTTTACGGTTTACTCGATCGTTTTTGTTTGTTGGCTGATTCTTTGCTCATTCTCAGGGACTTAATTGAAAATATTCTATTACTTGGTATGATTTTTGTGTCCTACAGATATTGAAAAACTTTTTTATGGGTTCATTGTGGTGGTTTGTGCCTTACTTCAAGTTAAGCTTTTTAAGTGGTGTTGTTTGGTTCGCTTGATATTATGCTATTTTTGGTAACGTGGTTTACATGGTTTGATCATGAAAAGTGGTTTTCTGGATTAGGAGGGAGAACGGGTGGACGTAAGAATGATATGAATAAGGACAAGAATGCGTTGCATAAGATAGATTCTGGTAATGCGTCGATGCAAGGTGCTGGTAATATGAATTTAGATAGCGTGGTTAATGTTTCTAGTTTAGACGAGATGGATTTTGATAATTCATCGAATGATGCGAATATAGTGTTTCCTTCTCTGAAAACCATGGTTGGACGATCAGTTATGACACGTATCACTGTATCGAACAATGAATTTGATGTCAACTTGAACACAGGTATATGAGCCCCATCTTATGCCAATGTATTGAATGCTGATGCGGAAATATTTCCTTAGCTGAAAAGATTAGTAACATTGAAAAACAAATGTTGGAAGAAAAACTTGTACTTTTGGGTGATTATGGGAAGCCATTGAATACAAGAGGTGATAAGTCAAGTAACGCCAGAAATAATTTTAATGGTGAACCTAGTAAGAAGTGTGCACACTTTCATACCTTAATAGCCCCGACTGGTAATGGGTTTGATGTTGTTATTCCATAAGATCAGTCCTTGAGATTAAGGAACATTACGAGAATATTGTCTATGAGTTTTTCTGAAAAATCGGTAAAAATGAGAAGTCAAAATCGGCAATCGGCCGATCGATGGTTTAATCGGGCTCGGTCAAATATGTAAAGAATTATATTTTACTTATAACGCACAATGGAGTAGTTTTGAGGCTTGTTTAAGATTTTTAGTTTGGTCTCGATACCAAAATTGTACTATGATGAATGCGAAAGGCAATTTTTTCTTTAAATTCAGCTCAAAATTGGTATGGAAGCAATGCTTGAAGGTGGACCATGGTTGATTCGTAATGTGTCACTGATTCTTAGTAAATGGTAGCCTACGGTTAATGTTTCTAAAGAGGACTTAAAGAGTGTACCAGTTTGGTTAAACTCTATGATGTGCCAATCACGGCATTTACGGAGGATGGATTAAGTCTTATTGCTACAAAACTTGGCACCTCATGGATGTTATATACGTGTACAACCTCTATGTGCATGAAATAATGGGGTCGGTCCAGTTTCACGAGAACCATGATTGATCATCGTGTTGACATTGAGTTGAAAGATACTCTCGTTGTGGCGGTGCCTAAAATTAAAAGTGATGAATATCTTTTGCATACTATTCATGTGGATTATGAGTGGAAACCTACTAGATTCCCAACGTGCATGGTTTTTGGAAATTCTTTATACATTTTCCCAAAGAAAGTCGTTGGCCAATGTCCAAAGAAGAGTGTGCCCGACGCTTTGAAGAATTCGAAGGCTCCTAGGCAAGCTGGTCGTAGTTTACCAGTTGTCCCCAAGTCACGTGTTACTTACAGACTTGTTCAACTTTGGAGAAGACGGATTCAAAGAAAACCAAACAGAAGGATAATGCTTAAAAGAACCAGAGGCTTAAAAATTATTCAGCGACATCAAAATAATTAACTTTATATTTCCTAGTTTAATAATTATTTAAAGTAAAAATCAGTATATAAGAAGAAGCCCTTATGCCACTTATAACTGATTTAAATTTGGCTACTTATACATCTAGATAGAGGGAGATCTATGAGTCAAGTTGTGACCCAATCACCTCTTATATATATTCAAGTATAAAGTAGTCTAAACTCATTCACTGACTCTCACTGAATCAAATAAAATCACTCACTGGCACTCTTTTTAAAGTATCAATACACCATTCTCTGATAAACTATCAGAGAAAAGAATGATAGTACAAAAGTCTATCAATTTGATTGTCTGGAGATAAGTGTAACCAGGATACTTATTAGATCAATGAAGAATGGCTATAGGTATATACACCAATGATCTCTCTAATATCCCAATCAGGTACCATCACAAATCAGACTGGGCCTCAATCAGTAAGAGACCAAAGTCTTTGAGTACTGGTGATCAGTTCAAAAGCTTGAAAACAAACGAACCTCAGGGACTCATCCTTAATCAGGGAATCTCTTAAACATACAAGACAAAATCCAAGAAAAAACTCAGAAGCTAAGCCAAGAAGCTAAGCCAAGCATCAGAAAACCTTAACATATTTGGTTGAAAGTCAGAGTTTAAGGCCTTTATGCTCACTTACCTTTGATAAATTCATGCCACCTTAATCATATATATATATATAAATATATATATATATATATATATATATATATATATATATATATATATATATATATATATATAGACACACACACAATACTTGGTTGTAAATCAGAGTGTAAAAAGAATCCATTATGCTCACTTACCTCTGATAAATCTAGACCACGTTAAAATCATATGTTTATGTTTTTTTCATTCTTGGATGTAAATTAGAATATAAGAAGAAGCCGTTATGCTCACTTACTTCTAATAAACTTAAGCTACTTTTATGTTCAAATAGGGGGAGATTGTTGAGTCAATTTATGACCAAATTATCCCTTACAAGTATTTGAAGCATAAAGAACAGCCTAAGTCTCTAGCTGATAAAATTAGAAAGTCAGTCTGCTCTCTGATAATATCAAAATGTAAACCATGAGCAAGTTTACTCCCTAACAAGGATCACCACAGCTGATTGCTATCAACTATCAAAGACTCGTTAAGGTACACACCTCAGCGAGCAAACTCGTAAGAATTAAAGTCGGACCACTTGATTTACGATTCAACCACTAATTAAAAGAATAACGGTTCTGACTAAAGGACTCACTGAGTGTCTTCACATATTTGAGCATAACAACTCAAATATGTTGTATACTTCTTGGTAAACTTAGTCAAGCTTCGAAGAAGACAAAGACCAAAATTGAATAAATACTTTGTAACCTGATGTAGAGTCACCTAGCAAAGTACAAGAAGTTACACAAACAGAGTCTTGGAGGACTGACAAATGTCTCTAGGACTCTGAAAGTCTTATCAACTTAAAACCATCCTAAAGATCTATGCAACCTGACTAGTTAAACATTGATCATATATACTTAGCGAATACTTAACTTTCCTGATAAAGATATTCGCTAAATATGAAGAATGATCTGATTGAAGTTCCAGACACACTTGGGCGCGATTTATTCAAGATTGCAAAGCGGAAAAATCTTTGGGAAGATAAGAACTCATCGATAGAAGGGAAAGCAACTTGCATGTACAAATAGTTGTAGCAATAATAAGGCAATCCTAGCCACACAAAGGCACGTGCACCTTATTTTCGGTTTACTTCTAGTTTGCAAGTTAGTAGTATCTCGTAACTACTAACAGTGTATCTCCTTAGTATATAATGGGAGAATAGTATAAGTGATAAGCAATCAATTCTACCACTAGAATCTTCCCCCTCTTCTAGTGTAGAATCTTCCTCTTCATCACTGAAGAGTTACATATGTCATTCCTAGGGATAGTATTCCGCAACTATTCCTCGTAAAGCCTTCACCTTAACCTTTAAGTGAGACTGATAGTGTCGTAATGTACAAATTGGTATTTATAGTAGTAGCAGGTCACCCAACTTTCCAACTTTATTCGCCTAAGTTACCAAACTTTTTTTTTTTGTGCAAACAGGTTACTTAACTAAAAAAATGCTACATTTAGGTTACTGAATTTCTAAAACGCTACATTTAGGTTACTTAACTTACCTAAAAAAATGTATTTGGGTTACTTTGATTACACTGAAAAAATAGAGGTTGAATGCTTAACTAAGTTCAGTAACCTAAGTGAATCAAATGAAAGTTTGGTAACTTAGACGAATAAAGTTGGAAAGTTGGGTAACCTATCTGTCTATAAACCCTTTTTCTAATGTTCATTAGTTATTTTCATTTGCTCAAACTGTTGTTCATATGTTTCATGGTTTTACACAAAAATATTAGACCAACAGAAAGAGATAGATTGCCGACAAGAATCAACCTAGACTCACTGAGAATTAATCTTCATTCTTTGTTATGCCCGATGTGTGATACCGAATGTGAGTCATTGAAGCACGTTCTAGTCTCTTGTCACTACTCGTCTTTGGTGTGGCAAAGGGTATTTTCGTGGTGGAGGTTTGGTATGGATTTGAATCCTTGTTTGAGAGATATAACTGGAAGAAACTCGGTTCTCGAAAGAAGGGCATGTTCAAACCAATCCAAATGAAATGTTTTGAGGTTGCCATCTTTTCCACCGTTTGGGTATTATGGAAGATTCGTAACTCTAAAATCTTTACTGTTGGATCTAAAAGTCCGAATAGCTTTGATTTATTTCGTGACTTTCAAATTGTTTCTTTTTGTTGGATTAATAACCGATGCACTGATTTATCTATTGATTGGTCCATTTAGTTATCTGATCCATTTTATGCTTGCTTGCCAAATGTAATTGATAGCTTGTAAAGTTTTCCATTCCTAGCTTCTCGCTAGGGGTGGTATTTTTTGTTTAATAAAATTCCTTCTTGTCAAAAAAAAAAAATAAAAATAAATAAGTAGCATGTAATCCACCAATAAAAATTTGAAAAAGCTTCAAACAACAAATCGTACCAAGATACACCATCTGCATCGCTAGATCAGCATCTGTATGTAACTGATCACACACACCTTTAGCGACCATCCAAGCTTGGATGGTGACACCACTTAAACCATATAGATAAAAGTTAATTTGAACTTCTACCGTTAATCTAGCTAATCTGGCAACATGTATAAAAGAATACTTGTAACTAGGATGTCATTCAATAACCTTCAACCTGATCCTTTTTAACAACATAGAATAAAGGCATTCCTTCCCGATATACTTCCGCTGCCAAGATGCTCATATGTGAACCACAATATCAAAGATGTACAGTGGATGACCTTTTCTTTAACCAAAAATTATATCAACACAACCCATTTAGCAAGGATTTAGGAACAAAGTTATACAATGTTGGAGAGAGCATTCAATGATTACTAAACCATTCAATCCAATTGATAGATACTTTTTTTTCTCTACTCGAAATCCATGAAAAGTAAAGAAGCTTTATTTCATTGAAGATGATCTATGATGCATAAACGATGAAAGGACTCATAGATTTTAAGTACATGGCCCATTATGACTAATATGGATCTTCATGATATAAATAATTACCATTTTTGAGATTACTTCAGATCACAATGATAATGTATATAAAAATGATCCAACTGTGATACAGTTTACGGGCTGATAAGATGCCATCAAGGGATTGAACTACTATATATACATTGATAGTACATCAACTTGAGAAAACAATCCTTGCTCACAGCAAGCTAAATCTATTGATCATTTTGGAATTTCATATATTTATTTGTCAAATTTATGGATCGTGTGTGAAGCAAATGCGGCTAATGTTATATAATAATTGATGTAATTACTATATCGATTTATCCTTCATTAGTTGCATCAATGAAAAATGGGTGTAAACGTCTCAAATTAAACATAAACACATATATAAATTATCAGGAAATACTGATTCCACAAAATGGCAAATAACCACCCATGCATCTTAGATCTATCACATTCTCACTCCCACATAACCAAGTTATAATCTAAATATCGAACCCTAATATCAGCCGCGCACAATCTACCTTCAAGTTGTTGACGTGATGGCCCACCATCGGCCCCATAACTGCCTTACAGCGTTCTGGCTATACTAATCTATCTTTGATTCCTGTCGCAGCTGGGCATGCATGCATGTGCTCCAGAGACATCAACACCAAACAATCTGACCCTAGATATAGGCTTCTGCTTTGGCGGTGAACCACAAGGAATATCAACTCCAAACAATCTTAACTTACTCTTAGCTTGCTTCACTGACAATTTTTTACAAGTATATTTGAATTTCTTTCTTGAGTAGCAAATTGTAAAAACAGGTAGGTATAGGTTTTTTGTCTATGTAGCTTTGCATTGTCAACGCTTTGGTATGGTGCACTTGTTTTCTACCACAGCCATATTTAAATTTCTTCCTTGAATAGTGTAATTTCAGGTGTCGGTTTTTTGTGTACTTCGCTTTGCAATGTCAACTCTTTAGTATGTTGCACTTGTTTTGCACTACCCTTAGCTTGCTTCACGGATGATTTAGGACAACCATATTTAAATTTCTTTCTTGAATACTGAATTGTAATATTAGGTTGCGGTATTTTATCGACTTCGTTATGCATTGTCAACTCTTTTGTATGGTGCACTTCTTTTCCACCACACTTGTGTTTTTTTCTGCTGTATTTAAGGACCTCCTTTGTGGCACCACAAACTGCCTCCATGTTTTTGTATTTTGTGCTCTTCTCCACATTATTTTCCTCGCGAGTCGCCATGATAAGTGGCAAGCTTTCTCCTGATTCCCTGCACAACACCAAGATTTATCAAACGCTATATTTGTTAGAGGTGATCCAAAAAACCTTTTTGATGTAGTTCTTGAAATAATATAAGAGTACTGGAATGTGAAAAACCACATGATCAAATGCAACAGAAAGAAAAAAGTCATTTCTGTGAACTGAAATTTTGTAAATACAAACACACCCACAAGGCCACAAAGTACCATGCCTTCTCGTGGAGAATTTTGTACATGGGCTTGTGCCATAACTACAATGTAGATCCCGTTAAACACTACAAAAGCTAATAAATTTAATACAGTATATGTGTAAGGAAAAGCTCATTAATACTACAAAAACTAAATATAATGAATAAACCTAAAGAAATCAAACAAACCTTGTTTCCCGGATATTGATGGAACAAGATTATCTAGCCGTGAATGAACCTAGGGGAGCTGGTAATTTAAGGGTTGGAAATTAGTTCAAACGTTAAAAAAAATACTTTTAAAATATATTTTAAAAACATTTTGCACGAAACCTTAGGCGGGATTATTTTGGTGTGAATGTGATTAATTCTTTAGAATAGAAAGGTAATAAGCTATTATGATAAGGATAAATTGCTACAAAATTAACATAAAATATCAAATTTGCCAATATGGAATATGTAAAACAAATTCACATTAACAGGTAACATAATTAAGTTTAATATCTGCCAAAAAAATATTATGATTAATAGTTTATACTTTGTAGAAAACAAATGATACTTTAATTTTACAAATAAGGTAACGTAAAATAAATAACTTATTGTCCTTAATATTATCAAAATTGTACTTTCACTCTTTTATTGCTAAAACTTAACTCATTTGCTTGCAAAAATTCAATTGATTTTACCTTTTTAGGTGTGAAACTTTTTACATATCTCACATTAACAAATATGAAATTTTATTTTACTTTTTTGGCAATTTACTTTGATTTTCAACAAAAATGCTATTTGATTTTTTGAACAAATGCATATTGCATTTTTTAATACGAGTAATGAAACGCATCAAAAGCAAATGACATAAATGCTATACGAGTCAATGTTGCATTTTCTTTTAGACATTTGATTTCTTGTCCGTAAAAAATGCCAAAATACTTTTATTTTCCCTTTAATCCTCGTCTTTCTCTTACACTTTAATTTTGAGTAAATTCTAAAATACATCATTGTAGTTTGTCAAATTTCACAATTTACACCTCTCTCAAAAAAGTTGAGACATTTATATCCCTCCGTCAATAAACATTAGACAATATACATCCTAAAGACGAACGGAGCAATTTTTTCCGTTATCTGCTAACGTGGTTCTAACATGAAGGGTATTTTTGTTTTTAAGCTCGTAACATGTATGTATTTTGCAGTTTACACTTTTATTATCTTACTATCTTATAATTGAAAAAGACACTTCTCTCCATTAAATACGAATCAAATCTTAATTTTAACCAATACAAGTTATATAGCATATAATACAAACATTTACATCTCTCATAAACTTGATTTTAAACAATACATATTATAAAGCATGTGGTACAAACATGATACGACCCTTTCAACACATTTAATTAATGTTATTCTTTAAATACCCTTTTTCTCAAATTACAATTACTATACCACATAGTACAAAACAAGCAAGCTAGTATTTTATTGTTAAAATCATAGCCCAAGCACTTCATCATTAAAAAAAATTAGCAATGCAGACAACAACGTACCAACTTCATCATCCTTATATATGTTTGTAAGTTGTCACAAAAGAAATACTATTCGTCGAAAATTATTATTACATGGTATTCACCGCTGTAACGCGGGGTACCCTGCTAGTTATTTATTATTAGTATAATTATTAATTTTATTAATAACATTACTTTATTATATTTTTTATTTTATTAATATTATAATTATTATTGCATTAAAAAAATTATATTTAATTTATTATTACTATTAAATGTTTATATTTTTATTTTTATTTTTAATATTTATTTTTATTTATTATACTATGTTTAAATTTCATATTTATATTTTATTATTGTCGTTGTTGTTGATGTTGTTGTTATTTTTGCTAATGTCATTGTTTTTGTTAAAACCCACTTCTCATTTTTTTACTTAAACCCTCTTTATTCATTTTCTTCAAACAAAAGACACGTACAAGCCCCTTGTTAAAAGTTTATCCTTTAATGAATTGGGTGGGATAAATATGATGTTATTAAAAGTGGATTTTTTATTTTTATTATTATTATTTTTTATTTTTTTATTTTTTTTAGTGGATAAAGAAAAAAAAAGGTTTAAGTTGTAAAAGACGAGTAGTGATAATACTAATAATAATAATAAAAAGTAAAATAAATAAATAAATAATAATAATAATAATAATAATAATAATAATAATAATAATAATAATAATAAAATAGAAATACAAATTTAAAAGTAATAATAATAATAATAATAATAATAATAATAATAATAATGGCAATCATGCGTTTCATCTTGAGATGCTTTAATATCAGTTTTTATGGCAATCATACGTTTTCATTGTCTATTCGTGGGGTTAAGTGGTTGTCAAGATGGTAGTGGTAATGGTCTCACCAAAACCTCGTTGATCTCTCATCTTCGTGATCGTCATTTCAACGAGGGTGCGTTAGCTATCACCAAACATTCTCTGTCTACTAGTCTTGTTGTTTTTGAGGCTGCTGAAGTTACGTTGAAACGTATGGGTCTCTGGTTGTGTGGAGGTTGTTTTAAAACGCATACTCTTCGTACTAAGTGCAGGCATGGTTCTGACTTTGTGTCTCCCCCTGATTGTGGTGATGGTGTTGTTAGATTCGTGCTCTATGATCTTGCCAAACCGCAAGTTCCTTCTTCTGTTCAGCTTGGTAATGTTGAAGAACTGGTTTTAGGAGAGGGTCATGGTTTTTATCTACCCCTACTTGACACCTTGTTATCTAAAGGGTTACACACTGTCAAGTCTATCCCCCCAAGTGTCGATTGGGATTTGCACGTGTTTTGAAGGGGGCTTTTGATAAGGTGCTCCGCACACCTGATGATATTTCATGTTGGGTTACTTTGTTAGTATTACCTCTTTGTCTCCTGCTATTAAGCGCCAGCACCAAGAAGAATGCATTGCCAATGTCATCTGATCTTGGAGCATGCCAGGTGGTAGCTCCCTACTTGTCAGAGAGGTTTTAGCTGAAACATCCCCATCATGGTCTGTTATTGATAGAGATGATTTAGACTTGGGTGAGTGTAATGTCAAGCAATGTAAGAAGAAGATAGCCGATGGCCATTACACTGTTGTTGTCCGGGTTCTCTCTTCCTCTGGTGTTGCTCCGTATAATGACACTACCCTTAAAGATTTAAAAGCCAAACACCCTTTCAAGTCAACCTCTTCTTTACCACACTCACCTATTGATTATCATAGCCTATCTGCATCTCATGATTTGGTTCTTGATATGATTAAGAGTTTCCCTCTGGGTACTTCTTGTGGCAGAGATAGTTTGCGTGCCCAACACCTTTTGGATTGTTTGGGGGTGCTGCTGCGGCTATTTCTGATGAGTTTATCGCCTCCATTACGTAAGTGGTAAATCTTTTTCTTGATGGCAAATGCCCCAGGGTACTGGGTGAGTACATCGCCAGTGCTCATCTCACTTCATTGATTAAACTAGGGGGTGGTATCTGCCCGATTGTTGTTGGTACTGTTTGGAGGCGTTTGGTATCCAAGGTTGGTGCTTCTATGATCGGCCATTCTTTAGATGGCTATCTGAATGACCTACAGTTCGGCGTTGGGGTTTCCGGAGGAGGTGAAGTTATTCTTCACGCTGTGAATCAATTTATTGAAGACCGGGGTGACGAGGTAGGTCTTTCGATGTTGTTGGTGGACTTCAAGAACGCCTTCAATTTGATGGACCGCGAGGTTATGTTACAAGAAGTTCGCCTCCATTGCCCCTCTATATCACGTTGAGTTGAGTTTTGTTATTCTAAACCTACTAGACTATATTATGGGGAACACACTTTATGGTCACACCAAGGCGTACAACATGGTGACCCTCTTGGACCTCTCCCTTTTGCCTTAGTGCTATATCCTTTGGCCCGCAAGATCAAAGACTCCTTTTCTCTCCCCTTTCAAGCTTGGTACCTAGATGATGGAACGATCATTGGAGATACTTTGTTAGTTGGGAAGGCTCTGGAGCTTATTATGATGGATGAACCTCGTTACTGTTTACACCTCAACGTCGATAAAACTAAGGTTTTTTTGCCAAGGGAAGGTCCTAGAGGCAGGCTTGCAGGTGTTTTCCCTCCTAATATTGCCCGGCCTTTGCATGGTGTTAAATTGTTGGGTGGCCGTGTTGGTGTAGACCTTGAGTTCAACAGTGAGCTTGCTTTGAAACGGGTTTCTAAAACCATTGAACTTATGGATGTTGTTGCTAAACTTAATGACCCCCAGTGCGAGTTGCTGCTCTTTCGGGCAAGTGCCGGTATTTCCAAGTTATATTTCTCTATGCGCACATGTTCCCCCCGTGTCTTTGAACGTGCTCAGGTTTCTTTCGATGCAGCACTTCGCTCTTCTCTGGAGTGTATTGTCACTGCCTCTGGACCCGATTTTGGTGATAGGCAATGGAGACTGGCCACCTTACCTTTTGGATTCGGGGGGCTTGGTGTATACGTTGCTGGTGATGTCTTGAATTACGCTTTATTTTCTTCTAGACTCCAATTGGCCAACCTACAGACTGAGCACCTCCGACAATCTTGCATTGGTGCTTCTGGATCCTCCTTCGATGATGCCCTATATGTTTTTAACGAGAAAATGGAGACCAACCTTCTGGGTAACATTGTTGCCCCCAAACTCATAAAGAAATTGGAAAATTTATATTTCACACGTGTCACCAAAGAGGCTAAATCCACCTTCTGCTTATCTTCTAGGCAGATGGCCCTATGGAGATCGCAAATGGAAGACCATACTTCGGACTGGCTCAGAGTGGTCCCGATATCTGGGTTAGGACAGACCATGAATGCTAAAACCTACCGATGTGTTTTATGCTATCGGCTACGTGTTCCCCTTTTCTCCACTCAGATCCCGTGCTCTTCTTGTTAAAAGGTATTTGTGGGGGATATCTATGGAGATCATGTTGTATCATGCGCAGGTATTATTGGTATTCAATATCGACACAATGTGATGTGCAATACTTTTGCTGATATCTGTTCTCGGGTAGGGGTTTCTGCCCGCAAAGAAGTTGATGTCGGCCTTAGCGGAGAAAGAGAAAAACACCTACGCCCAGCTGACTTGCTGCTTTAACCATGGGATAGAGGGCTCGATGTATGTGTTGATCTGACAGGGTCATCGCCCTTGACGCAAACTGGTATGTCTGATTTCGTACCAGGGCAGTTGTGGTTGAAGCTGCACAACGCAAGCGAGCCAAGTGCGAAACCAAATGTACTGATATTGGATATGGGTTTCTCCCCTTCTCTTTCTCTTCATTTGGTGAACTCGAGAAGGATGCGGTGACCCTGTTGAAGCGTATCCGGCAGTTCTCTGTCACTCAAGATATTGGGGCGCGTGGTGCTAACCATATTTTTAGTAGTATTTGTTTTGCTATAGCTAGAGGAGTGGGAGCCTAACTAGTTTCTCGGCTCCCTACTAATTTCTTGTAACTCTTTTGAATTTCTAATGAAGTGATGTTTTAATAATAATAATAAACAAAATAATATAAAATTTAGAAATTTAAAAAAAATTGTAAGAATAACAATATTATTAAAAATATAAAATAAAATAATACTAATTATAAAATTAATAATAAGAAAATTTTAAATAAAATTAATAATAATAATTCGAAGAGTAAAGTGTATAATACATTCCTGTTAAAGGCATAAAAAAATGAAAATACCCCTCATGTTACAACCACGTTAGCCGATAATGGAAAAATTATTGCATCTGTCGTCCCTATGAATGTATATTGTCTAACGTTTATTGACGGGTGATGCAGATGTCTCAACTTTTCTGACCGGGATGTAAACTGTGAAATTTGACAAACCAAAGAATGTATTTTGGAGTTTACTCTTTACTTTTTTTAAATAAAACCATAAATCTAAACTCAAAACCACAAACATATTTTACAAATATTTTTTGTAACAATATTGTTAGTGCTTAATTAATTGTAACAATAGTCTGACTTAATGTGGTAACACTGAAGAAGATGAAAATGGAAGTCCAAAAAGAGGGAGTTTGATGGGGATTAATATTTTGGGTCCAGTAGATTGGTTTAAAATGTTATCAAGGGAGAGTCATTGGACTGCTGTGGTTGCAGTTTTGGTGGTTTGAATCAAGGTCTGAGTGGTGGTCTTGCTAGAGTGGCCACTGAGTATTATATGACAGATGTGCAGAAAGTGCAATGAAGCATAAGTTTATTCAGGGATCACTAATATTCCTTGGATTATTAAGCCCATTTAAGGTCTTCTTACAAATGTTGTTCCGATTTTCAGGGTACCGTCAGATACCTTATTTCATTCTTGCTGGTAAACTTTATATTGATATATGTTTATGTTTTCATGATATATTTTCTTTAGTATACTTATGTAGTTGGTCTTAAATTTATGCTTGTTGATTACCCTTACATTATTAATCAGATTAGCTTAATTAGACACACACAGTTTAGAGGTTTTAAATGATAACTAGTAACTAGAAATGCCCCATATTTATTCCCACTTCATCATACTGCTTTTAATTTCGGGCAGCTAGAATGAACTACTCCGTAGTAACTATCGATTACAACAGCGTTTGAATTTATGAGTCCAATGCCTTATTTTTCAAATCAGTAATTTAATGATGAAAAGTCAGATAAGATATAGAAGGTGACACAAGAAAATATTAGATATGACATAAGGCTTCAATAAGTATCAAGAAAGTTAATTACATGCCCATCTGTTTTAGTCACAACAATTTTGGTGGACATACATTAATAGTGGTCTAATTCGAACTGACCTGACAACCACCCGAACCGAATAAGGCCCATGTTATATTTTCGTATACGTTAGTCATTGTTAAATTATGGTTATCTCTTTTAGGAGATCCCTCACCATCTCTTAGTTTTTGGAATTTGAAATACTATTCACTTAAACTTTAACATTTTCTTTGAAACGACTATTTGTATTAAACTTCAAAATGGCTACATTCTAAGAAGAAGCTAGATGACAGACATATTACATAAAATGAGGCTACATTCTAAGAAGAAGCTAGATGACAGACATATTACATAATACTTGACAAACTAGAAACATAACATGCTTCCATAGGACAAGAAAGCCATAAAGCCCAATTAAAAGAACTTGTTGTACACCTATTTTTCAACCAACAAAAACAAAGATGTTATAGTTTGATGAAGAGATCATCTGCCAAACACCTTTTAGCTGCAAAAATCTTCTTATTTCATACATTCCAAATAAACCAAGACGATGAGAATATAATGGATTCAAAACATGAAAGTTGATGTGCTTGAAATAACTTCTTCTTTTCCGAGCTAAAGGTTTTGATGAAATCAATAACTTTCAAAAAGGAAGAACTCGTCTTGAATTCAAAACCCCACCACGAAAAAATATCTTTCTAAAGGTAGACACCCAATCACATTTGGCCAATATATAATCTACTGTCTTAGAATCATTGTCACAACTGGGACATACGATCGAAGGTATGTCAATACCTTTGAGATCCAACTCCACTCTAGTTGGGATACGGTTTATCTTGGCATGCCAAACAAAAATTAAGACTTTCGAGGGAATGAGAGAAGACCATATAGTTGGACGACTAGACGAGACAAGCCTACATTTAACAATAGCAACCCGCACT
This sequence comes from Chrysanthemum makinoi, assembly GCA_910596185.1. Classification (NCBI taxonomy): domain Eukaryota; kingdom Viridiplantae; phylum Streptophyta; class Magnoliopsida; order Asterales; family Asteraceae; genus Chrysanthemum; species Chrysanthemum makinoi. Next base: position 229,423,718 of record OU343219.1, on the reverse strand, counting down.
TAAACTTTAACATAACTATACCTCTGATTTAGAGGATTCTAAGTTGTGCTATTGCACAGGGCTACTACGTGACAAGAGCCACAAAATTTCATGCAATTATGTTATATATACACACAATACGAGGCTTGAGTTTAATTAGCTCATAGATTAATGATACATTGATACATGTGTATTTTGTGTGTATGTTTTTAAAGGCCTCTTTGTGGTGATGGCACGGGGCCACTGAAATCCATAAAAAGGCTCTGCCTGTGATACTACTATATCTGAGTAAACAAAAAAAAAGGTTATTGAGATGATTTACAATAATAAAGTTGGTTTATTATTGATCATTTATCCAGAAACACCATGTTATACTAGTTTTAGTTCTTTGAAGTGTGATATTTCAAGTTCTTCAAAAGTTAATGTGTGTTGGAATCCGATCAAGAATTGTACGCCATGAAAGAATGAGTTTATTTTAATAGGAACAGAGGAGTTCCATCGAACCATCTCAGTGGTGCGATTCAAGATTGGGTTCTCAATGAGCTTTCGAAGATCAGATACACTGATACACATAATGTTTTGGAGGTGTTGTGTTAGAACTTATGGGTTTTATCAACAATGTTGTGTATTGTTTTTCTATCCCACATAGGTAGGATAGAGAAGTGAAAGTGAGTTTATAAAGTGTCATTTCACTCAAATATTTGAAAGTCTTTTAGGTGGCTTTTGGAGGGAAATTAGTGGATGGTTAATTAATCATAGACTTGGCACTTAGCAATTTGGATCTTTTGTATTAATATAAAATCGTCATACCTTTTTACTGCATGAACAAAAACAGTTATTTTTGTTGTTTACACTTATATGGCAGTTAAAAAAAACAGTTATTTTTGTTGTTTACACTTATATGGCAGTTAATATCGAACGAGTATGATGAAGGGTTGTGATGGTTTGTTTTGGAAGGAACCAACAGTTATGTTGGTTGGTTGTTAACTGCCAAAACTTAACTATAAAAGGAAGATTAAACACAACAAAAAATCTTATACACTTCCTATACATACAATATGCAAACATATGATGTTCAATTGAACTTTATGTACGTTGCATAAAGTTCTGTAGTTTCAGACTGAATCCTGGGAAGAAGTTAGTCATGAATCCAACCAGCGTTAATAGTGGGAACTAATATTCTTTAAGGATAGTGATTATCACGTCCTCAATTTCGTATATATTGTTTAAAGTATAACTACTAGAAAAAGTACCAATAGAAACGAAAATTTTGCAACAACCAATAAGTCGTTGCTAAATTCACACATTAGCAACGAATATAGCAACGAAATTCAGTTAAAATGGAATCTTCGGTTAGCAACGATTTTTAGTTGCTAAACTCGTTGCTATCTACCCAAAATTTGGTGTGAACATTCCCTCTCTTTTTTAGCAATGAATTTCTCAAAAAAATTCGTTGCAAAAAAATTAGCAACGAAGTTTTAATTTTTTCCCATCAAATCATCAAATATTAGCAATGAAATTGCAAATATATCAACAAATAATTTGTTGCAAAAATTTTGTCATTTTTTTTGCTAAATGTATGAAAAAATGAAGGGAAAATTCTTAACTTTTTTTTAGTTAACCAATTTTATTTTAAATTACTTTCTAGTTACAACATTTCTGAAGAAGTATAGGGAAAAAAATTTCCCTCCCTTTACTAAACCTTATTAATCAATGGTGGTTTAATTCCAATCTACTTACGATAATCTATGCACATACAAATATAACATGCAATTCATTACATGCATAAATATGTAAGTTATGGTTTATCTATAAAAATAAATAACGCATGTATGTCTTAAAATATGAACTTTAGCGTCATGAGTGTTTGAATCATCCAGGTTAAGAATTTAGCTTTCAGCTCCAAAATGAAAGTTGTAGATCTCCCTTTGCCGGTTCTACGACCTCTTGAATCATCCAAAGCGGAGTTCATATGAAGGAGCTATGACCAAAACAATGTAAGTATGTCAGCATATGACGTGTTATCGTCAATTCTATATTTTTTTTCGTCTATTCACTTGATTATCCACCTTTTATCAAAATTTAACCATTTAGTCATAATTTCTTGGTCATAAATGGATCTATAATCATATTTATGCGGCTACATGTGTTGCGAGAGTTTGACTCATGTTAGGTCTAATATTTGAGTGTAAGACAAAACATGTGAAAGATGAAGGACTAAAGAAGACAAAGGATGAAACTTCAAATGAAAGAAAATATTACAGCAAATCTTTTATTATTATGGAATATCTTTTGTAACCCTAGTATCTCTATTATATAAAGAGATACAGAGAATTAGTTTTAAGGGTGTCAAAATGTAAACACCAGTAAATGTGTGTGTAGGAAACCTAGGCGTAGGGTTTTGGGAAAATGCCTAGGGTTTGTTTGTGTTCTAGCCCCAAGGATAGTTTGATCCTTGTTATAGGTTAGATAATCATCCTACATTGATCAAGTAGGATTGGGGCTGTTTGGTTTGTATTGTAGTTGTTAGAGATGATGACGAAGAACCTTAATAATAAAAATGATGTTTTCTTTAATCCGCTGTGCATCTTATTATCGTTTTTATTGTTATCCATAGTGCTTTAAACGATCTTTACAATTAGTATCAGAGCCAAGAGCTTGTGATATAGGGATCCATAAGGTTTTTCGAAGAAAAAGGTAAAAATTCGAATCTGGAAACAATTTTCGTTCTTCCTACAGGGCTGTTTTCAAACAGCGATATCTCATTTGTTAACCGTTGGATCGGGATGAAATATTTGGTGGAGCTTCTCTGTATATCATGCTATCTTTTCACCAGAGGGATCTTCGATTGGAGCATTTATGCGCAAGATATACGCTGTCTAAAACTGCTGCAAAGGGAGGTATAAATCCAGTTTACTAACATAATTGTTTTTACAGATACATCATGACAAAACCATTGATGAATCAATACGTTATCTTTGCAATGGCCCTAGTAAATACGTAACATATTATAATAGTTGTTTCGTCAATGGTTTCAAGTTTCACACGAAAGACTATGGTGAACACCTTTTACCCCAAAAAAAAAAAAAAAAAAAAAAAAAAAAAGACACTATGGTGAACACCAGACAACAATAAATAGTGGTGTGTGCGTCAAGGGTAGTTGTTACAATGAATATGAAAAGGATTATTATGGCATTCTACTTAATGTCATACAATTATATTATGTTGGAGGCTACCAAGTTACATTATTTAAATGTCACTGGTTTGATAGTGAAAGGGGTATAAAAGTTGATGGTAAGCATGGCCTTGTAGATATTAATATAAAGTCAACACTTGGTGGGAATGATCCATTCGTGTTAGCTGAACAAGCTCAACAAGTTTATTACACTACTTTTCCCGCTAGAAAGAGAAGTCGTACCGAGTGGTTAGGAGTTTGTAAAGCCAAAGCAAGGAATACATACAACTCGAGTCAGAACAATGTCCAAGGAGATGAAGTAACACCAACAATGGATGGGTTTTACCAAGAAGATGAAGTAACACCAACAATGGATGTCGATTTGGATCAAGTTGTCAATTTACCATCAACAGAGGTGGAAGAGGTTCGGGTACCAATGCAGACCATTAACACATCAGACGAGGACATAGATGTTGATGATGAGAAAGAATTCGATGAGGAAGATAGTGAGGAAGAGGAAGATGATATTGATTTATCTAGTGATAACGAATGATGATTTTGTAAGCTTGGCATGATATAGATTAACATATGCATGGTTTATTTACATTTATGATATTAAAATTCTTTCATCTTATTATATTTTTGTCACTTGTGAGAAATTAATTAGATTTTTATGATTGAAATTTCATTGGACCTGAACTTTTTTTTCCGTATGTGTGACAGACATAGCTGCAGTTAGAACAAAGTCTACCAGTCGAGTTACCTTCTACATCAGTGAAGCTATCTTCTACATCTTAAAATTGAAGTTTTTGGCGTCATCTTCATCAATACCAGTGAAGCTACCTTCTACATTGTCTTTCAATTTTGGTGCGCATCGTCATCGATTGGTATGCCTTTATTTCTAACGTATTTAAAGCTTAAATTTTATCATTTTGTAATCTTTTAGAACAAATTTTGTTCATCTGTCTTCTTGAATGCAACCAACCAATTCAAGAACATTAATTTGCCAGATTTGTGCCAAATGGCTTATCATCTTGGATATGGTGTCATTTGTAAGAATTACACTAGTTGATAATATATGGTTGTGATTAGAATAAGTTGTTAATAATCAACTTGAAACATTGAGAAATTGTCAAATAAGCAGTTTTAATACGCAATTCTAAACACCCCATAAGATGGCTTATCTGCTTATTTCATTTAGATAGAGAGGTAAATGATTCTAAAGATGGTTTGGAATAGCTTATCTAAAGTGGCCATCTGGTTATTTGATACATAAATTAGTGGTTTTGAATGATTAGGTCTGGAGTCGCTTACTCGAATATGTTTATAGTTAAATTACTGATGTAGATATATGTAAAGGTAAAATTGCTGATGTAGATATAGACATACAATAGATAACTAGTTTTTAAGGTGTTTTCTGTTTCAGGATTCGAATAAGCAGTTTTGACTAGAACCTCTTGACAATTTATAGTGTATCATACCAAGCATATACATTTTGTCATCTCAGTTTATAATGTTTGATGCTTGAGAACATGACGCATGATATATTGTGCATTATCAAGCGTGTATTATGGTCATAATTTTTGGTTATTGTTGTAGGCCAAAGAATCTGGGAAAAGACCCTCTAATATGGAGTTGTTTGAAAAGTTGTGCAAGAAAAATAGTCATGAAGGTGATTGGCGTTATGCAAGATCACAAAAGGTTGTGCATGCGCCTGTTACATTTGCTAATGTTGTCGATCCAGCTCTTGATCTTCATATGTAAAAGCCACTCATGTATGTTATGTTTAGCTGTATTAACTTGCCGGTAACTATATTTTGTATTTATAACTTTAGCTACCTTGATGGCTTATTGCAAGTGTAAACGATTAGTAGACAAATAGTTTATCCGATCATATATGGGAAAGGTTCCTTTTGGTTTACAGAGTTTGTATAGTTAGTAGTTACAGGTTTAGGTTTATATATAGTGGAAATAATTAATTTAGTAACGACCAAAGGTTGTTGCAATTATAACAAAACATAGCAACAAAAATAGTCATTGCAAAGGTCAATTGGCAACAAGATAGTTGTCGTTTCTAAAGCTAAACTTAGTTGCTAATAGTAGCAACAACATTATATCGTTGCTATGTGTTAAAATTGGAACAAACATAATTTCGTTGTTATCTACAGAAATAGCAACGACTTACCATGGAACTCAAAATTAGCAACGACCTTGTAGTTCGTTGCTAAATAGCAACGACCTGGAGAAATTAGCAACGATTTTCAAGTTAGCAGCGGGTGTTGGTTTGTGGGAGTTTAAAACACACGTAAACGCTAAAAGTGTGTGAGCCTATGGCGGCACACACGATAAACACGAGAGTACGTGTCGAACGTATTTGAACTTGAATAATATTACCCGATATGCATGTACTTGACCCCGATCACATTGTACGACCCATGGGCTGTTCTTGGCTTGTTGAATGGGTCGGTTATGGAGCTGCCTTGGGCCCAGAAGATCCATACGATCGGGCATGGGGGAAGCTTGGGCTTGTTGCTTGTCAACCAAGCCAAGACCCAAATACAAAGGTCGGTTTGTTTTTGTATATAAACAAACACCTTCATCTCTTGCATGGGACGAATTTTTTTACTATCACTAAAACCTAAACCAATTAAAAGGCTTCCTGTTCTCATAATTCCAGTTGACTTTTTCATAAGTCTATTATGGTTTTGTTAGTTTTGTTCAATCCTAAACTTTTTTCGAATCAAGTGTTTAGATGTTGATAAACTGGAAAGTTCTTGGTCTTGTGTTTCCTGGTCGACATAGCAGCAAGATCAAGATTGGGTTTTTCTGTTTGTTTCACTTCTCAAACATCTAATGTGTCTACTAGGACTTAAACACATTATATGTTTAATGGCCTACTACATATAAATAAGAATTCTACTAGGACTTAAACACATGAGATGTTTATTTCCCTACTACATTCTAATAATGATTCTACTAGGACGTGAACACGCTAGATGTTTGTTTCCCTACTACATTCAAATGTCATGATATTGTGTATAGATACTTCAACATTAGACTACATATTTTAGTCAACATAATTATGGTTATATGATAATGATCATAATTCTGAAGTATAAAATTAACTTGAAATTACTATAGAACTCAATAGTTTGCGTTCGTGATTACTTTTTTTAGTATAATTATGCTTACATGTTAAGACATAATTATAAAGTTCTTGAATTAATCAATGACTTATAACATAGAGTATATATAGTAAAAGTGTTATGTCTTCTAGTTAACACATAAACATAAAGCCTTTGAATTATTCAAAGACTTATAATGTATTATTGAAATGTTCTGTTTTCTTTATACACATGAACATATAATCCTTGAATAGTTATGTCTTCTTGTGAACACGTGAACATAAGGTTCTTGTATTGTTCAATGAATATACATTATTGCATGCACTTGGTTCGTAAATACTTTATATGCAATTTGGCTCGACCCAATTGGCAAGTATTTAGTCCAAAGAGAATTAAGTTATCTATAGAATTCTGATATAGTTTCACAATTCTAATAACTCATTGGATACCACTTCATTATGGTATGTCTAATATGCTGGATCAAACCTTATTTATATTGTTTGGTTCCTGATAGCTTTAATTGCTCTACCTCCAAACGGATCAAGGTTAGAAATTGCGTGTGTTATGGATACACTCAATGTAGTTCAAACCTAGAAGGTATTCAAGACAACCCATAACTGAAAACCCTAATTCATTGGGGATTTTAAGTTTTCCACTCAAACCAATTGAATCTTAAGTCCTTTTGGATTTTTGATTTTTCTATACTTCCTAGCTTGAAGATTGTAGTTTTGAACTTTTGATGTTCTTTCTAGCTTGACAAAACACAAAACTGTTGCTAGAACTTTTGGTTATAGAGTGATACTAATTTAGAGTTTTTCTATAAACCCTAATTTGAGTTGATGGAAGGAATTCCATTATGTCTTGATTTAAGTTCTGAATTTGTTAAAATCTTATAAAGCATTTTATTAACAAATCTTGAGATGAGAACTTAAAATGTATTTTGTGGTTCTCCATAAAGAACTATTTATTGTTGCTTAAATACTTAGTATTTAGATAATTGTCTCTACTTACAAAAGTAAGTGGGAGCATATACAAATCTCAAAGTTTTTGAGAACAAAATACTTAACCTTCTAAAATCTACTTATTAATGTCATATTAAGGTTAAACATGAAAATGTTGACCGAAGTATAATGATTACTCTCATTCATAAATCCGAAAGGATGCCTCATCACTTGAGCGATATTTTATATCAATGCTGAGGGATATAAGTTAAAAGATTGTTGTAAATCAACTAACTACTAAAATATATTATCACATCTTGAATCTGATAAATGTTTTAGAACTATGAATGATAAGATGCAGTCCTTAAAAGGCAAATCGAGTTTTTAGCTTGATGGTTATTTCGCCTAACAATTAACCTATGAAGTTGGAATGAGTTTCTTTTGAAGAAAGACTCACAAGGACAAAATTATATACATATTAATGCATGACATTTAATAAGAAGTTTTTAATCATACTTAAGCAATTGACTGTGATTAAATTTTCTCATATAATACACGCATTAATTATATAAAGATATTTAATTGTCATACATGTTCCTTGTATGTAGAATATGACAATTAAGATTTTATAACTCTTTTTTTATGATTACCTTTTGCGAGGACGGTGTGTAATCAAAAGGGTTATGAATCCATATTATCTTTATGTAGTATACAAAATTTGAGCAATCCATGTTTTGGATTGGATCATGCATCTAAGAGTTGAGATCTTGAATTTAATTACAATATGATTCTAGTTAAATTAAGATAACTCTTGAGTACATCTGACATTGAGTGGTAGCAATGTCTTTTTCCTTAAAATTTACATGTTGAAGATATCATTCCAGTTAAGCTAGATATTGATCCTTAAGCTTGGAATGAAACTTCACTTGGAATTTAGGGAATAAAACAAACAACCTTGGAATAAATGTTTATGTGGAATAAACACATGCGAAAAATTAAGTCTGACACAAATGCAATATATCATTTGAGCAAGTCTTAAAATGATATATTTCACTTGGAATAATCTATTACATGGATGGAAACCTTATGTTGTTTTAACTAAGGATTTATCATGTATATATTATATTATGTATAAGACTAGTTGTTGCTTTTGTACAATAACAAAATGAGCTGACAACAACAATATCTAATTGAGAGTGTTTAGATTATTGTTTTTATAAATGTTTACGAATTATAAAGCATAGTGTTGTATAAGTACAAATGATGCTAGAGGATTATCTATACTAGTTTTAGTAGAATTTTATCATTTATGATAAATCTGCTAACTAGCTATGCTCAACATAGAGCATTGTTGCATTACACATTAAGGAATGAGAATACTTTACACTTTTAGAAACTGTAAAGATGACTGTCAGTATGTCATTGATTTCTAATACCTCATGCAAGGAAAGACGACATATCCATATGTCAGTATGTCGTGGATCCTTGTCGTAAGTAAAATATTGAAAATGGTTTGTTATCTTCGTCCTTAGACTTGAGATTCAAGCAAGTTCTGTTATGTGTGGATATCATTTTTTTTAAGTATGCGCAAAACGCTATCTGAATAAGGTAATTATAAAGGCTATATTTCGGAGTGATGTGAAGCAGCATCCACAACACTTGTAGTCAATAAAGGATTTGTTACTCCACTTGATATGTGCAGAAAGATACCATGGCGCCTCTCCATATTTAATCGATAAGCTGTCGCCGCACCCAAAGGGTAATGCAAGATGATTCTTGATTACATTTGGTATATCTGAATTAAAATCTATAACGAGATTCTAAATGGTTAAACTATATGGAATGATTTAAGATCCATTATCCATGGTTTAATGGTATCTATAACAAAGGATAATTAAAGCAAGACATTGAATGACCATGCTACTGAGAAACTTTTACGAAACTATTCTCTCAGACACTATTAGTTAAAAAGCAAGTGAGAGAGTTTGTTAGGCGTTTCTGTCGTTAGTTTTGTGTGTCATTCGACACTCCAACTCCCAAGTGGGAGCTGTTGGTTTGTGGAAGTCTAAAACACACGTAAACGCTAAAAGTGTGTGAGCCTATGGGGGCACACACGATAAACACGAGAGTACGTGTCGAACGTATTTGAACTTGAATAATATTACCCTATATGCATGTACTTGACCCGATCACATTGTACGACCCATGGGCTGTTCTTGGCTTGTTGAATGGGTCGGTTATGGAGCTGCCTTGGGCCTAGAAGATCCATACGATCGGGCATGGGGGAAGCTTGGGCTTGTTGCTTGTCAACCAAGACAAGACCCAAAGACAAAGGTCGGTTTGATTTTGTATATAAACAAACACCTTCATCTCTTGCATGGGACGAATTTTTTTACTATCACTAAAACCTAAACCAATTAAAAAGCTTCTTGTTCTCAAAATGTTAGGAATTAGAAAATTCCTTAGTAAAGAGTCGGTCACCCCAAATGTTATCTAGCTTAAGTTAGCTCGTAGACTTGTCGTTAGTTACGTTATCTAGTAGTTAATTAGTTAGTTTGTAGCGTAGTTGAGCGTAGTGTATCACCGTGGAGGAAGGACGGGTCTTTACCCACTGTATACCTGATCCATAGGCCGATAGGAGGTCGTTATGTTTGTAAGTATAAATACCTCTTCCATCCATGGAAGGGGTGTGGCTTGGCAATCTAACCTTACAACTTTTGTAAACCAACTCTCTACCAAGAACACCCTCTCTACTTTCTCTCTCTAAAATATGGCTAACATGTATTTTGATCATCCAAGACCACCCGAATCATCAACACAATATTATTTGGATCCTAACAATTGGTATCAAGAGCCAAGGTTATTGTGTTATCTTTGATTTGTGTGGTCCGTACCATGGTTGTTGTTTGTGGTTTGTTTTGATTTATGTTGTTCACTGTTTCAAATCTTTTTGTGGTTGAAATAAATAAAAACTTAACATTCGTTTTTGTTTTACTGGTTCGTCATATGTTAGTGTAAATATTCTGTCGTGTATACTTGTGGTTAAGAGTTTTCACATGGTTTGCACCTATTTTTGGTCCAAAAAGTCTCCTGCTTCTCTTGTGTCAGTTTATGGTCCAAACATACTTAAGTTATCATGCTTTTGTGACGGTTTTGATTATTTGTCCAAATCTGTGAAGTCTTTACGTGGTCAAACATGGGTCTAAAGCAGTTATATGCATATTTCTGGGTTTAGTATGAATATGGTCGGAAAACAGGTCGGAAAACTCATTGTAAAATGTCAAAAGTCTTGGTAGCGAGTTACGTCAAATGTTAAGTAGCGACTTGGTTAAAAGATGGCCTGGCGGCTTGTTATTTAACAAGTCATAGCGAGTTTCTTTGTAAAAGTGGGTAGCGACTTGTTTTGAAATGGGTAGCGACTTGATTCCCTTTGAGCTAGCGAATTGACTCAAAGTCATAGACCTAGCGACTTGAGGAAATATTGTTAGCGACTTGTTAAAGATGTGACCTAGCAACTTGTTATTGAACAAGTTAGCGAGTTGAGAACTGAAAAAATTTGTAGCGACTTGTGTATGAAAAGGTTATAACGACTTGACTCAAGGAAGAAGCAATTAGACTGAAATGAATAAGAGGTTTTTGACCAAAAGACCATTACTCGACTTGTACCATTTACCAAACACAACACGACTTCAGGCCTCTACAAACCATCATCAGTCCAAACTTTTCTATGTATCATGAATCCTGATGACATTAATCTCGACAAAAAATAAACTTCAAAACCATAACAAACTTCAAATTTTTATTCTCACCTATAACTCATCTCATCAAGACTCAGACTCAAATTTAAACTAGATCCATATCATCGCTAAAACTTTCAAACAGATTCGACACAAATATTTCCACCATCAACATATCCCAAATTATCCATCGTCTACTTCAACTCTATCAAGACTCAAAAACGAAAATAAAACAACAAGTCAAGATCTCAGCTCTTTCTTTCATAGCTATCAAACATTAATGAAGCACTTCAAGTGTCATGCATATGAAAGAAATACTCTTCACCGATCTAATATATGAAGACTCGCTTCAAATCTATCCGAACTTCATGTAAATAGGAGTATAACAATTATGTTATCTCCTAGTCACTCGTCCAGTCATCTAAATAAAAAAAATGTAAAACCTACCTTGATCCATTGATTAATCTTGTTGCCATCTCAACAGATGTAAGGCCATCCCTGTGGCGTTTCTTTGCAAGCCTCGAGCCATCCCTGTGGCGAGGTCCTACCTTCAAATGGACATCCAATCTGTGAGCAGTTTGATAAGTTGGAATACAAGTTGGGGGCGGATTGAAATCGTGTGTGACGATTATGAAGCATCACAGGAAGCCATATGTTTGAGGACAAATAAGAGTGTTTTAATTCGGATTGAAAAGTTAATAATTTGACAAACACTTCTTGATTGCTTGAAGGGATTGATGAGATTATTTTGTTAAGGTGCTGGAGTGATGTATATGAATATGCGATCTATATTTTGAGGATGAAAGAAGATAAGAGTTGAGAGAGGCGGATGGTATACATCTCTGTTTTCCAGGGTAACTAATTTTTAGGGTTATAGTAATCTTATTTATATCCCTCAAAATTAGGGTTGAATTAATTTTATTCATGTTATCCGGATGTTGTGGACTGCGTGTATTATCGACTGGAATGGGCCGAGCCATTTGGCTACTCATTGGACCGGGTAGTTTATTTGCATAATGGATCTAACATCATTGGTCTGGGCTTTGCGTTTTAATCATGGACTGGGCTGGTGGTATTATATTTCGCTACACTGAGTGTCATTCAAACGCATGTATATCCTCATAATTTGGTCATCCAAATTTTTGTACACAAGAATTTTGGATACACTTTTGGATATATTGCTTAAAGATGGTATATTGGTATATAATTTCACGGAAAGATACATATGATCACGGCTTGTGCTTAGTTTTGAGATAAAGATGGCTTCGGGATTTTTGTACGGATATTGTTTACGGGACACTTGTGTTTATATTTTACTTGGACTTAAAATTAATTTATCTGGACTGAATATAAATTAAGTGGGCCGATGTTAGATTTAGATTGGACTGGGCTTAATGGATTTTTGATTGGATGATTATTGGGGATAATGAGATTCGATGATGAGATTGGGTATGATGATGAGATTTGTTTTGTTATGTGGTTTGGTAATTTGGTATATACATGTTCACGGAGAATATTATGTCACGGCTTAATTTTTGATTAAACAAGGATGACTATGGGGTTGTTTATACGGTATTTCTTATTTGGATTTGAAGTGAGGTTTTTCGGGCACGTTTACTTATTTCGTCTTCTTTCTTTCTACCCTTCCACGAAGATGACTTGTTTGGGCATTTACAGAGTGTGATAAAGACTTGGCTATTTAGTTACGGTTGTAATTCTTTCTCGCTTAACCCACAACGTAACTATCACTTCGGTGTCTCACGCAGTTGAGAAATTGTCAAGAGGTTTTGTACATTGGGTACACCGTTTCTTCTTCACAAAGATTAGTACAAGTTTAAGTAACAAATCTGGGGAATTTTACTTCATGATCATGTTTGGCATATCGGGTTTACTTCACCATGTTGTCACTACAACAGCCAACAGAATGCGTGAATGATGTGTTTACCAAAGTGTTTATTGGATGATTAATGATGATGTTGATGTTGGTAAATGAATCGTTGATGAACCGCTGCATGTTCCTCTAAAAACAGATATTCACCAAAACCAAAGTTGTCATAACACATTCAAGCTGACATTGTTTACGGTTTTGTCTTGATTTTGTAAAATCCCGCGAAAGAACCTATTTCTCGGTTTAAATCAGAGACTTGTAAAATCCCGTGACAATGGAAACATCCGGGTAATAGTAAAGTGCATTTCCGGATCTATCTTACGGTTTGTTATTGGTTTTGTAAAATCCCGCGAAAGAAACTATTTCTCGGTTTAAACTAAAGTGTTGTAAAATCCCGTATTGATGGAACTATCCTGGAGAAAAGGAAAGTGTATTTCGGGATCTTTTCTAACGCTGGTGCTACGGTTTCTGCTTCGAAGAAGGGATAAAAGGGTGTACTTCATGAATTGGATGTGTGTTTGGATATTCGTCATGGCGGTATGGTTATTACATAGTTTTACAGGGTTATGTACTGTTAACCATGGTCGGGATGAAACCATTATCAGAGTTCACTTAAAACGTCAAGGAAGGCTAGATTTGAGCAGTTCAGAAGATGTGACAACGGAGTTAATTCACTATTATTTATTAGAGGTTGAAGTGAATTATCACGAGCAAGTGTACTTAGTATCTGAAGATATCGGGGATGGATGGATGAAGATTCTTCAAGATCCTTGTTCAAGCTTATCATTAAAAACGAAGACTTGGAAATCTAGTTATTGTTGGGTGTCTTTTACCTTTTCTTTTACCACTTGGGGGAATTGGGCTCTTACCACTACAAAATAACTATCACTTTAAGGAGTTACGTTGTAGTGCTCAGTGTCACATTGAATTGTGGATTCTCAAGAGGTGATGTACGTCTATTACTTGATGGTTGGTTGGTTGAAGAGTATAGAGTACTTAGAGATTCAATGGAGCATGAATTCTCGGCACCGCTTTTTGTTACACATGTGCAAGTTTAAGTCACGAGTTAGGGTTAGTTTACTTCAGGTTCAAATTCATCATATTGGGTTTTCTCCATCAGCTGTCACGACAAAGAGCCTACTGAATGATAATGGGGTTGATTACTTATTTTGCCAAGAGATTGAAAAGAGAGAGATTATGACGTTTGAATACTTCAGTTCAAACCTCGTACTCTAAAGAAAAGAAAAGTGTACGTTTAAGTGCGCTTTATCTTATAAAGAAGAGAAATATTCTAATGACGTATGAACACAACAGTTCATGCCTCGTACTCTAAAGAAAAGAAATGTGTACGCTTCAGTGCGCATTATCTTCTGAAGAAGAGAAATCTTCTCTATTATGACCATTCTCATCAACATGCTTCATACTTTTTCCATGCGCTAATTCATCAAGTGAACCGGGCTACCACTGATTGTTTTCTAATTCCACGTGCTCGATTATAATGAAGATGGCGACATCATGTGCTTATTTTACGGGAGAGAAGTGTGAATAGAACATTCGGATGATTTTCACTTATTTAGTCAAGAATGGCATCTCCGTATGCAATTCTTGAGGGGAGAAAAGTGTGAATTTTTGCATTGTTGATTGATATTTGAGAATAAAAATGGTCATACGACTCTAAACTCATGTAAGAACCGAGCTTCTTCTTATCGGGTAATCTTCACATGGAGTTTCTTCTTAAGAGCCGTTGGTTGACATCTTCTCACGAACTGATGGGTTTATCGACAAAGTGCTTCCGATTAATGCTTCACGTGCACATCAACATGATGATTCCGAACGACCTTCTGTTCTTGTTTGATGTGATTGTTTGCTTGGTGTTACCATTTCGTGTGTTCGCTGCGGGCTGATTGCTAATCTCCTTGATGAACATCTTTTTGTTCTTGTTTGATTGGGAGGGATTTTAGTTAAGGGGATTTGCAAGATGTAAGTTAATTGGGATGCTTTTTGGTGTGTGTTGAAGATGTTAACTATCTATTCCCCATTCGAACAATCTTGAAGAAGGTCGAGTCTACATTCTGTTCTACATTCTCTGCTACATGTTAGAAGACTAAAGACGAGTTGCATTTGATTATCTAAAGACTTCTTCTTAATCTGGGCATTTATCATACAGATTGTCGGTTTATGGGAGGCGTTGATATTGACTATTGTAATATTGCAGTTTCACTATTGAATAATAATCCGCTCTTTGGTATTCCTTTGCCAAATCTTCACGGATTATTGTTCATGAAAAATGATCCGCTCTTTGGTATTCCTTTACCAAATCTTCACGATTATTGTGCACTCAGTAAATCAACCACATGAACATTAAGGAAAATGACTACCTCATCCGCTTGAAGACATTATTGGTGTATCTTCGATCGGTCTCTATATATATATATATATCTTTAGGAAGATGGAATTGATGTTGAGGAATCATTTGTTCCGGTTCATTAAGTGGGTCAATGTACATCTGGTTGTACATTTATTCACGTGTTGGACATTTGACACAAGTTGATTACTTAGGAGTTAATCATTTATCACTTATTTGAGATTGAAGTTGACTTTCACAAAGGCGTGTTCTTATTTGATAACTTGCTCGGGCTTAAAATTTTGAGTTGAAGACTTGGTTTATCTAGTTACCAGCAGTCGAGGTGGATGGTTGAAGACATGGTTAACTATCACTATTAGGAGTTACTTTGTTTTACTCGGTGTCACACGCATATGACGGTGTGGATAATCGCAAGAGGTGTTAATGTCTCATACTTTGTTTGGGTAGTGAGTACTTAGAGATTTGCTTGAAGCATAAATTCTCTACACAGTTCTTCCATCATTAGGTGCAAGCTTAAGATACAAATGTGGGGAAGTTGACTTCGGTTTCAAGTATGGTATATCGGGTTTTCGTCTTCAATGGTCACTTCAAATTGTCTACATAAGGGTTGATAAAAATAGTCAGAGAGAGTCATCGGCAAGTTGATTCCCACAAGAGTTCAAGTGTTCTTCTCATAAAGATTTCAAGTATTTGGGCTTATACTATGTTCCCGATTCGAAGTGTCAAATCCAGTAAGGGGAAGGAGAGACACACATCTAAACACAAAGCGAGTAAACTTGATAAACTTAATTCTTCTAAGTGATTGAAGATATCCCGGGAAGACAAATGTTATTACCGCAGAGAAACTCAAGGTTTGACTCATGGCGAGTAAACTTGATGAACTTAACTCTTCTAAGTGATTGAAGATATCCCGGGAAAACAATTGTCATAACCGCAGAGAATCTCAAGGTTTTACTCATCAAGGCTTATTGTGTTATTCTTATTCCAACTATGTGGGGGAAGCGATGGAAGAGTTAGTTTATGAAGATAAAAGAGGTACACTGGTGTGTGATGATCTCGATGTTATCGCAATCATCGGGGAGAATTGTGTACATTGGGGCCACTTGTCTCACTTGAGGGCTTAATCGGTGATTCGAGAGATATAATCACTTATTCGAGTTGACATCCGCAGAGATTGTCATCCGCAGAGATAATCGATGATTTGGCCCTTCTTCAATGTTATATGTTGTTCTCTCTTTGGGGAATGTGTGTACTTCGGGTCCTTGAGCTTCATTCACGATCATCAGGGAAGAAAGCCATTGTTTACCACAAGCATTGGGGAGGTGTTTTCTCTCCGGGCATGATGTGTATTCGGGAGAGTTCTTGGATATTGGTGTACTTCGGTTTCTTGAGCTTCATACACGTTCATCAGGGAAGAAAAATGTGAACATGGGAAGGTGTTCTTCATTCCCCACATGAAGTGTATTCGGGAGAGTTCTTGAGCATTATACTAAGAGACGGACTGCATCATTTCAACTACACGGGGGAAGTGTTCTCTTGAAACCTTTTGGAATGGATTGCGTCAGACTTAAGTGGTTATGAAATTTGAAAAGAGTTATTTATGTGTGGGATGATACGTTCTTTGTTCTTTTGGATGATATAACCCCGAACGGAGAATCTCGATTTTTGTTCTTAAAAGGAGCAGCGGGATTTATGATAATGGTGTGCTTCTCTGTGCACCTAGCTAAGGCAAGCTTGAAATAGAGCTTGAATCGCTCACCACATGGATTTTCGGTTTGGGGAACGCCAAAGTCTCACTTTCAAGTGGCTCAATTTCTCTCGTCGATTCAAGAGTCTTGGAAGCTTTGGTGGTGAAAGTTTTAGGGATGATGACTTCTATCTTCTACATCGGGGCTGTTCGATATCCTTATCTCGGTACTCGTATCATCATCTTCTTTAACTATATCATCTATTCTATCCTTGTAAATATTTTTCAAAAACAAAATACAAAAATATAAAACCAAGAAAAAGAAAATAGAAAATTATAAAACCTTCAAAAACCTATAAAAATCAGAAAATTTGAAAAAGACCAAAAATATGTTTTCTCAAGACATGTCTTCTGGTATCGATAACATCTACGGTCTTAGAAATGTCATTCAATAATGGCACGGGACCATAGATGAAGTTCGAGCAGGAGGTGTAAATATTCTTTTCAAAACATGTCAAAACGATGGCTTACAGTTATTTCAGACTGTAACCCGCGCTTCATAAATGGCTTACAGTTATTTCTGACTGTAACCCGGGCTTCAAATGATGGTTTGCTATTATTTCTGATAGCAACCCATTCTTCAAGAAAGGAAAGTGCTACGCTAAACCAATTTTCAAATATTTCGTGCACTTATCCTAAAATCAAAATGAGGAAAGTATGTCGAAGGACTGCTGTTCCTACACAAATGTTTTTCCGTCTAAAATTCTTCAGAAAAATATTTGGTGTTTTAACAAAATGGTGGAAAATGAGTTGCTTGAAAATTAATCAGATTCAGAGTTTTTCGTAAAAATTGAAAACTCAATCAATGACTTCAACGCATTTAACCTTTTCAGAAGAATAAGTCATTGATTGAGGGGGAGAATGTTTTCAAATTCATATAATCTAACGGACTTTCTTAATTATCCTCGTGCTTAATTAAAAATAATGTTAACCTATGTTGAAGGACTAGGTGCCCAGGATATTATTGTTAGGATTAGATGATTAGAGTTTGATAAACACTTTATTCCCATGCTATATATGAATTGATTGATATGTTGGATTGACTTTTATTAGTCAATTGCTGTTTGGGTGATGTCAACCACCATATATTTGTATGTTTGTTCACTAACGTATGCAGGTATATTGGTATAAAAGAATGTTCCCGATCCGGATCCCACAATTGAAGATGATTGGATGCCGAAAGGAAAGGGTAACGATATCTTGGGTTGACAAATGAAGAAACGGAGCTTAATTGGACTTCCATTGAGAGTTGGCATAAATGCAACGTAAGATGTCTCACTGCATCAGCAGATGGTTTTCTTCTAAGTGATTGAAGAAACGAGCTTAATTTGACCTCGTTGGCATTCAAAATGCAACGTAAGAAGAAGTCTCACTGCATGCAGGACGGTTTTCTTCCAAGCCCTACAAAGCAACACCGAAGCTTCTCAACCATTAACGTATCTTTGTGCAGGATACCATTTTTAAACAATTTTGAATAATTTGATTAAATTGTTTTGAAAATGGAAAATATTGTTTTGAAAATATATTGGACTAATTTTTGAAAATCACTGGACTTCATGTTATCAAAACCTAAGTCACTCAATTATTGACTTCAGTCATGGATTGAGGGGGAGAGTGATTTAAAATAAAATATTTTCAAACAATGTTTCTTCACAAAAGTTCCGTCTTGTATGATAATAAGTGGTGATCTAAAGATTTAATGTTATGTCATGGTATGATTTTTCTTTAGAATCAAGGTCTTTCAAAATGAAATTTTTCTGTTCTTGTTTGATTGTGAAATTGTTTTGTTTTACTTAAAAGATCTCTTAAAACTATCATACCTGACACTAACAATCTTTAGTGTCTTAAAATGGTCCTTATCTATCATCTTTCAAAATTGAATCTTGCCACGTCTTTCCCCAAAATTTTCTAAATTATTTAAATCTTTTGGGATCACAAACCTCAAATGGTTTGAAATCTTTGATCGGGGGAGAGATCGTGATTTAAATCTCAAATCTTTTTTTAATGGAATTGGTTTTAGTCCTTAAAAGGCACTCCTGCCTCCATGTGCCAAACGATTTCAAATACACGATGCACATGTTGAGGAGGAGGATTTATCCAAAAACAAGATGAGTATTTAAACCTGGCCACATATTCTCCCATGTTTTCTAAACCTTATTAAATCACTTGGGATCCAAAATCTCAAAGGACTTGATATTTTTGATCAGGGGAGAATTTGTGATTTAATAATGAAATTTGATAAAAGGTGATCGTTTTGATTTAATTGTGCAGGCTGCTCTCTCATATGTGCTAAACGCTTTCGAATCTCGAAGCATATATTGAGGGGGAGCATTTTAAATGAAAATAAAGTATCGAGGTGCAAATGCTTATATGTTTTAACATAAAGTACCTTGATTGAGTTTTAAATGGTTTCTTAATGGCTTGTGTGTTCGTGGATGTGCTTCAAAAGAACTCTTGCCTCTATGTGTTAAAATGATTTCTCTTATCCTATGCACATATTGAGGGGGAGAATTTTACCAAGAAAATCAAATGGCTTTTTCTATGAAAATAGTGATCAAAGAAAATATTTCAAAGTCCTCTTGCCTCCATGTGCTAAACGATTTCTAATACATAATGCACATGTTGAGGGAGAGGTTTTCTAAATGATCAAAACTATTAAGGTACAAAATGCTTTGATCTCGTATCACAAGTACCTTGATTGTTTTTCCAAATGATTTTTCAATTGGTTTTAAGGTAGAATGAACTGTACCAAAAGACCGACCAATTTACTTTATGCATGGTGTTATAAGGATGGTTAGGTTAGGTATTAGTTCCCACGATCCGCCAGAACCGGAGGGATCTACCCAGGGACGATCCACTAGATAGTGTAGAGTCCGTAGGTATATTGAAAAAAAGGAGAAAAGTGAGATATGGGAAGAGTGCGGATGAGACCGAGCTAGTAATTGGAATAAACCCAACAAGGTTCTAGTTATGAAGTCTCGGTAAGCACTGAAAGGGTTGAAGAATGAAAAAGAAATGAAATGAGAAAAGGGTGAAAAGAAATAGCCCTCCTATAATTCAACCTTAGGGCAGAAACCGGGTTCAATACATATGCTACTAGTGGTTACTAAGGTAACACTGGTATTGAAGACAAGACGTCATAGACCCAGTGACGCACTGCACTAACCTTCCCAAGCTACTCAAGTTCCTCTTAAAAGGGCTTGTTTCATTCTCACGGGGAACCAACATAATCTATCGACTTTCTCTTAGAGATTGTTGGTATTGAAGAAGGAGACCCTCTCCCTAGTCTCCGGCATAGGAAACCAAATGTGCACGATTGAGTCTAGAGCCAAGAGATCATCCACAATATCTCATTAGGACACTATACTTGAAGACTTGCTGTTTCACGCAATGTGGAAAGTAAGAATATATCTTATGAGTCCTACGCATTATCCTTGTGGTATTGCCAGAACATCTGAGTGATATGCTAACATTGTCACAATGAAGATGGAAAGCCTTATCGAGCCAACATCAAACAAGCTCCTGGTGGGTGGCATGTGAGATCTATCCAATAGATCAACCATGTGACAACTGGATAGAAACAATGGGGCGATTCAATCTTGAATCAACCGTGGTCCAGGATTGGAATTGACGAATGCTTTTGGAAAAACCATTCGATGTGCAAACCTTCTTTTCTCTAGCACGTCGAATGTGTACTTATGTTTTCAAACACAAAAAGTATCTCGATTGAAAAATGCTTTTGGAAAAACCGTTCGATGTGCAAACCGTCTTTTCTCTAGCACGTCGAATGTGTACTCTTTTCAGATACAAAAAGTACTTTTGATTGAAAATTGATCTTTCTCATAAAACCTTCGTCGTATTGCAAAACTCTTTCTTCAAGCAATACGCGATTGTTTTTCAAATCATTTTTCATCAATCAGTGAATCTCAATTCGCTGGTTCACTCACTCCATGTTGTCTTCTTTGAGACGTTCCGGTTTGAGAATGGCTAGAACAACTGCGAAACCCTGTCAAGGAGATTCCTCTCAATCCTACGATCACAGAAGTACTTGTCGATCAACGAGGAACCGTGGACGGTGTACCTCAATTCAACGAAAGTGATCAAAGACACTTTCGTGTGCTTTATTGCTAACTGTTGTTTGCAGGTACATTTGGACGGTTGCGGTGATCGTAATTGAGGAGTCAATCTAAAGCCGCATGCTCACAGCATCCATACTTAATTTGAAGAAATCATGACTGGTGCATATCTACATAACACGCTCGATATTTCATACTATGCTTCGCCGCCGCAAATATCATGAACCGATAAGGCTTCCGCTACTCTAATGGAAAGATGTCATGATTCAAAAGTGTGAGCATGTCGGTCCGAAAGTCACAACATCACATGATGGCAACACAACAAAGGGTGATCCAGATTTCTGGGTCGATGATCTCAATGAAAGCTCGAAGATCATCAAAGATGTGGATCGGTTAAAGGCCTCCACTAAAAGTACAAAATATGCGGACTATGAAGTGTCAATGCTTAAGCACAAAGATTGTGGAATTGAAGAATTGAAGTCTACGAGCTCAAGAACAAAGTCAAGAATAGAATGCTAGGATTCGAAATGTAAAACATGGGGTGACCTCCCTTAGGGGGAGATTGTTAGGAATTAGAAAATTCCTTAGTAAAGAGTCGGTCACCCCAAATGTTATCTAGCTTAAGTTAGCTCGTAGACTTGTCGTTAGTTACGTTATCTAGTAGTTAATTAGTTAGTTTGTAGCGTAGTTGAGCGTAGTGTATCACCGTGGAGGAAGGACGGGTCTTTACCCACTGTATACCTGATCCACAGGCCGATAGGAGGTCGTTATGTTTGTAAGTATAAATACCCCTTCCATCCATGGAAGGGGTGTGGCTTGGCAATCTAACCTTACAACTTTTGTAAACCAACTCTCTACCAAGAACACCCTCTCTACTTTCTCTCTCTAAAATATGGCTAACATGTATTTTGATCATCCAAGCCCACCCGAATCATCAACACAATATTATTTGGATCCTAACACATAATTCCAGTTAGTTAGTTTTGTTCAATCCTAAACTTTTTTCGAATCAAGTGTTTAGATGTTGATAAACTGGAAAGTTCTTGGTCTTGTGTTTCCTGGTCGACATAGCAGCAAGATCAAGATTGGGTTTTTCTGTTTGTTTCACTTCTCGGACAACAAGCAGAAGGATATCGGACGTTTGCTGTCCGATATCGGGTGATTGTTGAAAAGAACCTTCTCGGCTGTTATGTGATCTCGGGCAGAAATAGAAGATTTCTTGGTGGTTTTCTTGTTCGAATTATTCAAGTAATTATCAAAGGGTTGATTGTGTAATACTTTCTCGACTAGCTCTTTATCGAACGTACTCGGTTTTCGTGTTGTGTGTGATACTCATAGAGATATCTAATTTAGATATTCGGGTTTCGTTTGGTTTTCTTGTTCATATATTTGAGTTCAATAAGCCACGAAAGGTTAGGTTTTCTATTTTTCCTTTTATTAATTAATTGTTTATTAATTACGTGTTTAACCTAATTGCGATTACTAGATCCTTATCCGCTGCGTACTCGTAGAGGTTAATGGTTAACTTAGCTCTAAAATCCCAACAGCGGGCGATATAGCAACGACCCAAAGTGGTTGCCAATGTCGTTGCTGGGGCTGATTAGCAACGAATTTGGGCTATTTAGCAACGTATTTTGTCTGTTGCTATTAGCACTTTCTTTAGTAGTGTATTATGCCATATTCTAACATGTTGAGGTTGCATTCCCAGCAGCAGTAGTCTGGGGGTCGTTAAGTTTAAAGGAGTTTAAGAGAGAAAGATAAATGTGATACCACTCAAATATCTATTTTTCCCCTATAATTAATGTGTTCTCTCTCTATATACAATGATAACAAGCATATAAAAAGACCTAGAAAATGAAAAACAAAAAAACAAAAATAAAAACACTTCAAAAGTATCATAAAATTAATTGATGCCTATACATATGCATAAAGGCTTGCATTTATTCTGAAATTTAAAGTTAGTTAGCCAATGACCCATTTGAGCCAACTTGAAATTAGTTAGACATAAAATCCATGAAATCCACGCAATGCGTCATAATGTTCTTCATTTTCATGCGAGGTTTAAATCCATATGAGTATATTTGAGATAATTCCTTGATATGAAGGAAGATTATGTGAGACCTTCAGCTGCAAAAGTGCTCAAATACATTGTTCCCCTCAAATTAATGACTATTGCTAATACTTAAAAGACGGTGTTATAAATGTAAAATAACTTATGTCAAATTTCAGAATCTGAAATTCCTACGTTTGTCACTACAAGTAAGAGGATTGTGTTGGAGCTATTATCATTTATTAGTCATAGAGATCCGTATATGTATGAGTGTCTACCAATTTACTAATCATGTAATTTCCCCATTTTCAGGTGTAACAAGGAATCCTGTCAATGTTTTTCTTGTCATTCCATGAAAAATTGTATATTGTAGCACTGGTGTCTTTAACTATCAGAAGTGCTGGAGTTGCAATAGCAGATGTGATGGTCGATGCTTGTGTAGCACAACACAGTGGCATTCATCCTACTCTTTTCTCCAGATATGCAAAGCTTATGTGCCCTGAGTTCATCCATTGGATCGCTAATTGGATTTTCTTTGAGCAGCGTCTTTGTTCACTTAATTGGTCCCAGGTAACTTTCTTTTTCATTTTCTCTATCTTTGTAACATGTTTTTTCTAGATGCTCCAAGAAACTGGAACATTTTCTTTTTACGAAAAACTCTTCAAGTTGAATTCACTTATTCGTCTAACATTTTAAATATTTTTGTTGATCCCAGTTGAGCAAACGATCCTTATAGAAATTGACTTAATAATAACTTGTTAAATATTACGCGGAATTTAACATTCAACCTTAAGAAGAAGAAGAATAACAATAACTCTTAAACACCTCAATTATATTAATTACGAATACTCTAACCATTATTAGGGTTTACAACCTTGAAGTGTATCGACCTTAGATATAAAACATTCGTATATCTAATCTAACCTAGGACCTCCTTTTATAGGCTAAGGAGTCCTTTACATAATACAATACGTAACCTACAAGATAAATATCTTTTCCATATTTATCTAATACAAAACATTAAACCGCATATATCAACTAGCAGTGTTTACAATACATTAACAAGGTGGTTACATAGACTACTAGCAAGTGGTTTAACTCCATAAGTGGATTAATTCTTACATGGTGGTTTCCTTTACTCTGCCGATGGTTCCAATACTTAGAATAATTCTTGTTCTGAGGAACCTGAAACCCAACAATCCTCCCCTAAACTTGATACATTCTTACAGAATTCTCAAGTTTCCTTTGATCCCAAAACATCTGTATTGGAGGATGGATCCAAATACTTAACAGTTTTAAAAATGTTCTCATACTTTAGCAACAAACTGTAAGCTTGATCATCATAGGGCTTCAGCATCTTTAAACCACCAGGCTTCACTATCTAAGCAATAACTCTTGGATAATTATTCAATTGAGGATAATCACCTTCTACAAGCATATGAATAATTTCTCCATAAACAGTCAACACATGAATTCCACAAGATTGATATAAAAACCATCTTGTAACTTGACCATTGTAGAGTCCTTTCCAGTCAGGTTCATCATGAGTAGGT
This sequence comes from Chrysanthemum makinoi, assembly GCA_910596185.1. NCBI lineage: Eukaryota > Viridiplantae > Streptophyta > Magnoliopsida > Asterales > Asteraceae > Chrysanthemum > Chrysanthemum makinoi. Next base: position 229,399,082 of record OU343219.1, on the reverse strand, counting down.
TCAAATAAGATCTTCAAGTGATGATAAACCATTCTCTCATGATAGTCATCTGGACATACATCACCAAAATTGTTTGTGTAAAGCTTCCAAAGATTCATCAAATCATCTCTATCCAGATATTGAAGCATTTGTGAAAATTTCTCAAACTCAGAAACTTCATTAGTGACTCTTTGAATTTTCCAACATCCTTCACTTCCATTAAGCTCAAATGTATAAGAAATAATTTGATTACCATCTTCATTCACTCCTTTCAGCCTTTTTGAACCAGATTCCTCCTGAATCTCAGATTTTCTCTTTTGACTATTCTTAATCCACTCTTCTTCTCTTTCAGAATTCATTGGATTAAATTCCTCATTAATCCTCATACACCTCAGATAAATCTCTTGAATCCTCTCAAATGAACATTTACTTAGATTTTCAGTAATATGTATGCCTGAATTCTTGATAATCTTCATCATCACATTTCTCATCTCACCTTTTGTAGGAGGTTTCTTCCTTTTAACCTGCTTCTTCTCCTTACTGATCCTCCTTGCCCATTCACCCAAGATTCTAGCTCTTTCATCAACTGATAAAAGTGCCCACTCTTGAGTTGTGTATTCATTCAGTATTGATGAGTGTCTAAATACTCATCATTTTTATACTGTTTAGAATGCCAAAAACATCTAAAAACACTCAGAAATGCATCAAAATGATAAAAATATCACAAATAAGTGTTTTATATGTTTTAAATGCAAAAACACCAAAATCTGGTGAAAAACGTATCAAGTTTGCATGATTGGCAGTTTTAGTCCCCCAAATTTCAAAAGTTGTCAAAACAAGTCCTTGAAATTAAAAATTGCAAAATTACAACTTTAGTCCCTCAAGTTTTGAAAATGTCAAATATAGTCCTTGGATTTATGAAAATGAAATTTTATGCAATAGTAGTCCTTGTACTATTCAAGTTTGGCGAGAATGGTCCTTATAATAACTTTGGCAAATGGACAAGTTTGGTCCCTTAACTTTGGCGAATTGCAAAGTTAGTCCTTGATATTAAATAAACCAAATCAATTCCCTTTTGTATTTAGAACCCAGCCAAACCCAAAAGAACCCCTGCCATGCCCCTGTGACCCCCCGATTATGAACCCCTTTCTTATTAATATCTGTAAAAAAAGTCAACTCAGCCCAAACCACGTTTCTATCAGTACATCTCCTCACAAACACTTTCGCAAATCCAATACGAGCTTGTTTTTCCTCCTTTTAGCTTTACACCTGTCTTCCCATATATACAACCCCCTCCACCTCCACATCCTCCCAAGCTTCATTAATTGAGATAACTTTTTGCTCAAAGAAAATTGGCGCCAAAACTCCACTTGTACGGTTTTGATGAATTCCAATGATCCAATGGTTGGATTGAGGTGGGAATTAATCGAGGTGTCGAGAGATGAAAAAGATCTTTATATACAAGTTTGGTGCAATGTAATAAAGTATCTAGAGTAATTTTAGTTTTCTATGTCGCTTTTATCTTATTTTTAAATTCCAATTAGACATGTTTTAGCCTTTAAACTCAGTATTTCAAGTTTCTATTATATAATAAAGCTTTTGTGAAACATCAATTTCAGTATCAAGTTCCATTTCAGTTTATGCAAAATTTTACCTTTGTTCAAAATTTCAATAAGTTCAAATGTTGTTATTTGTTGTTATTAAGGACTGAGTAAGATCACATAAGCTCCTATAAAGCTTATTAAAGGTTTTAGTAACTCTAAAACTTTGTTTAGTATCAAAAACAGAAAATTCACAAAAATACCAAGAAAATAGTGAGAAAATAAAAAATCAATGAAGAATGATCAAGAAAGTCTGAAGGTAGTTATTGGATGACAATGGTTTAGAAGCTTAGTGGTAAGCTATTAGGGGTGTTATCGGATCTCGTTCTCTGTCTTGTGCATGAATTCAAATTGTAAGCTATTTCTTGAAAATTTGTATTTCTTAGTTTAAGTGTCTAAATATTATTAATTCTAGTTCAATATTGTATTATTATAGTTAACTTAAGATAATAAATAGGTTACTTAGTATAAAAATTGGTTTTAGTACAAAAATCTTCAAAACAATTGCTAAAAAGGGTGTTTGTATTTGTCGATTTAATTGTGCTAGAAACCGTTGGTGTTGTTGTTTATTATTGTTCTAAGTCACAATAAATTATAATATCTCAGTCAAACCATTGAAACCAGTCCTTGTTCCTTAAAAAGTCAAAATCATCTTTAAAATCTCTTAAGTGTTAACTGTTAGGAAATTTTAAGTACTAATCACATCAAATTAGCTTAAACCTTGTTAATATAGCTTAAAGTCATCTTATTTTAGCTTATTATAACATATTGATCCATTAAATCAATCCAAAGTTCATTTAAGTCAAAGTCTTAGTGTAAATTAAAAGTCAAAATTTTCCATTTGGTGGCTTTTGAATAAAATGAATAATTTTATATAGGATTAAATATTAAAATTTAGCTTAAATCCTTTTGGGATATTAAAATTTAGATGCTAAACTAAATTAGAAAAATAATAGTTCACTTCTACTTAGCTTATTAACTGCTTATTTTCTTGTTTCTTTTAAGTCCTTTTCTCGAAATCATGCCTGTAATGCTTGAGCTATCCAGGTTTCACAAGCTCTCACAGAGCTTATTAGTTAGCTTCAACTTGTGTACTTTAGCTTTTTGGAAAGCCCACCTAGCTGTCTCAAGATTTCAGTTTCATTTTTCTATTCTTAGCTTATTTATTAGGCACGCTACTTGCTTTTTGATTTGTCCATTTTAACTAGTATAATTATTAGCCAGTGTTTTCAAGCTTTTGAATAAGCTCATTAAAAGCTCTCTAGTGGACACCACTGTGAAAGCTTTAGCTTTTGGAGAGATCGGTTGGTTAGATTGTTACTAGTTGCATGCTTATTTGCATTTCTTAGCTTATCTTAGTGCTTATAAATTAGCTAGAAAGTACCTAGTAAACTAATTAATGCCCTGTGCAAAACAGATAAGCTTGTGCTTATTTGAAGTAAATCCTAGTGCTTATTTCTTAGATAAATTGCTTTTCCAGTTTTCATTTTAGCTTTTTAACAAAGATTTCTAGCTTATTTCATTTTACAATTGCTTATTTATTAGCTTAAATAGCCATTTGGCTAATAACTTGTGCTTATTCCATTTTTCTTGCTCATTTGTTGAGAAAATAAGCTCAATCGAGCTTATTAGTTGATTTTGTAAAAAGTTGTAGTTATAAAAAGTGCTTATTTTAGTATTCTTAATAAGTTTGTGAAGAAAAATAAAAAAAATAAAATAGTTGCAAAAAGCAGCTTTGGGATTGAACCACCCACCCAGCTCACTACACACACACACACACTACCACTCAGCCCTTGGTCTTTTTACTTTTTTTTCTTTGCAATATTTAATATATAAGCCTTATTTTCTCATTTAGCTTATACGAGCTTATTAGCTTATTTCTAGCTTATTTAAATAAGTTGTCATACCTTTTACATTTTTCTTAGTTTGGTATTAGTATAAAATATTTTATAAAAAGTTTGATTTTTTCTAAATAGTTTCAGTATTTTTAATCATTTAATTAGTCTAAAATAGTATTTAATTCATAATAAAAAATATAAAAGTCAAAAAATATAAATCTTTTTTCTAAAAATTTTCTTTTGTCATATAGTAAGTAAGAAAATTGTTTTTACACTCGTAGGACTTTTATTTCAAAAAATTACGCTTTTGCTTTATGCGACTTTTCGTAATTTTTATACATAACGACGTTTTCATTTTAAGTCACGTTTTTAGATAATTTAAGTTTACGTTTTAATTAAAATAGTTTATTTAAATTATTTTGTTTTATAAATCAAGAAAAACATCATTATAAAAATAGTGATAGCGTTTATTTAATATATTTTAGCTTTTTAATTTTCTTTAATTTGCATTTAAGCCCATGTAATTTACAAAATTTTCTCTTTAGGTATAAATAAATCAAAATCTTTACTGATCACTATCCTTAGTGATTATTCGACATCTGTCTGTGTTAAACACCATTCATCCTCGTGGGACTTAACGACTTAGAATCCACTATATTCCTCTAATCTTAATTGCATTTGCTTTTTGAGCTGTTTTAAGTTTATTACGGTTGACCATTCACAAGTGGTCAGCTTGTGTGATTAAACTTAACCGTTTGGAAGCGAATCAAGTATATCATTAGAAGCTTGAAGATAGGATTGTGTATTATTCCATTCATCTAACCATCTCTGAGTAGCTTCTTCTTCTTCTTGCTTTTCTTTCTCTGCTGCTGCTTCTTTTTCAGCTTGCAGAACTCTTGTATACTCTTCATCAAAAGCAATCTGTTCTTGTCTACTCTTAAACTTCAAAACTGGTTTAGCAATACCTTTTCCCTTCCCAATGTCTAGTTGAGCCACCTTCTTCTTCAAAGGCTCACCAATAGTCAAACTTTTACTCAAAGGTTTAGGTGCAGTAGGTTTAAGAACTAATGGAGCAGGTGCAATGGTAGGTGTAGGATTAGATGAAGTTTTACTTAAATTTATCAATGTGCTTACAACTTCCTTCTCAACTTCTTTTGTTTTAGGTGGTGAAACAGATTTGGTTGTGACAATTGTAGATGTTGTTTTAACAGTAGTGGTTGAAATTAAGGTCGGAGTGGTTGTTATTACCTTATGTGAAGGTGTAGCAGTCGTTTCTGATAAACTAGTCGTGGTTACAGAAACACTAGCAGTGATTGTGTCCTGCACCACCTCCTTCTCTTTGTCTTCTACTACAGTCTTCAAGGTTTCAAGTACAGCTTCATTCCCATCTTTGTCAGACACCACATAATGCGCTCCTTGATCTCCACTATCCACATCTTCATCCATATTCACATCAACAACCTCCTCTGAATTCAAGCCTTTACTCCTCCCCTGTTTGGGTACATCCTCCAAAATCACATCCTGGGAGGAGTCCACCCTCTTATGCTGCTTCCTTACTTTTCTTAGAGCAACAATCCCAGGTCTTCTCACCTTCTCCCTTACAAACATCCTGTGCTTCAACCTCCTTATCTCTTTGCCCTGAAACACAGCTAACTCCTAAAAACTTGAGATTGTATTATCCATAGTTGTACATTTAACCGTCAATTCATGTAATTGTTCAAGAATATCCTCCCCACTTCGACCTGTGTTGACTGGTCCGAGAGGTGGTTCATTAGAAAAGTCATCATGTACCTGATTATTAGCCGTCAATTCAACATCATGTTCCAAACTACCCTCATCACTTCGACCTGTGTTAACTGGTCCGAGAGGTGAATCCTTGGGTAAAGAAAACATATCATCACCCTTAGCCTGATCATCTATGTACCCTGATTGAGCCAGTTGGCCAGGGATTCCTCCACTTGTGTTGAGTTCCTGGGAACCCTCCACAATAGGAGTTGCCAAAGGTTGGGTCTTAAGTATGTTTCCACTGTCCTGACCAGCATCTAAGCGTGAATCAGTAGTGGAAACCCTTCGAATCATGTCACCTCCACAGCTTGTGACAACCTCATGAGCTACACCACTAACACCAGCCTGAGGTAGCTTGGTGCTCTTCCTTCTCCAAACTCAGGAATAATAGGCAAACTGATCATGTGAGAAAACAATGGTACAACTCTTATTTGGAAATTTGGGTTCTGATTTCTCATATGTGCAAAAACCTTATGAAGCATATAATGTACCTCATACTTCCTATGATGTTCAACAGGTTCTGCTATTTGACTATCCACAATAAGTTGAACAAACCTAGGATACAAGTAATATTTACCCTTCTTCCTAATATTCTGCACAAACCCTTCATAAAGCATCCTAGACCAATTAAATTTCCTCCCTTCAGAGAAACAGATGATTGTAGTTGCAATTTTGGATGGAAATTCTTCAAACCCAGTGGTCTTATTACTCAGACATATCAATAAAGTGTGAATCAAAAACTTCCATTGAGATGAAAACACACCTTTCAAAAATTTCACCATGTCTCCCCTTCTTGTATAGCCTAACCTTTCTAAACCTACAAAGATTGCATCAACAAAAAGATTAACTATACCATCAGCATCTTCCAACCTTAAAATACCTCTAATAACTTCCTCATCAACCAAAACCTCATTCTCATTGACAATAGTACTAAAAAATTATACACCATCTCTCTCCTCAAGCTTAGCATTTCCCCAGAATTGATGTACATAGGCTTTAAGAATGGTGGGTGCTACAATTAATGCAAAGTGTATAGGACTGTGGTTAAGGAAATCGATCATGTCATGAAAACCCTCTGAGTGATTGTTCTTGGTCAAATAAGCAACTAGGTTATGGGTTTTGGAATACAGTGACGGCATTGTGATTGGTTATGAGATATGATGTGGGATTGGTGAAATAAGCAGGTGGTTAGGGTGTATGTTGAGCGCCAATTGGAAGTGATTTGAAGATCAATTAAATGATCTGGCAGTGATTTGGGGAAATAAATAGGTTAGCACCAAAGTTACAAAACAGCCCCTCAAGTATCCATCATTAGCAATAGAATAGCAGTGGATTGAAAACCACTAGCAGTGGTTTGAAATGCCCTAGCAGTGGATACAGCAACCACACTCCAATCAGTTGACCAAGATTACATCAACCAAATCTAGACCAAAAATAGTGATATTATGCAATAATATGCAGGATTACAAAAGATTCAATCATTTTTTTTAATACTTAAACTCCAAAAAAAACTCCAAAAAGCTCCAAAGTATACAAACAATCCTTCATACCTGCATATCACAAACATAAACTAAACACTGAAAGCATAGTTAAGGTTAGCAGTGGTTAGAAAAGAACTAGAAGTGGATTCAAAAATTATACTGGCAGTGGTTAGACCAGTACTAACCACCCAGTCAAAAGGTCAACTCCCAGTCATTAATCCAGCCACCAAAGTCAAAGACTTCATTTACTCCTCAACAACTTATACCTTCCCCTCATTTACTTGCTGATTCCATATTAACTTCTATTAAAGAATCTATAACTCACAAACCACCTATATCTCTAACACACTAACACTTCTCTCACTTAAAATCTTCCAAAATCATCTTTACCAATACTCACCATGAGCCATTCAAACCTTATTAGTCTCTCATCAAACAGCTCCTTCTCTGATAGTGCTTGGGATGATTTTGTCTTTGAAAAATCCAGGAAGAGTGGAGAAAGAAGAGTTTGAAGAAGTGGCTTCTAGAAAAAGAATTCATTCAGGTGCTCTCTCAAACCCTTCAGCTGCTGGTCCTTCATCTCTCCAACCAATGCCTCAGGATGCTATGATCAAGGAAGACAGTTCAGACATGAGCTCTTATGTATCTCCTTATGAAGATACAGATGATGAGACATCTACAAGAGTCCTGAGTGTGCCTCCCCTTGCTGCAATAATCCCTCCAGAAGAGCTGCAAGAATCACCTATTTTACCATTGTTGACAGTACCACCACCAGAGGGTCCTGCATCATCCTCACCACCTGTAAGAGGAAAGGTGATTGGGCTAGCGTGCCCCAAAGTGTGGAGGGTGATTGAAGGTCGTAGGGCGCCTAAAGTGATGCCTGAGTGGGCCTTGCCTAAGAAGCCTTAGGTGGTGATTGGGGGTTAGGTTTTGAAGCTGAAGTCTGTAGTAGGTTTGGATAGGAAGTAGTCATGCTTGATAGTCCTTTGGTTGTTGAATCCACTGTTTATCCCATGGTTATAAGCACTGCATCTTGTATGCAGTTTATGAATAATAATAATTCCATGGTTGTCTTTTAAAATTCATTGCAACATTCTAGTTTTCTCTGCAAAATAGTTAGTGGAAACACAAAGAAACAAACAGATATTTGAACATAACTAACAGTGGTTAGAACAAAAGTAGCAATACTAAGATCAACTAATAACAGTACAAGATTTACACAACTTTTACAAAACAATTTGAGATTTAGAGATTTATCATTCCTATACTAACTACAAGGTACTGAAACCTCTCCACATCAAAAGCTTTAGTAAGAAGATCAGCAACATTGAAATCAGTATGATTTTGGCCATTTGAATCAACATTTTCTCATTACAATCTCTAATAAAATGGTGCCTTATCTCAATATGTTTAGTTCTAGAATGTAAAACAAGATTTTTAATGATGCATATTGTACTGTTATTATCAATGTAAATCTTAGTATGCATAAAATTGTACCAAAAATCCAATAGTTGATTCTGAATCTAAAGCATTTGACCACAGCAACTAGCAGCAGCCACATACTCTGCCTTCGTGGTGGAATTGGCCACAATTGTTTGCTTTTTGCCGCCAGAGATCAATCTGCTTCCCAAAACGACATCCACCAAGGTAGTAGACTTCCTATCCAAACTAGCACCAGCATAATCACTGTCTGTATAGGCTACCAAATCTAATTCAGAATCCTTAGAATACCAAAGGCCCAATTTAGGGTGACCCTTAAGATATCTAAAAATCCTGTTCACAGCATTCAGATGTGTTATGTTTGGTGTGACTTGAAACCTTGCACACACACATACTGAGAACATAATGTCTGGCCTAGAAGCAGTGAGATACATCAAAGATCCAATCATGGATCTATACAACTTCAAATCAACTTTGGGACTTCCATCATCTAGTAGCAGTGGTTTCTGAGTCTCCATTGGTGTACTAGCACTCTTAACATCTTGAAACCCAAACTTCTTCAAAACATCTGCTACATACTTGTCTTGACTAATGAAAATACCATCAGTCCTCTGTTGAACTTGCAGTCCCAAAAAGAAAGTGAGTTCTCCCATGGAACTCATCTGAAACTTGTCATGCATAAGTTTCTCAAAGTCTTTGCATAGCTCCTTATTGGTTGAGCCAAAGATGATGTCATCTACATAAACCTGAACTAGCAAAATATCATCCTTTAGCTTCCTTATGAATAGATTCTTATCAATCAGTCCTCTCTTGAAGCCATTTTCCATCAAATAAGTAGAAAGGCACTCATACTATGCCCTTGGAGCTTGATGCAAACCATACATAGCCTTTTTCACCCTGTAGACCTTATCAGGATGATCAGGATCTTCAAAACCAGGAGGTTGACAATCATAAACCTCCTCATCAATAGTATCATAAAGAAAGACACTTTTAACATCTATTTGATACACAACAAAGTTCTTGTATGAAGCATATGCCAAAAACAATCTTATAGCTTCAATTCTGGCAACAGGGGCAAACACTTCATCATAATCCAAACCTTCAGTTTGTGTGTATCCTTGAGCAACCAACCTAGATTTATTCCTTACCACAATACCTCTTTCATCCCTTTTATTTCTGAAAACCCATTTAGTCCCAATAGCCCTTTTTCCATTTGGAAGGTCAACTAATGTCCATACTTCTTGAAGCTTAAACTGCAATAGCTCCTCTTGCATTGATTCAACCCATCCTTCTTCAGACAAAGCTTCTTCAACTCTCTTGGGCTCCTTTTGAGACAGAAAACAAGCAAACAAACAATTTTGCAGATCTTTATGACTGTTCCTTTTGTGAAGTGATCTAGCAAACAAACCTTGTTCAGGAAATGGTTGTTTGTTCATAGCTCTGCTTCTTGTTTGAAATGGAGTATTCAGGTCTCCAAGAATTTTCTCTTTGGGATGATTCCTATGAACTCTGGTAGTAGGAATTGGACTCTCTGTGATGACTGTGTCTAAATTAGTGAAATCAGTATCATTGAAGTAGTCATCCAAGTTTTCATAATCAGTAGGGGTATCCATTTCTTCCAATCAGGCATGTCAGGATCAATGGGATACTCATCATCACCAAACAATGGCTTGGCAGGGATTCCAAAGTAAGAATCTTCATCTGTACTTGCAGCAGTGTTTGCTTTTGTACTAGCAGTGGTAGAGATTGGCATAGAAGTGGTTTTATTAACCTTAGCAGTGCTTTCATTTTGCTTAGTAGTGCTTTCAGAATGCTTCTTCTTTCTTTCAATTTGTTTTACCAACACTGAGTTATCTTTCAACAACTCTTCCTTATCTTGATGATGATCAACTTTATTTCCAGAATCCAAAACATCATCATCAGTGGGACCCTGCTTTTCAATGATGGGTGAGACATAACCAACTTTCCACTTTTCAACCAAATATAACTCCTTTGGAGAATCAGCTTCCTTAGAAATTGTTTTTGCATCAGAATCCTTTGGTGTACCTGTATCTTCATTAGTGGAAGTTCCTGCAATGATAGGCTCATAATTCATAGATTTGGTTAGCATATCAATGTTAAATAACCATTCTAGTCCTTTGGTCTCAACACTAGGAGACTCTTCACTAAACTTAACTTGTAAGTTTTCTTCTACAATCCTGGTCCTCCTAATGTATACTCTAAAGGCTTTACTATTTGAAGAATAGCCCAGAAAGTATCCATCATCTGCTTTCTCTTGAAACTTGCCTAGATAGTCTATGGTATTTAGGCTAGTAATAGGACACCCAAAAGGTTTAAAGAATGCTATCATAGGCTTCCTATCATGTAATAGCTCATAGGGGGTCTTGTTATGAGGCTTCACTACCTTGCTTCTATTCTGTACATAACATGCAGTTCCTACAGCTTCAACCCAAAAGGTAGTTGGTAGCTTAGATTCAGACAACATTGTTCTAGCAGCCTCAATTAGTGTTCTATTTTTCCTTTCAGTTACACCATTATGTTGTGGTGTTCTAGCAACACTAAACTGTCTTTCTATACCCTTAGACACACAAAACTGATTCATCACATCATTCTTAAACTCAGTTCCATTATCACATCTGATTACTTTGACCTTATGGTTTACTTGATTTTCTATCTTAGTAATGAAACTTTTGAGGATCTCACTAGTCTCACTCTTAGCAGCCAAAAAGTATACCCAAGAAAATCTACTATAATCATCAGTAATCACTAGGCAGTACTGCTTATGGTTCAAACTTTTAACAAAGGTAGGTCCAAATAAGTCCATATGAAGCATAACAGTTGGTTGTGTAATGGTGTTCACAGTTTTGGTCTTACAAGAGGCTCTATGTAGTTTTCCTTTCTGACAGGCCACACACAGTTCTTTACACTCAACAACCTTAGAAGGTAACCCTCTCACTAAGTTGCCCTTTACTAGTTTATTGATTGTTTTGAAATTGAGGTGACCTAACCTTCTATGCCACAATTTAGACTCATCTACTGATGCCTTAGCAAACAAACAGGTTAAGGACCTATTAGGAATTACATCTTTAAGATCAAAACAATATATGTTTTTCTTCCTAGGAACCCAAAGTTGTACATACTTTTCATCAAGCATTTTAAAATCAGGAGACAACACCACACACTCAGTTTCTCCAAAAAGTACCCAGTTTTTCTTATCACACATTTGAGAAACACTGAATAAATTGTACTTTAGTCCCTGTACCAGATAGACCTTTTCAAAGTCTAATTTCCCTATTTTGATTGTGCCTCTGCCAAGTATCTTTCCTCCCTGTGGATCATTGCCAAATGCCACATATCCTCCATCATAAGCTTCAAAATCCTCCAGGTTGCTCCCATCCCATATCATGTGCCCAGAGCAACCACTATCAAAAATTCCTTTATCTTTTAGCTCATCTTGTAAATTGCCCTGCACATGAGTTTAACCAGTTAGTTCCTTTTGTGGACCCAAGCCAATACTGACTTGGGTCGCCTGCATCAACATAATCAAACTTCTTTAGGTCCATTGATGCACAAGCGGCATGATGTAAAACCTTGGTCTTAGGTTTTCATTGCCAACTAGCTGAGGCCTTAACAACATAAAATGGTTTCCAACCACCGTGTCATTATCACCTTTGGAATAGTTAAAACTTCTTTCGTATCGGTGGTGATATTCTTGGCGATGGAATGATTTTGTTTAGCAGTGTTTACATTTTGCTTAGCAGTGGTTGGAACTCATTTGGGTGCAGCAGTGATTATTGATTTTGTTTTACCATTCCTCCAATGGTTCCAAACTTGTGGTTGGTTTTTATAACAATTTCTTTGTAGATGCTCAAAACTACCACATTTGAAACAAGCCTTTTTAATACATTTAAACTCATCTCCTAATCTGTTTGAAATTAGGCCATTAAAGTTTCTCTGATTGCCCCTAGGTATGTATCTTTTTATCTGTTCCCTAGGTACCTCTTTATAATCTACCACTTTCCTAGAAATTGGTGCTCCAAATCTAGGCATAAGGTTGGTTGACTTAGAATCAACAGACTTATCATTTGCTATCTTTTCAGGCTTTGTTGATTCAGTGCTAACTTCCTCAGTATCTGATTCCCATTCTTCAATAAGGGGAGAATCATATGACTTATCATAACCTATCTTAGGTGATTCAAACTTGATAGTTTCACCTACAGGTTTGTTGAAACTAAATTCACTGCTAAATGACAGTTCTTTTGCTGGTGGTGCATGACTTATAAGAGGTGGTGGTTGCATATCATTGTAACCTAGACCAGAAACATCTTTGAATAATTTTTGACCAATTGACTTATTTACTAAATCAGAAGCATATTGTGTTTTAGCTACCCTAACAACATGTTTTTCCTTTTCTGCTAGAGCTTCTTGTTTTACACTCTCTGCTTCTTCTAGTTTCTGTTTAAGCATTGTAATTTCTATGTCCTTAAGCTCAATCTCACCACCAAGTATGTTAATCTTATCTACATACTCAAACTCACAATTAATACAGAACTTAATTTTCTCTTCAACACTCTCTAGACCTACTTTATAACCTAAGTTACCTAGTGAAAGTCTTTCTACCTCTCTTCTCAAACTCTCATTAATAGCTTTAAGAGATTCTAAGTTATCTTGACATGATTTAAAAGAACAAGAAGAATTTTTAGAATCATTAGATACCTCAGAATCTGAACCAGAAGATGAAGCATAGGCCATAAGAGCAAAGTTATGCTCTCTTGAAGCTTCACTAGCAAGAAAAGCTGCATTGGGACCTTCTTCAATCTGATCACTCCAGTCATAATCACCAATACCATCTTGAGCAACCAATGCTGAAGAAGAAGCAGGCTCTTCAGTGGTCTTCTTGATGCCTTCAATCCTCTTAGGAGCTTGACATTCTCTAGCAAAGTGACCCTTCTTCTTACAATTAAAGCACTCCATCTTGCTCTTGTCAAATCCAGCTCTTCTTTGACCATCATATTTGACTTGTCTACCAGTTCTCCTCAAGAACTTCCTAGCTTGCAGTGTTAACATTGCCATTTGCCACTGGAGATTGATTTCATTAAGATCATCAGGATCAATTTGATCCAGATCTTGATTTAGTACAGTAACAGCGGTTGTAAGATCGACTAGGAAAGCACAGATGGCACCATCACTAACATTATCACTAAAAGTGGTATTATTAGCAATAGCAGTGGATACTTCATAAGCAGCAGTGGAAACATCCTGAGAATTCCTGTGCCCTGTAGATACAAAAGCAATGTTTTGATGTGATGAGGATTAGCCAGCTATGTTCTTTTCAGACTCATAAACTTTCAGATTGTTGTAGAGATTGTCCAAAGTCATATTTTCAAAATCATCTTTGTTCCTCCACACAACAGTATGCACAGCCCATTCTGGTGACAAACTTCTGATGAACTTGAGATTTATATCTTCTTGAGCAACTTTGTAGTCTACCAATTTCAGTTGGCTGATAAGTTTCTGCAATGCTGTATAAGTGCCATCAAGTTTTTCTCCAGAGAAGCGGTGAAGTTTTCAAGCAGATGCTTGAGCATGTTTTTCCTGGATTTCTTGGTAGCTTCATTACCAGCAAACCTTGTTTCAATAGCATCCATTAACTCTTTAGTAGTCTCATATTGTTCAAAGTACAAAGCATACTCATTAGGTATTCCCATAGAGAGAATACTATGAGCTTTAATCTCCAGCTTCCTTTTAGCCTTGTCAACCTCACTAACAATGGTTATCTCCTTACCATCATCACCCTTCTTGGGAAGAGTATCACCATTCTCAACAACATCGGATGGTGTAATCAATCATCTTGAATATATTGCCTCATTCGCATTCTCCAGATTTGATACTCACCCTGCTTCAGCATGGGTACCTTTGATGCAGTAACCATGTGAGTTTTGTCAGACATCTTAACTTATCTTGAATAGAACTTAACTTGATTTCTTCTTGATTACAGTTTCTAGATCACAAGCTCTGATACCACTTGTTGATCCCAGTTGAGCAAACGATCCTTATAGAAACTGACTTAATAATAACTTGTTAAATATTACGCGGAATTTAATATTCAACCTTAAGAAGAAGAACAATAACAATAACTCTTAAACACCTCAATTATATTAATAACGAATACTCTAACCAGTATTAGGGTTTACAACCTTGAAGTGTATCGACCTTAGATATAAAACATTCGTATATCTAATCTAACCTAGGACCTTCTTTTATAGGCTAAGGAGTCCTTTACATAATACAATACGTAACCTACAAGATAAATATCTTTTCCATATTTATCTAATACAAAACATTAAACCGACATATCAACTAGCAGTGTTTACAATACATTAACAGTTGTTACATAGACTACTAGCAGTGGTTTAACTCCAGCAGTGGATAAATTCTTTTGGCAGTGGTTTCCTTTACTCTAGCCATGGTTCCAATACTTAGAATAATTCTTGTTCTGAGGAACCTAAAACCCAACAATTTTCTTATATCAACTTTGATAGATTGAATAATAGATATACATAAATAGCCACGCAAGTTCCTACCATACATGAAATTAAACATGATTACATCAATTTTAATCAATTATCTCTATGCTAAATTAAAACTGTATATTGCATTAAAGGGAGTTTATTGGCTTGCTGAGTATACCGTATGCACTCGTGTTGTTAGTTGGAAGTGTGCTCAAAGAACCCTGTACACAGTTTTCTAATGATATTCCAGGATCGATATATTAACAAGATTTACACGAAGTTGATTCTTTATTATTGACAACATAACATGGTTATATTGTATTTTGAGACACACTTCTAAACATAGCCACCGAACCATCGTGTCCTTTCATGAATCGGTGTAACTGAAATAACTATATTCTAACTATCAATAACTCTAACTTTATAACTACCATTAACTACCATAACCGATTCTAACTACCTTAAACTAACTAGCGGTTATTAACTAATAAACTAACGTGTTTAGCCCTTAGGCTTTGCGTTGTTGCCCAACAAGACTTATGCAATTATGGTGCAACAATTCCCCCTAATTGTTTAAGTCTTGTTCTTCGAGTCTTCATACTCTTCTCCGTGTTAGTATCACCAAACCAAATCATTTCGTTGCTATCTTCCTCTCGGTATCCCAACTAATGTTGTTGTTGTCTCATTGTTGTTTTACTTGTGTCCAACCAATTCGCAAATCACAAAAAAACTCTCGGCTTCCTTTGTAATTTTTTGTCAAATTCGTTTTTGCCCAAACCAAACGAGTATCCTTTTTTTCCTCCGGTGTTACTAACTTGTTCCTCACGTTGGTGTCTTCCTTTTGTGTCGACTTGAATTCTTATTCCACAAACTGTGCCCTAGAACTCCTTTGTTTTCGGTTTTTCTTCCAAAACAATCAAATGTTTTTGTTGTTTCTTTTATCTCGAATTCGAAGTCCCTTTCCACAAAATCCTTTGAAATATTCTCGGTATTCTTTTCCAAAAAACGAATTGTTTTCTTTCTTCTTTCACATTGCCTTCTAACCCGACTCCAAACCGTGTCTTGTCCATTTCTTCATTATGTGATTCTTCTGTTCCTGCATCTTCTTGGTCTTTGTCCTCAGGATCTTTTACAACAGCAGTCCAATTGCTCTCAACCATTTCTTTCTTAAGCTTCTCTTGCCAAGGCACTCTTGCAGTTTCATAATAAACTTGAGTTATGTCAATGAACCTCTTATAGCAGCCTTTCAGTGCCTCTTCTTCTCCATCAGCGAGTCCTTGTAAATTTCCTATGGTCCTCCATTTGTCACCGAGTCTCTTCCGTCCCAACCTGTTCCTTGGTGTCTTTTCCCTTCTAAGTCTTTTGATCTTCTTTGATCAAAGACTTGAATCAAAACTTGTAATCTAGTAATCCTTCGCTCTTGATTTGTTTTTCTCAGGTTTTGAACCTTTGGCTCTGATACCAATGTACACAGGTTTCTAATGATATTCCAGGATCGATATATTAACAAGATTTACACGAAGTTGATTCATTATTATTGACAACATAACATGGTTACATTGTATTTTGAGACACATTTCTAAATGTTTACATATACATCTATTTATAGCCATCGACACATCGTTTCCTTTCATGAATCGGTGTAACTGAAATAACTAACTTCTAACTACCAATAACTAACTTTATAACTACCATTAACTACCATAACTGCTTCTAACTACCTTTAACTAACTAGTGGTTATTAACTAACAAACTAACGTGTTTAGCCCTTAGGCTTTGCGTTGTTGCCCAACAAGATTCAAAAGCGGGCCCCTCTTTCTCCCAGGTATTCTTCCTGTCACCTTTGTTCAGTGACTCACACACAGACACACACATGCATTATTTCTATCTGGTCGGTTACTCAAATAATCAACACCAAATAAATTACAAAAAGAGTTTCTCTGCAAGATGCAAAAGTGAGATTCTTTGGAACCAATAATTTTTCAGAATGTTGGTGGGACGACTCGATACAAACACTTCCTCATATCTTATCGCAACCCTTTTACCTACTACATTTTTCATTAAATTCAACTACAATTAGATATAATGATCATATATTTACCATTGGTATTGTGTATGCAGGAGACTATTGGTTTCGTGTTGTCATTGCCTCTATTGGATCTCTTTTAGGTGCCATATTATATCAGTACAGATTAAAAACCCATCCTTTCCGGGCTCTAGTATTTTGGAGTCAATTATTTTTCGGCTTGTCAGGAATGCTCAATCTTGTCTTCATACTAAGACTTAACCTAAAACTAGGATGCCCGATTACTTATTTTCTGTTATAGATGAAAACATCTTTCAGTTGATCGGGCGATTGAACCGAATGCCACTTCTTGTCTTAGCTTCACAGCTTTGTCCACCAGGTATCGAAGGCACATTCTTTGCTTTGCTCATCTCAATTGAAATTTTTGGATTTATGTCCTCGACTTGGTTACGTGGTTTACTTCTTCATGTCTTAAATGTCACAAGGACACAATTTGACAACTTGTGGCTGGCTATTTTGATTCGAATGTGATTAGAATCACACCTCTTTGTTTTCAGTCTTTGGTTCTTCAAAGTAGTTCTCATGAGTTGTCAGCCTTTTCTCAAATGAAAGTATCAAGTAATGTAAATGATGCTGATGAATCTCATATATAAGTATTGAGCTCTTTAGAAGATACTACCTCCGTCCCATAATAACTGTCCTCTTTGACTTTTTTAAGTCTTTTGTATTCAACTTTTACCATAAATATTTTTATTTGTGTAATATAATACTTGATGAAAAATATATGAATAGATTATGTTTTAAATGTATTTTCATTTGATATAACTTTTATCAAGTATTATATAACACAAATAAAAATATTAATGGTCAAAGTTGAACAAGAAAGACTAAAAAAGTCAAAGACTAATTATTATGGCAGAGTAAGTTGAAACCCGAGGAGGTGGAACTGACACCGACTAACATTCGTTCGTCGTCCACTTAGTCAAAGTCAAAGATTTACCATGGTCCACTTTTGTCATCTAGTGAACCTTTAGCAACGACATTTCGTCGCCAAAGGTTTCGGTCAAAGACGGGGCCGAGAACCTGAGCTTTTGTTCGTCTATAGGGACCTGTAGCAACGACATTTGTCGACGCTAAAAAACTCGTGTCACTATAAGTGGAATTTGGTGTAGTGCGCTCATTAGTAGTGTTGGTTAAACTTGAGTCTTAGGAACCTTCAGATTATGAGCTTTATATGGTACGTACTACGTAGTCGTAAATTTTGAAAAAGCATTTATCCTTTCTTGTTACATCCATTTGAAAAAGAGGAATAATCGGTTTTGGGGTTAAAAAAAAGTGAAGGTTTTGATCAATGTTTATCTAGAAGACATAAAAGATACATGTTGCCAGGACATTGAGTTATTTTGCTTCAAGATGTTTCACGACTATGTTTATTTTCCGCAAAAAGGTGTAGATTGGCGGGAACACCCTGACCCCCGGGTGCCTTTTGGCACCAGCCATTGTCCACCCCATAAGGAATAGCTTCGACAACTCTCCTGGTCTAGTGGGGCACCAACTGGAGTGAGCACGAGCCAAGACTCGAACCCCTGAGCTCTTATTCCACAAAGTCTCTCCAGTGTGCCCATAAGTTTTGCGGAGATGGGTACCTATATGAAGCAAATGCCAAAGATGGGACTAGAACCTGTGTCAATTGACTCAAGCACAAGTGCTCCAACCATTGGACTAATGCTCCATTGGTATGACTATGTTTATTTTGATATATGGTATTCCAGTGCAAATGAATATATAAAGATAAAATTCCTAGAATTAAAACCGTGTTTTGAGATATTGATAAGGAAAGAGCAAATAAATGTATTGGATGCAAGAACAAATGTTCACAAGAAATGAACATGCATGTAAATTGTGTCCCTCTGTGTTGTCAAAAATAGTACCAAAAGGAGAAAATGGTCACGTATGTCATATATAGAGTTAATTACATAAATGGTCCCTGTGGTTTGTCAGGTTTTACGGATTTAGTCCCTATACTTTTTTTTTGCGGATCTCGTCCCTATGGTATTGACCCGTTCTTTGGTTTGGTCCCTTGACCAACTTTTTTGTTAGTTTGACCGTCAAGGATAACTAAAATGACACTTATACCCTCGTTTGTCTTAGTCCCTGTGGTTTGTCTCGTATAATAGATTTAGTCCCCAAGTTTTTTTTGTTTTTGTTTTTTTTTAACAATTGTATTAAATTTTTAATTCATTTTTTTTTTGTAAATTTTTATTTTTATTTCTTATTACATATTTAGTCAAAATTTTCTTAAATAATAAAAAGTTTTTTTTTTTTTTTTTTTTTTTTTTTTTTTTTTTTAAACCTATGTCAAACCTTTAAAATTTTTAAAACCTTAAAAATCTAATAACACAATATTTTCTTAAATTTTAAAAACCTATGTCAAACCTTTAAAATTTTAAAAACTTTAAAAACCTGTAATTTTTTTAAATAGTTATGTCAAAACTTTACAAACTATATTTTTTTTAGCAATTTTTTTTAACAAATTAAAAATCTAATGATTTAACAATTTTTTTTTAAATTTAATATTTTAATTTGTTTTTTAAATTTTTAACAGAATAAATTTTTTTTATAATTTTTTAACGGATTATGTCAAAACTTTTACAAAAATGATGTCAACTTTTTTTGTCAAAAAAAATTTATAAAAAAAATCTCGTAAAATGTTTTTGTAATTTTTTAACGGATTATGTCAAAACTTTTACAGAAATGATGTCAACTTTTTTTGTCAAAAAATTTTATAAAAAAAATCTCGTAAAAATTTTTACGAGATTTTTTTTATAAAATTTTTTTGACAAAAAAAGTTAACATCATTTATGTAAAAGTTTTGACATAATCCGCTAAAAAATTTAAAAAAAAATTGTAAATTTTTTTACGAGATTTTTAGTTCAAAATTATAAAATTTTTAATCTGTTAAAAATTTAAAAAACAAATTAAAATATTAAATTTTAATTAAAATTTAAGAAAATTAGATTTTTAAAGTTTTAAAGGTTTGACATAGGTTTTAAAAAAAAAAAAAAAAAAAATTAAAATTTTTTTTTTACTATTTAAGATAATTTTGACTAAATATGTGATAAGAAATAAAAATAAAAATTTACAAAAAAATGAATTAAAAATTTAATACTAATAGTAAAAAAAAAAAAAAAAAAAAAAAAAAAACTGATGGACTAAATCCATTATACGAGACAAACCATAGGGACCATATGCTAAGACAAACGAGGGTATAAGTGTCATTTTAATCATACTTGATGGTCAAACTAACAGAAAAGTTGGTCAAGGGACCAAAACCCGCAACGTCAAAACCACAGGGACGAGATCCGCAAAAAAAAAAGTTTAGGGACCAAACCCATTATACCTGACAAACTACAGGGACCATTTATGTAATAAACTCTCAAATATATATATGCCGAATTCTGTCTGCGCTATTTTGACTAACAATACTATAAGTTACGATATGGTGATGACAATCTGGCCTCCAAGATAAGTGAAGAATATTGTGAAACGACCCAGCAAAGATTTCATAAGTAGGTCTATAGAGATGCAATATTCTTTATAGAAAAATTTGAATGCAAAACTATAGTAAAAATGTCATAACGAGCTCACAGTTACATGCATAGTCACCAGAACATACACAAGCGTGTACAAGTATAGAGTGTAACACTCGAGTGAGGTTAACTCAGTGGCTCGTCAGCAGCTGTCATAACATCCTCTCAAGAGCTATTTTGAGATGAACAGTGGGAGGCTAGCTAACATAAATGTATCTTGTGTGAACTCGCAAAGATAGATGCGGCGGGAGGTTATACTCAGGGGAAAGTCTTGGTATAACAGACTCTGATTCTGAATACTAAAGATTAGTGTAAAAATGGTGTATACTTTAGTTCTCTGCTATTTTGTAAAATTGCAAATGTTTTATAAGACCTTGCAGAGTTGCAGTCTTGCAGACTAATAATTTCACATTCTAATCAAAACAATTAACCGTCATTAACACACCTTTAATACTGAATATATCAGTCTTCTAAATGATGTACTTGCTAGAATTTAGTTACAAGATCTCTATGTTAGAAAAAGAAAGCAGATATTCGAGACTACATTCATTCCTAAGAGACTGGTAAGTGAAAGGCAATCAAAAGCAATAACAGATCCTTACCAAACTCGAAATTGACCTATTAGACTTGGAACCCATAATTATTCAAACTAATTATGATTCCACAATAACCCTCTTTAGATACCTTGATCAGATTAGTCCGACACAACACAAACTGAATGGTACCAATAGACAGAAATGTCTCACAACTGAAATAACATCGTTAGTTAGGATATAAATTACAAACGAACACATGCGAAAGGCATACCAGATTACCAGTACATTCAGCAAATTCCAACGGTTGGATATATCACATTCTAAGTATATAAAAATTGTTGAAAACATGGTGTAAAGACAAAAAGCTTGTCTAATATTTTTGAGACCGACAAAGATAGCATGCACAATGCAATTTGCAGGATTATTATGGATACATGCCTAAACACGGAAATCATGGCTTCCTAATACACATCCAACAAGAATTAAGAAAGTATTGCAATCCTCGGGGAGCCCAAATGCACATCTTGAAACCCTGAGCACATGTGACACAAATGCAACTCAGTTTATTGAGTGCATCTGTCTCATATGGGCACAAAGTGTCCAGATATGCATTGGTGCTGCCCGAGGATCAAAACACCTGCATAATAGCCAACATCTTGATGGACGGTAAGAAAAAGCAAAAATTACTAATTTTAGCATATCCAAAATAATCCCCACAAACCACATTCAAAAACGAAAAGCTATTTAGCTACATTCATTACAAAAAAATAAATAAGTAAATAGGCTTGTTTAGAAGTTGAACGTATCAATGAGCATGTAGACCACGCTCTTTTCGGTTCTGGACATCGAGGAACCACATGATTTCAATCACCTTCTATTCTATCCAAAACACAGTTAACTTCATCAATGCGCTATTGCCATAGATCTTGCATTTTTATGAACCTTCAAACACCATAACCCATATCTGTAAAACAATATATATGAAGATCTACAATTAATACAAATTTAAAAGTCTTCAACTTCACAGAAAAAACAAACAACAGACCCTTAGAAATATAACAACTTCATTTATGCCTACAAGATTAGGTAAACTAATTCAACGTTAATATAACTACTAAAAATAGCTAAGTAAATACTATTAAGTTGATCTAAACATAACAAAGTTAATCCACTTTCTGGTCAAAAACTAGATCTTACAAAAATTAACTAATAGTGAATCTGAAAAGAAAGATAGATATACCTGTACGACCAGCATGAAAATGTAGGGTTTGAATAGGTACAGTTGCCAGTTGATTTGGGGGCCAATAACATGAAATACTAGGGTTTGTGAAGTCTTGGTCAACGGATCTGTCTCAATCATCTAAAGTATATGGGCCATGGGCTTTTCAGATTGGTCCTCAGTCCTCACGTCTCTGCAAAACTCTGAGTATTTGGACTAGTTTTCTTTTGTTTCTTTTAAGAATTATATCTTCTTTAGCAATAACGAGTGGGTTGGCGCCCGCGCGTTGCTGCGGGGGCGTGCATGTCTCAGTCCTGTTTGTCGTGTTACGGGGAATTTGCTTGTGTTCGGTTTCGTTAACTTTTATGGTTTGGGCTTTGTGTATTAGTGGTTTGGGCTCTTTGGGGGTTAGCAGCCCAGCATGCGTGTATCATATGGCCCGTTTATAAACTTTTAACAAAATCAAATATATCTACATTAGCTAGATGAAATCCTAAATGAAATTGCAGATCCACTGGCATGTGGCTCATCTCAAGCAACAACTTACAACTATAGGATCGGAAGAGCATTAAACAACGTATATCTATAGGTAACTTATAGATTTGATAACAGGTCAAAATGAGAGTACACGGCCTATAATTGCTCCAACAGAATGGTGTCAAATATTTGAGCACACTTCCTGTATTCAAGAAGAAATAGAAACATGAATTACTTTCTGAAATCAAATCTTAATCTTACTTGCTACTATTCAGCTAAATTTGTAACAATTCGCATAAGATGAAAACATAAGTTCAAGTATAGATGATAACAAAAACCGTGGTAATCCTAAGAGCTAAAACTGGATTGAACAAAATCCGAATGAAGACGTACCATTTTCATCAGAAAGTTGCATACAAATCTGCAATTATAAACGTTTATGACATATTAGAGGTTGTTTTTTAAAATGTATAGATAACATTGTTCTGTTTCTTGAAAATCACAGTGCGTGACCGTGAAAATCAAAGTGCGTGACTGTGAAAATCTAAGAGCCATACGTGAAAGCCAACTCAAATCACATGGACGATCTGTGTAATTTACTCAATAGTTAACTTACCTATAAGAAGCAGCTATGACATATAAGATTAACCTTCCAGTTTGTAAACTGATCATTTATTGATACGGACATGACTGAGTCTGCATCTTCTAAACAGCTGTTGCTATCCCCTTGTGAGGACTGAGATTTCAAACATGCGTGTTTTGGTTTTGGGACATCCAAACATTGATGAGTAGGATGGAATTTGTGCTTTAAACTCTTGCCAAGTCAACAATTTCAGATAATAGCACAACAAAGGTTGTTTATAAAGAAGTTCTTCGTGGAATTTGAGAGATTCGTTTTAATTCCACATGTTTGTGATTTGAACTATTTCAAGAAACTAGTACTCATTATTTTTTTTAACAAGCATTTATATTGATTATATAAAGTTATTACATTACTAACTTATTTTGTTATATAGTTTTTTTTTGTCCCTATGTCTTTTAATTTGAAATACTATATTACTTAAATCGTCCAACAAAAATATATTCTCTATATAGTTTTTTGTATTCATGCAATATGAAATACTCAAACTTTTAACTTTAAAACAACCATACTAAACACGGAATATCATGAAAGTAGCCCGCTCATCAAGCGGGTTCGACAACTTTTTTTTGTGATATATGATATGAAGGTTCATCCATGGTGTCCATCTGAGTATGTAATCATCATATATGAACCAAAAGAAAAGATGTATATAATCATCATATATGATCATAATAATGCTAATTTTGGCCTTTAGTATGGGAACATTGTTATTTTCATATAAATAGAAATTAGAAAGATAAATGGAAATTAGAGAGATAAAATAATCAAAATAATGGTAATCTTGGTCCTTAATATAGTTAAAACATGATGTTTTATATCAATTCAGACGAAAGACATATATATATATTTGTTGTATATGGTTAACTATTTCCATTGGTTGATGGTTATGGTAATTGTATATGGTTAACTATTTCCATTGGTTGATGGTTATGGTAATATTAACCACCCCGATCAGATTAGTTAATATACAACTTAAATGCATGTGACTCTAGGCAAAATGAAGTATATTTAAACACCGTGTGATTGAGATATTCTATAACTCATATCCTTTCTTTTGTAACAAAGAAATATGAAGACTTTCTATTGCTTGTCTGTCGTTACAAAGCTTTTCTTCGTCAGTCTATCACTCCTGTCTCTTTGTAAGTTAAAATAAGTAATTATTATGTATACCAATATATGCACTTGCTTTATTTGCTTTTTATGATTGATCATTTGACCTGAAATTATTGCTAGGGTTTGTGAGTGGAGGAGCCATTTTCGTTTGCCAAGGAAGATGTGAAGATATACCAAATTGCAATGCATTTTGCATATCACAAGGTTTCCCAAATGGGACGTGTACGCCTCCTGCTAATGTGTTTTGTTGTTGTCAAACTGGCTAATGTTACGAACCATGATTAACACTCTCTTTCATGGTATACTTGGTGTTTAACGAACGAACGTTTTGTTCGATACTTTTATGAAAACAAAATAATGTCTTATTTGATTAATGGCCTTGAATGTTGATTCTTAATTAACTAGTTTCTTATAAGTGTGTTCATTAGTCATTGCAGAAAAACACAATTAAACTCACACAAACTTATATTAAATCTCAACTTAACAAAAAACACAAACTAGTCTTACTCAGCTTTAACAAAGATCAACCACAAGACTACCACAGCTAATCTAGTGTATTCCTAATATCTATTACAATAAAAATTGAAATTGAATAACAAAATATTAAGATGGTCTAGGGTTTGTTTGTGTGTGAGAGAGAGAGTATGATTGCTTGAGAAAGAATGGGAGATATTAGAGAAAATCATATATGAAAAAGTGACGAATAAGCCAAAAATCCGGCTTATATACTCCTTGACTTCATATTAGACATATTGCATCAACAAGCCCTCCACATAATTGCACTTTAGTCCTTTGTGTTTATCCAATTTCTTTCTGAGGCAGTTCTTCCAATACTTGTTCAAAACGAACCAGGACTACAAAACAATATAACAAAGTAGCAGAAGTTTTACTATCCTCCCTTAATCTGATTTTAGGTATACATCTGATAAGGATTTTGTTAATACAAATAAGCCGTAAAACGTTTATTTATATTTTACGATCTTCTAATGTTTTGTCGATATTAAATGTAAAATCATTTTAACGAAACAAATAAAATACGTAAATGGTTTGAGCCAATAGTTTACTAACACACTTACATTTGCATATAAAACACTAAACAAGTAATAATATTTATATTTTATAGAAATGCATATGTATAAAAACTAGTGTTTACATAATATGAAAATGTGCATACTTATATTGTAATAGGTAATGTAATGGGTAGAAATCTAAGTTCTTAACCCATTGACTAGATATATTGAATGTAGTTGGGTAAAACCCAAAGTCCATGACCCATACCCATGGATCTTGATCTATAACCCATGACCCATTGCATGACATCATGCATAAAGTCATGTTGGGTATTATCCATGATCCATGACCCATGATCCATGATCCAATATCTAGATACATTGTATCTATTTGGGTACCCATGATCCAAAGTCCATGACCCATGATCCATGACCCACAACCCAAATAGCGAGGAGCGTCCACGGATCCCCATGATTACACTGGACGGATCCCTCAAGTAAGGGATTCGTGGGATCCGGGGAATAGTAGAGGTTTTTGACAATAAATAGTGAGCCATTTCTTCATTGTAATGAATCCCTTTTACACATACTCTCTCTTAGTATTGTAAACTCTCTAACCTCATATACAAATGATCTTTCTATGTAGTTTTGTGTTTGTGTGATTCTCTAGGTTCCTCTTAAAGGCGAGATCACCACCTCTTGAAGTCGAGCAAGCTCAAGTCCGTGGGCTGCCAAGCTAATTCGTCATCATCAAGACTACTGAAGTTATCTTGTTGATAGTTCTTTCCTCCCTCCTTAGAAGTGTTGTGTTGAAGGCATAGTTGAAAGATGTCAAACGGGTCAAGTCTAAGGCATTAGTGAAAGGTGCCAAAGGTTCGTGTCGAAGGCATTAGTGAAAGGTACCGAAGGCTCAAGACAAAGGCATTAGTGAAAGGTGCCAATGAGTTGTGTCAAAGGCATTAGTGAAAGGTGTCTAGCCTTGTACCGGATAAAGAGTAGGCGACGTTGTAAAGGCTTCTCCGCCACAAGGAGCTTGTGTTGTGTAGTGCTTACGAACTCTCGAGTAGGTGACTCGAGGAGTGGAGTAGGGCAAGGAAGGTGTCCTTGTAGCCGAACCACTATAAATACTCGCATTGTGGTTTTGTGTTTCTTACTCTTTATCTTTGCGTTACTTATTCATATGTTTATCTATTAACATCCAACATATACATTAAATAGATTCAAATTAAGTCGATCTAAATATTTTAAAACAAAGTTTTAATCGGTAAAACTATTCAACCCCCCTTCCCTTCTAGTTTTCTACAATTGGTACCAGAGCTTCGTTACCAAGTTTCTTATAGTATGTTGTACTTTAAACACTTGATACTGTAACGCCCGTAATCTTACATAGATATTTTTTTTTTAAACATTGTATTCTCCGTACAGGTTCTGTCCTATACGCCGTATCAATCTGTACTCGTGAAAACTACTAAACTAAAAATCTGAATTAAACGAATCTTAATTATATAATACCTAAATGTGGTACTTAAATTTGGTATGCGGAAGCGTAAAGCTATGAGTGCGGGTGTTAACCCAAACACCCCTATTTTGACCCAACTTCAAACACATGTTATAAATATTTATACATTAAATCAAAACACGACTTATATGATTATGACACTTAAATCATAAAGTTTTGGGGCGTTGACAAGATGAATAACAAAGTATGGTTGAGATGCTCGTCACATAAAAACGCGAGCATTACCTATCTCCTAAGTCATCTTCTTAATCTACAAGCCCCGGCGTCCTTAAGACTTAACCTGCAAAACATGGAAACTTAGAACGGTAAGTCCTGATGACTTAGTGAGTAAACGGGTCTGAGTCTATATCTAAACCTAAATATCGAACATGAGCTATAGTCTATTTGAGCTTCTACATGGGTGTATAAGCATAGTTCTGGATCTAGAGTTATATCTGAATTGACACTTGCAATTATTAACATAAACGTATTTCAAATGCTATAAATGGTATGACTTATAGTCGTCTTACTACTTGTACATGAGTCTGAGAATTATTCTGAATTCTTAATCATAACATGATATCTAAGCACATGCATTATGACTAGACGATACTTAGTCGTCCTGCTATGAGTGAGAACTTCCCTAGCCAACGAGTACTCTTCTAACGACTTCTAAATTTATTATGCGTGCTTTTCTGATATGGGTCATCCACTTAGGACGTATGTGCTTTTCAAGCATGGGTCATCCACATAGGATGCTTGATCATCCACTTAGGATGCTACTATAAAAGCATGTGTCATCCACTTAGGATGCTACTATGGGAGTTCTACATCATGCGCTTCTTAGGCACGCTACTTGACTTTTAGTGCGTTCTTGGGCACTCTAAACTTGTTAAATCATGTTTCTTGTGAGAATACTATTCATGGGTTGCTTCGGCTATCTCCGAAACCTTGCACAAGTTCCATCATCGTGTTTAATCTAGTAACATGAAGCTAATGAACCGTTACTCACCTCTAAATCTTGTTTTAGTGTTCCGTAAGCTTTCCACGAGCACCTAATCACATGATAACCATTCTAATGCTATTAAAACTTGCTAATACATTTATCTAGCATGTAGCGGATCTAAACAACTTAAACATGGTCACTTAAGGTGTTATATCATCATTAAACACACTTTTACAAAAATACTTTTAGTGCAGAATTTTATGGGTTCTTTGTTGTGTTTTGAATTTTACACCAATTTAACTTCCAAACGAGCCAAAACTTAAAGAATAAGAATTAAAGTAGACTGAGAGAGCTACAACTTTCGTTAATTTTGACCTCATCTTAATCCGACAAAAGGTTTATTCTCGACCCTTTCAAGTCTGCTCATTTTCTGAAAAACCTTGCTGTCCCAAATTTAAATATCACCAAAATGACCCAAAACTCATGATAAGCTATTCTATTATACACCAAACTTATTTTAAAGCTTATTTGACATATTAAGATCATATTTCATCAGGCCCATAAGCTATCTTGCTAGTTTAA
The DNA here is from genome assembly GCA_910596185.1 of Chrysanthemum makinoi. NCBI lineage: Eukaryota > Viridiplantae > Streptophyta > Magnoliopsida > Asterales > Asteraceae > Chrysanthemum > Chrysanthemum makinoi. The sequence goes on along the minus strand of OU343219.1, from coordinate 229,370,806 downwards.
GCACTAAATAAGCTTGTACCAAACACTCCTTAACTTGACATAAATAATCATGATCAACATCACTAACATTAATTCTTCTACACATGTAACCATAATTTAACCATAAATTCTTGACATGATTTCAATCATAACAATTACACTTCTAATTCCAATTTCCTCATAATTCACCATAATCAAAACTAGGTTTCCATAAGCTTAATTTAACATAACCTTATAACATCAATTCATGCTTAAACACATGTTAGGTATAAATCCCGTATACTTCTAATTCATTTTCATGATTAAACACATGATTTAACCACTTACCTTGAATTGAAGATAACTAAATGAACATGTTGAAGCTTCATAATCAATCCTAACATTAAACCTTATGCTTTCTTGTTAAAATCTTAATTAAGATTGGTGATATGTGGTGAATTCTTCAAGGTAAAGAAATTCCACCTCCTTCTTGTATGTGTATGTCGTAGCAATGGGAGGGGAAAAAATGAGATGATACTTATCTCCTGAATTAGTTTATGAGATAAGCCACAAGGGTATTTTGGTCATTTACTCTAAGTTTGGCTACTTGACATAATAAGCCTTTATCATATAACCATGTTGCAAACTGAATCCAACTGGTTATTTCTTATATCATTTGGGGCCTTCATCTCAATGAAATACCATCATAAGGACCTTTTCTAATTTTCTATAGCACTATAAAACTCAACTTCTGAAACTTATAAAGATCGGGGTGTTATAACTGATGAGTGTCTAAATACTCATCATTTTATTCCCATTTAAACTGCAAAAACATTTAAAAACATTCAGAAATGCTTCAAAATCTGAGAAAATATCCGTGGATTATGTTTTTATCTGTTTCATGTGCAAAATAATTGAAAAAGTTGAAAAACGAATAAAGTTTGCATAATTGGCAGTTTTGGTCCCTCAAGTTTCAAAAATGGCAAAACAAGTCCCCCGGTTTAAAAATGGAGAATTATCTTTTATGGTCCTTGTACTAATGAAACTTGGCAAGTTTGGCCCTTGGAATAACTTTGGAATATTGGCAGGTCCAGCCCTTCATTTTCAGAAAATTACAAAAATGGTCCTTGTGATAAAACTACAACCAAACGGACCCTTTGTGTATTATTAACCCCCAAACCAAAAGACCCACTGTAATATCCTGTGAACCCCCCCAAACTGGAGCCCCCAGCTTATTAATAAAATCCCACGGTCAAACACTAGGTCAAACCCACTCCCTCCAAACCATCTTCTCTGTTCATCTCCTTCTACCTCACCTGCAACCCAAAACCAGGTGGTTTTTCCACCACCTCACCACCTTTCCACCTCAATACAAAATCCTCCTCTTTGTCCCTTCCACCTCCACAATCAACCAAAATTCTTTAATTTCTCTAAACACCTTCTCTAATTCACTATCAAGACTTTTGGCCAAAAGTAGTTTGAACAATTGAGATTGATTTGAAGTCATCCAAGTGCGGGGATTGATCGAGATGTCGACAAGGAGTTTCCCGAATATTTAGTATTTATAAGGCTTTGTAATAGAAAAAATATATAGTAGTTAATAGTAGTTAATTTAGTTTAGATTGTTTTACTTATTCAGTCTTAAATTATTGTAATTTTAGCTTCAGTCTTTAATTCAAGTCATTTACAAGTTTTCAATCTGTTTTAATTCATCAAGTTACTTCGGTTTTTCAGGTCTTTACAAATTTCAAATTTACTTTAATTCGTATTAAGTAAAATAAGCATTAAGTAATAATTTAAGCCACCAAACCCTTGCTATAAGCTTATATAAGCTTATCATAGCTTTCTATAAGCTTATATTAGAATTCAGCTGTTTAAATTTCAAAAATAAAGAAAAGTCAATGAAGGTCAACATAAGCTCTAATAAGTCATTCGGGTGGTATAAGCTATTAGGAAGTTTTTTTTTTTCTGGTTTTCTAGCTTGTGTGAACAAGCTAGGAGTGGTTCTGGTCCTTGTTTCTTTGTTCCATAAGCCCTTTCAGTTGTAAGCCAAATTCCAAGTTTTATTTAATTTTCCAAGTTTCGTACAACCGCTTATTTACGTGCTTCTTGGTGTTTCATACTTATTTATGTTATTTAAGTTAAATTAAGTGAGTTTGATAGTTAGTGTTAGCATAAATCTCATTTTCACTTTTAAAAGTTAAAAACAGTCCATATTAGCCATATCTAGTTTAGCTTAATTTTGTGCTTATTTACATTTTGAAAGTTGCTTAATATAGTTAAAATAAGTCATCTAATCAGTAATAACTAGAAATTATAAGATAAATTAGGTTGTGCTAGTTCAAATTCCAAAATCAGTCTTATAAGGGGTGTTTGGAATAGAACATAAAATCTGTTTTGAGGTTAGTTTAGTGATTGAACTAAGTTATTTTAGTCTCAATAGGTCATAACTCAGTCATATTAATCTTCAAATTGCATCTCAAATCAGTAGAAGTCAATTCTCACCTAGACACGCTCTAAATTCCATTTCAGCTGATCAGTTGTGGAAAACTTGCATATAGGTTTAGAATTAGTTAATCTAGCTTATTTCAGTCTTATTTTGTCTTAAAACATCATTCACATTCCATTTCATAAGCTCACAAGTTCAATAAAGTCAAATTTCTAAAACTGTTTTCAATAGTCAAAAAGTGAAAAAATGGTTTTTGCAAAAGTTTGTGGAATTTTCATTGATTCAATTTTGGTTCAAATTAAGTGATATTTTGGGATTAGCTAGTTCAGTTGGTCTATTTTTGAAAAATGATTTTTGTGGAATTTTAGAAAACCTCTATAAGCTCTGAATAAGCTGTGCAAACGACTTGATTTGTCTTTGCACACTCGGCACATACTTGAGTGTGTTCTGAGCTTCTTGAGTCTCTCCTAGCTTCATCTTAGCTTGTACTTGGCTGAAACTTAGTATAATTGATCTTTGGTTGGTTGACTAGAGATTCCTACTACTTTTTCACTATAGCTTATTGGATAAGCCGTGCAGTAGCTTAAAGTAAGCGATTAGAGTAGTTTGGCGTGTTGAGACTTGAAATCGGTCTCGAGCTTTTTCTCAGTATCTTGTGATTTTTAGGTCCCAATCAGTTGCATTAGCTCATTTTAGGTTAGATTTAGGCTGTAGTAACCGGTAGCTTTTGGATAGCTTATTGCTTATTTGAAGTGCTTATTTAAACTGCTTATTTGCCCAATTCAGCTTATTAGTGGGCTTATCTAACTTTTTATATTTTTCCCAGGCTTAGTATAATATTTTAGATTTTCCATAAAATTTCCAGATTTTTCCTAGCTTATTTAGTCATTTTCTTATTTAATATTAGTTTTAAGTATTTTTAAATCATTTTTAATTAATAATAAATACATAAAAAGTCTAAAAAAATATATTTTCAGTTTTAAAATAAGTTTTATAATATTTTAGATTTTTCTAAGTTATAATTTCATTTTTCTATGTTAATTTTGTATTTTCTTGTGTTTTAGTGCATTTTAAATAATTTATAAATAGTTTTTAATTAATAATAATTAAATAAATAGTTATAAAAATAATTTTCTTTTTCCAATAATTTTCTTGCATCATTAGGATTGTAAAAACATTATTTTCATACCAGTAGGTGTTTTATTTATTTAATTTCATGTTTTGTTTCGTACGTTTACGTAAAATTAAATTAAACGTACGCGTTTTTAGATTTTTGACGTTTCTAAGTATTTTGCTTTCACGTACTTGTTCTTATAGCTTGTTTAAGCTATTTTATTTTATTCCTTAGAATAAATCATTCAAAAACCCCTTTTCCTGTTCAATATTCACCCGATCACAGATTCGTTGTATTACAGTGTTCACACCTCGTTGGGACTTAACGACCCGGGAATCCACTAAATTCCAAAGGAAATTGTATTGAGTCCATAATAGTTGACTTTTGTTGACTAAAACCTTTGGTCAATATTTCTTGACTGTTTGGGCTAAATCAAATTTTACGTGAAAGCAAAATACTTAGAAACGTCAAAAATCTAAAAACGCGTACGTTTAATTTAATTTTACGTAAACGTACGAAACAAAACGTGAAATTAAATAAATAAAACACCTACGGGTATGAAAATAATGTTTTTACAATCCTAATGATGCAAGAAAATTATTGGAAAAATAAAATTATTTTTATAACTATTTATTTAATTATTATTAATTAAAAACTATTTATAAATTATTTAAAATGCACTAAAACATAAGAAAATACAAAATTAACTTTGGAAAAATGAAATTATTAGTTAGAAAAATCTAAAATATTATAAAACTTATTTTAAAACTGAAAATATATTTTTTAGACTTTTATATATTTATTATTAATTAAAAATGATTTAAAAATACTTAAAACTAATATTAAATAAGAAAAGGACTAAATGAGCTAGGAAAAATCTGGAAATTTTATGGAAAATCTAAAATATTATACTAAGCCTGGGAAAAATATAAAAAGTTGGATAAGCCCGCTAATAAAATTTGAATTGGGCAAATAAGCAGTTTGAATAAGCACTTCAAATAAGCAATAAGCTATCCAAAGCTACCATAGCTACTACAGCCTAAATCTAACCTAAAATGAGCTAATGCAGCTGATTGGGACCTAAAAAGCACAAGCTACAGAAAAAGCTCGAGATGATTTCAAGTCTCAACGCCAACGCCTAACTGGCTTACTTTAACTACTCTGCGAACTTATCCAATAAGCTATAGTGAAAAACATAAGTAGGAATCTCTAGTCAACCAACCAAAGATCAATTATACTAAGTTTCAGCCAAGTACAAGCTAAGATGAAGCTAGGAGAGGACTGCAAGTACTGTAACACACTCGATAGTGAGTGATACTTTGGCAGACAAATCAAGCTGTTTGCACAACTTATTCAGAGCTTATAGAGGTTTTCTAAAATTCCACAAAAATCATTTTTCAAAAATAGACCAACTGAACAGCTAATCCAAAATATCACTTAATTTGAACCAAAATTGAATCAATGAAAATTCCACAAACTTTTGCAAAAACCACTTTTTCACTTTTGACTATTGAAAACGATTTTAGAAATTGGTATGATGAACTTGTGAGCTTATGAAATGGAATATGAATGATGTTTTAAGACAAAATAAGACTGAAATAAGCTAGATTAACTAATTTTAAACCTATATGCAAGTTTTCCACAACTGATTCAAGCTGAAATGGAATTTAGAGCAGGTCTAGGTGAGAATTGACCAGCGATTTGAGATGCAATTTGAAGATTAATATGACTGAGTTATGACCTATTGAGACTAAAATAACTTAGTTCAATCACTAAACTAACCTCAAACACAGATTTGCAGCCTCACTCAAATCAATCCCGATTATGAATCATTCACTTTTGAGGAGTTCCCCAGTGAACTCACTCAAATAAATCCCGATTATGAATCATTCACTTTTGAGGAGTCCCCCTAGTGAACTCACTCATATCATATCTCCACCGGAGTATGATAACTTCTACTTTGATCTAGACACACCCGGGATATGTCTAGACCAATTGAGCTTAAATGATGAGATTCATGCTATTATGAATTCTCCTGTGGGTGATGATGAGTTAGTCAAGATTTTTATCATGACTTTCTTTCTCTTCTTCACCTATCCCGTGGCTTCTCCTGTTCTTCACTCCTTCGGGAATGAAGACATTATTTTTGACCCCGGCATTTTCATTTATTATTTGTGAGCCGGATCTATGTATATCTCATCGGTGTGGAACTTTCATGTACTTCAATATTTATCCAAACATCTTGAATGAAAGTCCGATGGAGATTGTCTCTTCCACTTACTTCCCCATGAACAAATTAATTCGGGTCGAGTCAAGCTAGCGACTCGGTAATCAAAAACAGTAGTTAAACATGGGTTTTCACCCGTGTGTACCACCCTAGTGTGGGGGAGTTGCCCCCCGCTGTTGTATATAAGTTTTCTAACATCTAAAAAAATATATATAAAAAAAAAATAAATAAAAAAAAAATAAAAAATCCAAAAATAATGGCCGTAGTATTTCCCTTTTACGTTCTATGTTTCGGAATAACCGCCGGTACTTTGAATATGGAGGACAATATTCATTTCTAGTGTGGGGGGAATTCTCACGAATTTTATCATGTAATTATACCACCCAATTCCCCATTTTGGCCAAATTTTTTGGAGTAAGTGTTTTGCACTTACTCATTCTGATTATCAGTCCGCCATGTCTAATAAACAAAAGGATTGGCTAATCCAGGCAAACGGCTCTGGTAAAGATATCCGAAATCCGTTGATGGCTTGCAATTTGCCCAAAATTGTATGGTGTTCAACTCACCATATCTTTAATTAGTGAAGAGTTGGCTAGCCCGCAAGTTTATGGCTTGTGGTAAAGGCAGTTGGAAAACCCTAATTGGTAATCGACTCACCAAAGATATTTTATCTAAGAGTTGGCTAGTCCAGAAGCAAACGGCTTCTGGTAAAGACAAATCAAAACCGTTGAAAGCTGGTGATTTGCTCAAAATCATTTGGTTATCATTGTACCAAGGTTCTTACTTGAAATGAAACAATTGGCTACTCCAGAAGTAATGGCTTTTGGTAAAGAGATTAAAAACCATTAATTTTTCATAAAAGATTGCTAGGGACTAGCAATAGTTTAGTGTGGGGGATTGATGAGTGTCTAGATACTCATCATTTTATTCCCATTTAAACTGCAAAAACATTTAAAAACACTCAGAAATGCTTCAAAATACAGAAAATATCCGTGGATTATGTTTTTATCTGTTTCATGTGCAAAATGGTTGAAAAAGTTGAAAAACGAATAAAGTTTGCATAATTAGCAGTTTTGGTCCCTCAAGTTTCAAAAATGGCAAAACAAGTCCCCCGGTTTTCAAAAATGGAAAATTATCTTTTATGGTCCTTGTACTATTGAAACTTGGCAAGTTTGGACCTTGGAATAACTTTAGAATATTGGCAGGTCCAGCCCTTCATTTTTAGAAAATTACAAAAATGGTCCTTGTGATAAAACTACAACCAAACGGACCCTTTGTGTATTATTAACCCCAGCCAAACCCAAAAGACCCCCTGTTAATATCCTGTGAACCCCCCCAAACTTGAGCCCCCAACTTATTAATAAAATCCCACGGTCAAACACTAGGTCAAACCCACTCCTCCAACCATCTTCTCTGTTCATCTCCCTACCTCTGCAACCCAAAACCAGGTGGTTTTTCCACCACCTCACCACCTTTCCACCTCACCACAAAATCCTCCTCTTTGTCCCTTCCACCTCCACAATCAACCAAAATTCTTTAATTGCTCTAAACCTGCTCTAATCCACTATCAAGACTTTTGGCCAAAGTAGTTTGAACATTGAGAGATTGATTTGAAGTCATCCAAGGGTGCAGGATTGATCAGAGATGTCGACAAGGAGTTTCCCAACAATATTTAGTATTTATAAGGCTTTGTAATAGAAAAAATATATAGTAGTTAATAGTAGTTAATTTAGTTTAGATCGTTTTACTTATTCAGTCTTAAATTATTGTAATTTTTAGCTTCCAGTCTTTAATTCAAGTCATTTACAAGTTGTTCAATCTGTTTTAATTCATCAAGTTACTCAGTTTTTCAGTCTTTACAAATTTCAACTTTACTTTAATTTGTATTAAGTAAAATAAGTCATTAAGTAATAATTTAAGCCACCAAACCCTTGCTATAAGCTTATATAAACTTATCATAGCTTTCTATAAGCTATATTAGAATTCATTTGTTTAAATTTCAAAAATAAAGAAAAGTCAATGAAGGTCAACATAAGCTCTAATAAGTTTGTTATGGGTGGTATAAGCTATTCAGGAAGTTTTTTTTTGGTTTTCTAGCTTGTGTGAACAAGCTAGGAGTGGTTCTGGTCCTTGTTTCTTTGTTCCATAAGCCCTTTCAGTTGTAAGCCAAATTCCAAGTTTTATTTAATTTTCCAAGTTTCGTACAACCTGTTGCTTATTTACGTGCTTCTTGGTGTTTTCGATTACTTATTTATGTTATTTAAGTTAAATTAAGTGAGTTTGATAGTTAGTGTTAGCATAAATCTCATGTTCACTTTTAAAAGTTAAAAACAGTCCATATTAGCCATATCTAGTTTAGCTTAATTTTGTGCTTATTTACATTTTGAAAGTTGCTTAATATGGTTAAAATAAGTCATCTAATCAGTAATAACTAGAAATTATAAGATAAATTAGGTTGTGCTAGTTCAAATTCCAAAATCAGTCTTATAAGGGGTGTTTGGAATTAGGGCAAAATCTGTGTTTGAGGTTAGTTTACTGATTGAACTAAGTTATTTTAGTCTCAATAGGTCATAACTCAGTCATATTAATCTTCAAATTGCATCTCAAATCAGTAGAAGTCAATTCTCACCTAGACCTGCTCTAAATTCCATTTCAGCTTGAATAGGTTGTGGAAAACTTGCATATAGGTTTAGAATTAGTTAATCTAGCTTATTTCAGTCTTATTTTGTCTTAAAACATCATTCACATTCCATTTCATAAGCTCACAAGTTCAATAAAGTCAAATTTCTAAAACTGTTTTCAATAGTCAAAAGAGTGAAAAGTGGATTTTGCAAAAGTTTGTGGAATTTTCATTGATTCAATTTTGGTTCAAATTAAGTGATATTTTGGGATTAGCTAGTTCAGTTGGTCTATTTTTGAAAAATGATTTTTGTGGAATTTTAGAAAACCTCTATAAGCTCTGAATAAGCTGTGCAAACAACTTGATTTGTCCATTGCACACCTCATTTATCATCTTGAGTGTATTCTGAGCAACTTTCAGAGTCCTCTCCTAGCTTCATCTTAGCTTGTACTTGGCTGAAACTTAGTATAATTGATATTTGGTTGGTTGACTAGAGATTCCTACTTCTGTTTTTCACTATAGCTTATTAGATAAGCCTGTGCGATTAGCAAAGTAAGCTTAAGTTAGGGCCGTTTAGGTAGTGTTGAGACTTGAAATCGGTCTCGAGCTTTTTCGTAGCTTGTGCTTTTTAAGTCCCAATCAGTTGCATTAGCTCATTTTAGGTTAGATTTAGGCTGTAGTAGCTTATGGTAGCTTTTGGATAGCTTATTGCTTATTTGAAGTGCTTATTCAAACTGCTTATTTGCCCAATTCAGCTTATTAGTGGGCTTATCTAACTTTTATATTTTTCCCAAGCTTAGTATAATATTTTAGATTTTCCATAAAATTTCAGATTTTTCCTAGCTCATTTAGTCCTTTTCTTATTTAATATTAGTTTTTAAGTATTTTAAATCATTTTTTTAATTAATAATAAATAGATATAAAGTCTAAAAAATATATTTTCAGTTTTAAAATAAGTTTTATAATATTTTAGATTTTTCTAAGTTATAATTTCATTTTTCTAGGTTAATTTTGTATTTTCTTGTGTTTTAGTGCATTTTAAATAATTTATAAATAGTTTTTAATTAATAATAATTAGATAAATAGTTATAAAATAATTTTTTTTCCAATAATTTTCTTGCATCATTAGGATTGTAAAAACATTATTTTCATACCCGTAGGTGTTTTATTTATTTAATTTCACGTTTTGTTTCGTATACGTTTCATTGAAATTAAATTAAACGTCTGGCGTTTTTAGATTTTTGACGTTTCTAAGTATTTTGCTTTCACGTACTTGTTCTTATAGCTTGCTTAAGCTATTTTATTTTATTCCTTAGAATAAATCATTCAAAAACCCCTTTTCCTGTTCAATATTCACTAGATCACAGTTAAGTTTGTATTCTGTGTTCACACCTCGTTGGGACTTAACTGACCGGAATCCACTAAATTTCAAGGGAAATTGTATTGAGTCCATAATAGTTGACTTTTGTTGACTAAAACCTTTGGTCAATATTTCTTGACTGTTTGGGCTGAATCAATAACTCTCTCCTACTGGAATTGTTCGTGTCCTCACGAACATCCTCTGAAACTATTCTGCTTAATTTCTGTCTATCTACAAAGTCTCTCCCACTGTGCTTATTCTAATACATGAGCTAGTTTCATTTCTAATAGTACTAAATTCTATCTGACCATAAGGCTTGTCTCAATATTTTCTAAGTTTACACAATATACTTATTTTGGGTCTGAATTTTGAAAATTATGATATTTACTATAATATCACATGCCTAATTCTAAATAGAGGTATTACTAGGCTATTATTTGTTGTACTAAGTCTATCTATCTATCCGTTCTTAAGCTGTCTATACTTTAAAAACATATTTATGAGTTTTCTTATTGACTACACTGTAATGTTATACTTGTGCATACTAAACTCTATGACCTTACTAATTTATCTTACCGTGCCATACAAAACCTTACTAGTATCTAAGTTGTCATTACTATTTTATTCTACTGATATCTGAATAATAAAATCTAATTACTAAACCTGCACATTGAGACCGGTAAGACTTATAACTATTCTTGTCGTACACATCACTCGTGATTGCACGCTTTCTAATTCTATTTCTGACTAAACATCATTCTATCTCACAGAAGTTCAGTCTCATTTACTCTTACTATTCTAGAAATTTCTCGAGACATCATATGATCCCAATAAATTCACGTTATATGATGTAACTATTATCACGTTGGCCAGACGTCATAATACTTGCATCACATAAACATGTCTTTATTGCTATCATATTCTACCTCGAAGCATAACTAAAACAACATGTCTAGCATCATGTTCTGTTCTCATGTTAATCTGTTGTGTTAACATATTAATCTGTTGATATCATTGTATTTATATTTATGCATTCTGCTTCTAATCGTATACTGATGCGATAACATGGTTGCTAATCATAGCATACTATACACGCTATATCTATTTCCGACATTCTGCATAATTAACATGACATTTTGGATCTAAAGTTCTAATGTTATTCATAACTCTTTTTATTTTATTTCTGCTATTTAACTGCCTATATACTTCTACTCATGATTTCTAATTCTTATTACATACTGGGTACTAAACATGGTCTAATAATGCACTTAACTTCATGCATTCTAATCATATTTCTCTTACTGAGCGACTATATCACTATTGGTCATAACATAATATACTTATACTATACCTGCTTCTGATTTCTCTAATATACTCTGACTACTTATATCATCCTATTACTAAGGCATATCTAGTCATGCATTTCTACTCTCAAAGTGTTCTAATATGCTAAACATATAAACATTTAACTCATAATCGTTCTAGGAAGCTCCCCGAGACATCTTATAATCTCAATAAATTCATGTCATATCATGTAAATATTATTACGTTGATCAGGAGTCATAATAATCACATCATATAACCATGAACTCATTGCTATTATAATCTACCCCAAATTACAAAACTAAAACGACCTATCTAACATCATATTCTACTATCATGACATTCTACTGAACTATTCATGTACTGATCATGCTATAACGTTCATGTTCATTACATCTCATGGTAATCTGCTATTATCTATACGCTTCTAATCATAGTATCGTAAAACATACTAATACTAATTCTAACATGATACTCTTAATGGCTACATCTACATCGTACTAATAAGGCATTCCTGCATGCGTTCTACTGAACATGACAATTCTATACGTACTAAGTTTAGCTAATCACGGCAAAACATGGTAACTAATCATATATAAACATGGTTCTAATCAATTCTATATAGCATATAAGAAAGTATACATGTCCTATGGTCAATACCGAGCAATGGTTTAAGTCTAAGTACCCTCCTACTAACGGCGGATACTTAAATCCCTCAAACCAATGCTGTGATACCAACTTGTAACGCCCGTAATCTTACATAGATTTTTTAAACATTGGATCGCGTACGCAGGGGTTCGTCTATACGCCGTATCAATCTGTACTCGTGAAAACTACTAAACTAAAAATCTGAATTATATAATACCTAAATGTGGTACTTAAATTTGGTATGCGGAAGCGTAAAGCTATGAGTGCGGGTGTTAACCCAGACACCCCTATTTTGAACCAATTTCAAATACATGTTATAAATATTTATACATTAAATCAAAACACGACTTATATGATTCTGACACCTAAATCATAAAGTTTTGGGGCGTTAACAAGCTGAATAACAAAGTATGGTTGAGATGCTCGTCACATAAAAACGCGAGCATTGCAGATATCCTAAGTCATCTTCTTAATCTACAAGCCCCGACGTCCTTAAGACTTAACCTACAAAACATGGAAAATGAGAACGGTAAATCCTGATGACTTAGTGAGTAAACGGGTCTGAGTCTATATCTAAATTTAAATCTCAAACATGAGTTATAGTCTATTTGATCTTCTGCATGGGTGTATAAGCATAGTTCTGGATCTAGAGCTATATCTGAATTGACACTTGCAATTATTAACATAAACGTATTTCAAATGCTATAAATGGTACGACTTATAGTCGTCTTTGTTAATACAAATAAACCGTAAAAATGTTTATTAATATTTAGTGATCTCTTTGTGTTTTGTTGATATAAAATATAATGTTATCATAAGTAAAAATGTAAGGATACATGTTATTTTTGTAAAGCATCTACATATAGTCATTTAATACAAATTGTTATAATAAATCATTTGTTGTAATAGTTTATTAGGATGGGTAAAAACCACAACCCATGAACCATACCCATGGAGCATATCCATGGCCCATGGTATTAACCCATGATCCATTGACTAGATGCATTGTATCTAAAAAATAACCATGGAGCAACCCATAACCCATGACCCATAACCCAAAAACCCATGGGCAAAGAGGAGCGTCCCACGGATCCCTGAGTTACACTAGACGGATCCCTTAAGCAAGGGATCCGTGGGATCCGTGCAACAGTGGCAAGATTTTGCCTATAAATAGAGAGCCATTTCTTCATTTTTACCTACCCCTCTTCTTACTAACTCTCTCATATATTCTTACACTCTTCTAACAAAAGATCACTTGATCTAAAGAGTTGTTCTTCTTTCTTCTATTGTGATTCTCATATAGGTCCTTCTCTAAAGTGAGATCACGAGCATTCTACAAGTCATCCAAGCAAGGGGTCCTTGATTGATTTGTTCCTCCACAAGATTTCTGTAGCAAAGATCTTGTACTTGATATTTAACATATTTGGTGTGTAATAGTCGTGTTGGTTTGGTCCTCCGTGTTACGGACTCGCTATTTAGCTTTGTACCGGAAAAAGGTGTAAGAAACGTTGTGAAGGCTTCTCCGCCAATTTGAAGGAGTTTGTTGACATAATGCTTGAACTCTCGAGTAGGTGACTCGGGGAGTGGAGTAGGGCAAGGAAGGTGTCCTTGTAGCCGAACCACTATAAATTGGTTGTGTCATTTCTATCCCTTACTTTACTTTCTTTATTTGCATTACTCTTAGATCTATACTCTCTCTTCATCCATACGATTTCACACAACATCGAATATAAAGTTTTTGGAAACTAACTTAAAATCGGCAAAACTATTCAACCCCCCTTCTAGTTTTCCACAATTGTTATCAGAGCTAAGTTTATAAAAGTTTTAAAGTAAACCGTATTTTAAAAACTTTTCGATCACTATGGGTTCTGAAAATTACAAGGAAGGGCAATCCATGCAACGACCTCCACTACTTGAAACTAATGGTTTTATCTATTGGAAAAATAGATTTGAAACGTATGTGAAGTCTAAAGATATTGATCTTTGGTACATCATTGTTGAAGGCGATTTTGAAGCCACTTCAAAAGATGAAAATGGAATATTAGTTTACATACCTCATAATAAACTCACCGATGAAATTAAGAAAAAGCTTTCCAAAAATAGTGAAGCTAAAATGGTTTTATATAATGATTTACCCAAAAAGGAATTCGAAAGAATCTCCATGCTTAAAACCTCTAAAGAAATTTGGAATTCTTTAGTTGTAACTTATCAAGGTAATCAACAAGTGAAAAACAATAAAATAGATTTATTTGTTCAACAATATGAACAATTTTCAATATCGGATGAGGAAACTATAGATCATTCTTTTGCTAAATTTAATACTATAATTACATCTTTACAAGCACTTGATGAATCTTTTTCTAGCCGTAATCATGTTAGGAAATATCTAAGGGCACTTCCATCTAAGTGGAGATCTAAGGTGACGGCAATCAAAGAATCTAAAGACTTGACAATCCTCACCCTTGATGAACTCATAGGCAACTTAAAGGTCTATGAGCTTGTCCTTGCTAAAGATTTCGAAGCTTCAAAAGTAAAAGAGAAGCACAAATCTCTTACCCTTAAAGCCAATAAGGTCTCAAGCGATGAACAGGACTCCTCTTCGGATAGTGATGACGAGGAGTATGCCATGGCGGTAAGGGACTTCAAAAAGTTCTTTAGAAGGAAGGGAAGATACGTCAAACAACCATATGACGACAAGAAAAGATTCCGGAAAAGCAAAGAGGACGAGAAGGCAAGGGATGATTGCGCTTGCTTTAAATGTGGGGACCCAAACCACTTTATTAGTAAGTTTCCCGAACGCGATGATCAAAAGGCATTCGTAAGCGGTTCATGGGGAATGAGCGAGGAGGAGGACGAAGAAATTTGTCTCATGGCAAATGACGAGGTATGTCATGAATACTATAGTAAATCATCACTAGATGATGACTCATTGCATAATGAATATGATAAACTTTGAAAAATTAGTTTAAAAGTAATCAACAAAAATAAGTTTTTGAAAAATCAAAACCAACGTTTAGAAAATGAAGTCATACAGTTAAAGGCAAAATTAAAACGTATAGAAACGGGGAAGATAGCAAGTGGCGAATGTGAACTTTGCGTTCAACTTCAAACACTAGTTGATTATCTAGACTCTAAGATTGCTAGAATGAACACTAATAGCTTAGATATGATATTGGATAGTGTTAAAACAGGAAACAACCAAAAAGGTCTAGGTTTTCAAGAACTTAATGCGTCAACTAGTGAAAACAAAGAAACACAATTTGTAAAGGCACTAGAAAAACAAACCACTATTGTCGCGGATCCCACGGATCCCACAAAATGGAACCGGCTAGTGTACAACCAGGGATCCGTGGGTCTGCTGAAGCAAACAGTGGTAATAATTTAGCTTCTTCATCTAGAACTGATTTTGTTATTGTTAATAAGAAGAAACCAACTCATGTTACCATTAGACAACCACCTCCAAGATATAATCAAAGTTTTACTAGAAACAAAGGTCCATCATTTTCAAAACCGAACACATCTAGAAGACCTAATAATGTTTATCCAAGAAGTAACCATCAAATGGGATGGAATCCAAATATGCAAAATGGCTTTCCATTTCAAAACTTTGCACCATGGAACGCATATTCACCTTATCCATATATGACTAACATGAATGGAATGTTTAACACTAATGGACCCATGAACAAATGGGGACCAAACTTTTGAATTAATTGTTTTCTTAGGTGTGCTTAAAGGTCGACCTAGATCCGGATGAGTGGATCAAGGATAGCGGGTGCACAAGGCACATGACCGGCAATAAAGATTTAATCTCCACATATGAATCCTTCAATGGATGAAATGTGGTATTTGGAAATAGCAAAAGCAAAATCATCGGTAAAGGTACGATTTCTAACAAATCTCTAACCAATTATGTGTGTCACGAGAAAACCTAAACTTTAAACTCTTAAGTATAGGACAAATATGTGATAAAAAGTGCAACGTACTTTTTAACGAAACCGTTATTAAGATGTTGAAAAACGGTATCACCATAGGTAGAATAATTTGGAAACATGGAGTCTATGTCATTAAAATTGGTAATGAACCTAAAGACAAACTTTGTCTTACTTCTATGGATGATACTTCGACCTTATGGCATCGAAGATTGGGTCATGCCAATATGTGACTTCTTCAATCGCTATCATTCAAAGATCTAGTAAGAGATCTACCAAAATTAAAATATGAACATTACTTTTGCGATGCTTGTAACGTAGGAAAACAAGTCCATGCTAGTCACAAAGCTAAAAATATAGTTTCTACTACTAAGTGTCTAGAGTTGCTACACATGGATTTATTTGGTCCATCCGCTATCCAAATTTATGGAGGTAACTACTACACTTTGGTTATAGTGGATGATTACTCTATGTACACATGGATTAAAATTTTAAAGAACAAAACTGAAATGTTCAATAACTTTGAAATATTAAGTAAGAAAATCCAAAGCAAATTAGGTAGTCCTATAGTGTCTATTAGAACGGATCATAGTAGGGAATTCGATAATGAAGTGCAATTTGGAGCCTTTTGTGACGCTAATGGTATTACTCACAACTTCTCCGCTCCTCGCACTCCACAATCGAATGGGGTAGTTGAAAGAAAGAATAGAACCCTACAAGAAATGAGTCGCACCATGCTAAATGAGCAATCCATACCTCAAAAGTTTTGGTGCAATGCCGTTGATACCTCAACGTTCGTACTTAATCGAGTCTTAATTAGACCATTTTTAGGTAAAACTCCATACGAGTTACTTCGAGGCAAAAATCCTACGTTAGACCACTTTAGAGTCTTTGGTAGCAAATGTTTTCTACTTAACACTAAATATTAGCTTACAAAATTTGATCCTAAATCAACCGAAGATATCTTTTTAGGTTACTCTCCTAATAGCAAAGCTTACGTCATATTAAATAAAGAAACAATGAAGGTTGAAGAGTCATTAAACATAAAATTTGATGACAGTCCACCCAAACCTACTCTACCTCTTGTCGATGACGGATTGTCGAGAGTGAAGCCATTGTAATAAAGAAAAAGATAAACAAAGAAGAAGAAACTTTAAATGATGAAATCATAAATATTAAATAGTCCAAAGATCACCCCGTAGATAAGGTCATAGGAAAGTTAAACGAAAAAACCTTGAGGTCTCAAGTACAAAACCAAAGTAGCCTATTTTGTTTTGTCTCAACCATAGAACCTGAATACACAAGAAGCCATAAAAGATGAAAGTTGGGTAATGGCTATGCAAGAAGAGTTAAATCAATTTATTTCTAACGATGTTTGAACACTTGTCCCTCCACCTAGTAATCAAACCATAATAGGAACCAAATGGGTATACAAAAATAAGTTAGATGCAAACGGTGTAGTGTCTAGAAACAAAGCTAGACTCGTTGCCTAAGGGTATAATCAATAAGAAGGAATAGACTTTGATGAGACCTATGCCCCCGTGGCTAGATTAGAATCTATAAGAATACTTCTTGCTTATGCTTGTGCTAATGATCTTAAGCTTTATCAAATGGATGTCAAAAGTGCTTTTCTAAATGGTTTTATTAATGAAGAAGTATATGTAGCTCAACCTCCGGGCTTCATCGATTTTGAAAAACTTAAACATGTGTATAAGTTAAAGAAGGCCCTTTACGGTCTTAAACAAGCTCCAAAAGCTTGGTATGATAGACTCAAGTCATTCTTAATCAAACACAATGATGCAGGTTTTACTGACCAGGTCTTAATATTTATAGTGTCTCGCTATACCTATGGTCTACCCTAGTGCACTAACGGGCAGTGTACCCGGTCGCGTGTAGTTTAGTAAATGGTAAAGCCGAGGTCGTCCCAAGAGCTATGTGTGTTGGATTATTACTAAGTCTAATTGTCATAGAATAATAATGGTTTCGATAGGGATTTAATTAATTAAACTACTAATGAAGAATAGAATAAAAGCAGATAAATAGATAAAGGGAGATGAATAGAGGAATAGTGGTGCTAACCTAGTCAATCCTCCTAGCTAGTTATGTCTACATCTACCTACTTCCAATTACTTCAGGTGGGGTCAAATTCGAGAGGACAACATTTGGTCAATTCGCCCTAACATATCAGCAAAGATGCCACCACAGGAGAAATCAGGCACACCGTCATAAGTCCTGTTGTTCCTGGTCCTCTAAGCCAAGTCATTAAGTACCGCTACATGCTAGATTCAAAATAGTGAGTGCCCGGCTGATAAGATCGTTTATAAGCTCAGCTAGGGATCAATAACAAAGATTAATAACATGGTACGCAGCGGAATAATCAAAACAATACTTTGTTATTAACAAGGTTTTCATTCACCATTAACTAATACTCTAATATAGACGTTTATAGAATCACTTCTACTAACTAAACTAATAACCTAGGCGTTTACATGAACATACGCCTAGGACACACTAATCTAAAACCCTAGACGTTCTCCCATAACGCCTAGGGCTAAACACACATTAAAACCCTAATACCCTAGACAGGCTAAAACACACCCTTTAGTAGACTACATTATGGAAGACTTGTATTAAAACCTACACCTATGTCCTCTTTATATACTAGAGGATAAGGACTAAATAATAAAACTTCCATTGCAAGCAAATCTTTTAGTAGGTTTCCTTCTTCATATTAAGTCCTTCTTATTTCATTCTTTTTGTCTTTATCAACTCAAACGTATAATTCCCAACAATCTTTCCCTAGTTGATAATGACAAAACCATTCTTGAACTAACTTCCCTAGGTAAGTAGAGAAATTGAGATCAGGAATCTCACCATGAATGAAACAAGTATGTCTTCCTTGTCTTCCTTTGTCTTTCCCTTAATCTATGCCATGCCACTCAAACATCTCTTCCCCTTTTTGTTATTATCCAAATAGGGAACGTGTGCAAATAATGATCTTGACCACCACGAATCAATATCATACTTCCAATCTAAGACTTCCAATGCTTCAAATACCATTACGCATCATAGGAAAAATGGATCCAAAACGAGAAAACTTCAACTAGTTGTAGTAATAATGATCATAAAAATCAAACACTTTCCCTTGAGTGATGCATGTAGATGGTTAAAAATTTAACAATAAGCTTCCCTAAAACCATATGTTAACCATCTTCTTGATTCTTCAAAATCTGTAAGCTCCTTGTAATAATCACTTTGTGAAGAAAACCGAGTATAACGAACTTGATGAAGAAGTAAAATTTCTCAAACTTGTGTCTTAGTACTATCCACTTAACTCCATACTTATACAAACCACAAAAAATAAGTAGACCGCAATCCCTTGAAAAGAATCCTCAACTAGTATGAGATTAATGAGCACTACAATGTAACTCCTTCAAGTGATCGCCAATGTGTGCATAGAGCATCATAAGAAAAATCACACATTGCTAGATTCAACAAGCTAGATGATAAGAACACAAACCAAGTAATTCCACTTCACCTTCAAATAAGTGATAAATAATCATCTTCGTAATCAATTCTTCAATAAATCTCCAAAACGAGCCTTTTTAAATCCTTTTAAGAACAAATAACCAAACTCCTTGTGTGTGTAAACAATAACCATTCTGTGTGTGTCATCCAAAAATCATGCTCAACTTCCCCTTAAATCAAAAATCTTCTCGTAATAAACCATGAGCAAGCATTCCTTTGGGAAGGAGCAAGATTTCATCAAAATCTGGTATTTTGAAATAAACGTACTTTCATAACAAATATGAGCAAACAATACTTTTAAACCTCAGGAAAAATTCCATAACTAGGACTTCTTTCAAAACCTCCGAAAGCAAAGTACTTTGATATTACACAATAGCATATTCATCGTTTTTAACAAAATTGACCAGCATTGGCAGCAGATTTCTTTGTATCCATTTTATCAATGAGCGTTAAAGAGTAATCCAATGGCAGTTCTTTTAAAAATAATAGTAGAGCACGATTCACAAATCATAACATCCATGGACCAATAAAATCACCAAATCATATCTGTACCATTAACCAATTAAAATAATCGATCCAATAAGGTCTCGTGTGAACACACGCATCCAATCAGAACTTTGAATATAACAACAGTAGCATATCAAAGGGTATTACTTGTGGATCCCATTATGATAATAATTACCAACCAATAAAATATTAAAACCCCATGTGAATATCGACACTTGTACCATGATTAATTGTTGGACCAGTAATAACCCCACATCAAAAGTCAATTGATCAAACTCACGTGATGATAAACCCATTAGACCAATCAAAAAGCAAGACCATCTTAATTCCCATATGTTTAAGTACCAGATCAAAACCAATCTATAAATCACCAAACTTTTCTGCGAAGTACACGATCGCAACTCAACAACAAATAGTCTGATTAATAATAAAACAGTGAGTGGCACATGATTATTTCTTAATTAAATAAAACTTTCCATCCATGAATCTTCACATACAATGAATAATCGATCTTCAATAACGCATAAAATTTAAATCTGCTCCCAATAACAAACCTTTTAAATCCCTATATCAAGACGATACCAATTGATAAGATCGCTTATAAGCTCACCTAGGATCAATAACAAAGATTAATAACATGGTACAATAATCAAAACAATACTTTGTTATTAACAAGGTTTTCATTCACCATTAACTAATACTCTAATATAGACGTTTATAGAATCAATAATGCCTATACTAAAAACTAATAACCTAGGCGCTACATAACATACCTAGGACACACTAATCTAAAACCCTAGACGTTCTCCCATAACGTCTAGGCTAAACACACATCTAAAACCCTAATACCCTAGACGTTCTCCCCTAACGTCTAGGCTAAACACACACCTTTAGTCGACTACATTATGGAAGACTTGTATTAAAAACCTACACCTATGTCCTCTTTATATACTAGAGGATAAGGACTAAATAATAAAACTTCCATTGCAAGCAAGCCCTTCCATCTTTTAGTAGGTTTCCTTCTTGTCATATTAAGTCCTTCTTATTTCATTCTTTTTGTCTTTATCAACTCAAACGTATAATTCCCAACACCGGCCGTTAGGAACTTAGACACTACACCCCCCAGTTCTTAAGTTCATCCAAAAGATAGGTGGTCAGTTGGTCAAATCGCACAAGTAGAAAGGGTCATTAGTTGGTCATATCTTACCCTTCCCGTCTCAGTCCGCTCACCTAGGGTCAGTTGGTCATATCTCCTAGGCAATTGGCCTCTACCGCCATTCAAAACTACCGAACCAAGGGTGACTACCAAAGAACTATGCATGCATACACTTAGAAATAATTGTGCGGGAGTAAAGGTAAACGTAAACAAAAAAATTAAGGAATCATAACTAGGCTAGCACCAAAGGGTGCTTAGCCGCTCATATTAATCATGGAAATCAATTCAATATTCAAAGGTACGAAATACATGAATTGAAAGTAAAAGAAATATAAAATGCTAAAGCTTATCGTAATGGAGTGACTTCTCCCTTGGAAACAGCTCTGTATGCTCCCCTAGACGTGCCTTGAGCTTTTCCCACGTTCAGGGAGTTGTGTGTGGAATGGGATGATTAGAAATGATGGAATTCGTGGGGTATTTATAGGCCATGTCGGTTTACGGCGAACCAATATAGGAGTTACGTCGTAACCTTCTATTCCTTCATAAATGCACTAGATCGGCTAGTTACGGCGTAACCTTATTAGTAGTGCGTAGTCTTCACTAAACTTGGTTACGTAAGTGATGATGTAGGTAAGTATCACGGCGTGGAACCTTATTTGACCTAATGGAGTTACGTCGTAACCTTTGGGAAGAGTTACGCCGTAACCTCTTGATAAGTTGGTATTCGGGTCACGAAATAGTTACGGTAATGTGAGAGGAGTTACGCCGTAACTTCTTCAAAATAGGCATACTGTGATAAATCTTTAGTTATTTTTCCATTTCCGCGTCTCTTTAGCTCCAATGCTCGTAATTTACCTGAAAGTGGAAAACAATGGAAAACAAGCATAAATCCATATAAATGATATAAATAACGAGCATTATCGGGGGAAATTGATACTTAATATTCAGGACTATTTGATGTTATCAAATATCCCCCCACTTGAACTCTACTTGCCCTCAAGTAGACCTTATTAGATAGATTCCTAAAAAGATATCTCCCAAGACCTGGAAAATACGAGTTTACAAATCCCTTATGCTAGAATAAAACAAAGCCGAACACCTCACGAAAGGGGAACAAACACTCAAATCTCTCAACTATTCTAAGTGTCAATTTCGGGGTGATCACTCAATCGCACATTCATAGCAAGTATTCTATCATAAGCTTGGCGGTTACACAAATCTCCACCATTAGAGTTAAGGGCTAAACAATTCTCGAAGGCAATATGGGTAGACACGACAAAGCTTAAGGGGTGACTCGTCATTACTAACATGTCACGGCGAAGTGGACAAAATCAATGATACATGACCAAATCCATGGCCAAGACACCAAATATTGCTCGCTGCATCACCTAGACACGCTTCATGACTAAAGGGTAGGATAAGACATGGGATATATAATTGGTGTAAAATGAAAAACAAGCAGGTAGTCTAAATCTATAACGAAGTCTGTGGAAAACTAGAAGGGGGGGTTGAATAGTTTTGCCGATTTTAAGTTGATTTCAAAAACTTTAGATTCGATATTATGTGAAATCGTATGGATGTTGAGAACGTATAGATCTAATGATAATGCAAACAAGTAAATAAAGTTAAGGGATAGAAAAGACACAACCGATTTATAGTGGTTCGGCTACAAGGTCACCTTCCTTGCCCTACTCCACTCCCCGAGTCACCTACTCGAGAGTTCAAGCACTATGTCAACAAACTCCTGCACTTGGCTGAGAAGCCTTCACAACATTGCTTACACTTTTTCCGGTACAAAGCTAAATACCGAGTCCGTAGCACGGTGGACCAAACCAACACAACTATTACACAACAAATATGTGAAATATCAAATACAAGATCTTCGCTACAGAAATCTTGCAGAGTGACAAATCAATCAAGGACCCCTTGCTTGGATGACTTGTAGAATGCTCGTGATCTCGCCTTAGAGAAGGACCTATATGAGGATCACAAATAGAAAGAAAGAAGAACAACTCTCTAGATCAAGTGATCTATATGTTAGAAGAGAATGAGAGTGTATGAGAGATTTAGTAAGAAGAGGGGTGAGTTAGAATGAAGAAATGGCTCTCTATTTATAGGAAAATTTCTCCTCTGTTCCACGGATCCCTCCCACTTGGGATCCGTCTAGTGTAATCCTAGGGATCCGTGGTACGCTCCTCTTTGCCCATGGGTTTTTTGGTTATGGGTCATGGGTTATGGGTTGGTCCATGGGTTTTCTTTAGATTCAATGTATCTAAGTATACATTGTATCAAGTCTTCTTTGGTATGGGTTAAGATCCATGGGTTATGGTTTTACCCATCCTAATAAACTATTACAACAAATGCTTAATTATTACATTTTTGTATTTAAATGGCTATATGTAAATGCTTTACAAAAATAACATGTATCCTTATAATTATACTTAAGATAACATTACATTTGTTATCAACAAAACACAAAGAGATCCAAAATATTAATAAACGTTTTTACGGTTTATTTGTATTAACAATCTCCCCTTTTGTGTTGATGACAAAACATAATGTTATGATGAGTAAAACTTAAGAATAGATGCAAGTTTTGAAAGCCCCTAAGTTTTACTTCTTCTCCCCTTTTGTGAAACAAAAAGTTAATCCTTGGAAGAAATAAACAAACTTCTAACTCCCCCTTGACGGTAGCTCCCCCTTGTTTGGGGCGTCAAGTGAAGAAAAATAAAAATCCTACAAAAAGAAAGGTTAGTAACATGCTTATATAATCTTGTGGTTGCCGAGAATCAAGATTGGGAGCCAAGGTATGTAAACAAGGCCTTGTAATAAAACAACAAATTGTAGTGGTATGTATGCCACTTACAAGCATGTAAAAATAAGAACAAGACTTGTTCTTGAAAATGACTTCAAAATAATACTAAAAGTAGAAAATAGTAGTAGTGATTCCTTCCATGCTTGCATAAGGTTATGGATGGAGGTTTTGATGAGAAATGGTATTGATGCGATCAAGGATGAGGTTGAGTATGAAACGCATTTCTTCCCTAACTTCTATTGCAATTTCCCTAGTGGATTGGCAATGTTCACAATGTAAATGATGTGGGTCATGAGTGCGGAAGTTTTCCGGGTTGTTTTGATTTGAGTTATGCGGAAGTTGTGGTGGAAAAATAGGAAAATATGGATCAATATCGGAATGTTTGTAAATGGTGGTGGAAAGGAACCTAGATGTTCTTGTAATGTGATGGGAGCTAATGGTGGTGATGTTTCAAGATCTTGAAAGATAGTATTTGGAGATGTGGGTGGTGTTGAAAAGACTATTTCTTTTTGTTTAGGTTGTTTAGATCTTGTTGGAGTCTTAAGGAGTTCCAAAGGAGTGACTTTGGGTGGTGATGAAGTTGGTGTACTTGTTGGTGATGAGGAGGTGCTATAATGGAAGCATCTTGTGGTGAGTTATTTGTTGAGGATGACTCATTTGAGGTTGGTTTTGCTAAACAACAAGATCGGATACTAATCCGTGCGGATATCCTAGCATTTGATTGTGGTATTTTGGATGGTGGAAGTACAAAGGTTTGGATATCATGATTGTTTGTACTAGATGATACTCCTAAAGGGTTTTTGGATGACATGATGAAGTGTGTTTGTGAGAAGGAGATGGAGTATGCAAGCATTTTGGGAGTTCTATATATAGAAAAACAAAGCATTGTAATCAATGCTTGACCCAAAATGTGGATTAAAATCTAATGATTAGATATGAATTCAAGGCATGTGATCATGAGAACACAAGCATTAAAGAGCATACTCCCAAAAATGAAACAAATGTGGATTTTTCATCCAAAGTGAAAAATAGAAGTTGAAAACAACTTCTGTTTCACGGATCCCACGGATCCTTCCTTGAGGGATCCGTCCCAGCATAAAGGGGATCCGTGGAGTGCTGGTGATTCAGGTAGCACAAAATTTTCCTTTTGGAAACATTTTTGCCTAGTGTGTGCCTATACGCAAACTATTTGGAGTTTCGGTTATCTCGACCCCTAAAAAGAAATAGAAAATAAACTAGAAGTATAAAACCATCCTATTGAGATAACCCGAAAACACATATTTAGTACATGAGTACGTAATTTTGTGTTTATCAATGCTCCTAATTCATTGTTGCTTAAATGAATGTACCCGAAAACACATATTAGTTATGTGTCCCCTTTAGCATTCAAAAGACATGAGATGCAATGAAAACGGGTTTTTACTTTGTATTAATAATGAAAAGCGATTTGTCCTAGACGTGAGAAATTGCTTTTGTGAAATTGATACGGGAAGGTATCATCTTTTTAGAAAACATTGTGAAAGTAGGTTTTCTTTGAAAATGTGTATATAAAAAAAATAAGAAAACTATAAGTGGAAAAACTCATCTTGGGTTTTGAAAATTCCCGTATTGTTTGTGAGTTGTGCGTGAAATAGAAATCCTAGACTCAGAAAGAAGAAGGCTAGTGTTTACATACCTTGTAGAGTCAAATAGGTTACGACGTTTGTTCCATTAGACCAAGACCAAGACGAAGTAGGTTGAATTGTTCCCGCTTCAACGGTTTGGTGAGGACGTCGGCTATGTTATCTTCGGATGCTACCTTCTCAATAGAGATGTTCCCCTTTTGAACATTGTCTCTTAGGAAGTGATGACGAATCTCTATATGCTTTGTGCGAGAATGCAATACGGGATTCTTGCTTAAGTCGATGGCACCTTTGTTGTCACATAGGATGGCTATGTCGCTTAGATGGATGTCGTAGTCTACTAACGCTTGTTTCATCCATAGTGCTTGTTGGCATGCTTTGCCGGCGGAGACGTACTCGGCTTCGGTTGTTGATATTGCAAGTGCCGTTTGTTTCTTAGAAAACCAAGATGTTAAACAACATCCCATAAAAGTACATACCCCACTTGTACTTTTTCTATCAACGTAATCACCTGCATGGTCAGAATCTGCATATACAATTGTTTTTACTCCCGTGCCCTTAGGATACCATAATCCTAATTGTGTTGTACCCTTAATATATCTAAATATCCTTTTTACGGCTTCTAGGTGTGATGTTTTAGGGTCTTCTTGAAACCTAGCACATAAGCAAACACTAAACATGATATCCGGCCTACTTGCCGTGAGGTAGAAAAGGCTACCTATCATGCCACGATATTTAGTGTTATCTACAGATTCTCCGTCTTCATCTTTTGTGAGTTTGGTTTCGGATGACATTGGAGTCCTAAGTGGTTTTGACTCTTCTAGACTGAATTTCTTTAACATCTCCTTGATGTATTTAGATTGATTGAAGAAGATACCATCTTCTACTTGTTTTATTTGTAGACCAAGAAATAAACTAAGTTCTCCCATCATACTCATCTCGAACTCGTCATGCATGATTTTAGAGAAATCATCACACATGTCTTGACAAGTGGATCCGAATATAATATCATCTACATATATTTGTACTATGATTATATGTGACTCTCTTTTCTTAGTAAAAAGTGTGTTGTCAACTAACCCTATGGTGTAGTTGTGTTTAACTAGAAATGACTTGAGTCTATCATACCAAGCTTTTGGAGCTTGTTTAAGACCGTAAAGGGCTTTCTTTAATTTATACACATGTTTGGGTTTTCAAAATCAATGAAGCCCGGAGGTTGAGCTACATATACTTCTTCATTTATGAGACCATTTAGAAAAGCGCTTTTGACATCCATTTGATAAAGCTTTAGATCATTAGCACAAGCATACGCAAGAAGTATTCTTATAGACTCTAATCTAGCCACGGGGGCGTAGGTCTCATCAAAGTCTATTCCTCTTGTTGGTTATACCCTTGAGCAACGAGTCTAGCCTTGTTCCTAGACACTACTCCATTTGCATCTAATTTGTTTTTATAAACCCATTTGGTTCCTATTATGGTTTGATTACTAGGTGGAGGGACAAGTGTCCAAACATCATTAGAAACAAATTGATTTAGTTCTTCTTGCATAGCCATTACCCAACTTTCATCTTTTATGGCTTCTTGTGTATTCTTAGGTTCTAAGGTTGAAACGAAACAAAACAAGCTACTTTGGTTTTGAACTTGAGACCTTAATGTTCGTTCGTTTAGTTTTCCTATGACTTTATCTACGGGGTGATCTTTGGACTCTTTAATGTTTATTATTTCATCACTTAGAGGTTCTTCTTCTTCACTTATCTTTTTCTTTATTACTATAGCTTCACTTTCTATAATCTCGTCATCGACAAGAGGTGGAGAGGGTTTGGGTGGACTTTCATCAAATTTTATATTTAATGACTCTTCTACCTTCATTGTTTCTTTGTTTAATATGACGTAAGCTTTGCTATTTGGCGAGTAACCTAAAAAGATACCTTCGGTTGATTTAGGATCAAATTTTGTAAGGTAATCTTTAGTGTTAAGAATAAAACATTTACTACCAAAGACTCTAAAGTGATTTAACGTAGGCTTTTTGCCTCGAAGTAACTCATATGGAGTTTTTCCTAAGATTGGTCTAATCAAGACTCGATTGAGTATATACGTTGAAGTATCAACGGTATTACACCAAAACTTTTGAGGTATGGATTGTTCATTAAGCATGGTTCGACTCATTTCTTGTAGAGTTCTATTCTTTCTTTCTACTACCCCATTCGATTGTGGAGTGCGTGGAGCCGAGAAGTTGTGAGTAATACCATTAGCGTCACAAAAAGCTCAGAATTGCACTTCATTATCGAATTCCCTACCATGATCCGTCCTAATAGACACTATGGGACTTCCTAGTTGTCTTTGGATCTTTTTGCTTAATATTTCAAAATAGTTAAAGGTTTCCGTTTTGTTCTTTAAAATTTTTATCCATGTATACCTAGAGTAGTCATCCACTATTACCAAAGTGTAGTAGTTGCCTCCATAACTTTGAATAGCGGATGGACCAAATAAATCCATATGTAGTAATTCTAGACACCTAGTTGTGGACACCATGTTTTTAGCTTTATGACTCGAATGAGCTTGTTTTCCTACATTACAAGCATCACAAAAATGATGTTCATATTTTAACTTAGGTAGGTCTCTTACTAGATCTTTGGATGATAGCGATTGAAGAAGTTGCATGTTGGCATGACCCAATCTTCGATGCCATAAGGTCGAAGTATCATCCATAGAGGTAAGACATAGTTTGTCTTTAGGTTCATTACCGATTTTAATGACATAGACTCCATGTTTCCTAATTCCTCTTCCTATGGTTATGCCATTTTTAAGTATCTTACTACCGGTTTCGGCAAAAAGTACATTGCACTTTTTATCACATATTTGTCCTATACTTAAGAGATTAAAGTTTAGGTTTTCTACGTGACACACATCGTTAATGGTTAGAGATTTGTTAGAAATCGTACCTTTACCGATGATTCTACTTTTGCTATTTCCAAACACCACACTACCTCCATTTATGGATTCATATGTGGAGAATAGATCCCAATTGCCGGTCATGTGCCTCGTGCACCCGCTATCCTTGACCCATTCATCGGGGTCTAGGTCGACCTTTAAGCACACCTCGTCATTTGCCATGAGACAAATTTCTTCGTCCTCCTCATCGCTCATTCCCCATGTGCCGCTCACGAACGCCTTTTGATCATCCCGTTTGGGACACTTACTAATAAAGTGGTTTGGGTCCCCACATTTAAAGCAAGTACGATCATCCTTTGGCTTCTCGTCCTCTTTGCTTTTCCGAAAGCCTTTCTTATCGTCATACGGTTGTTTGACATATCTACCCTTTCTTCTAAAGAACTTTTTAAAGTCCCTTGCCGCCATAGCGTACTGTTCATAGTCACTACTCGAAGATGAGTTCTCCTCATCGCTCGAAGCCTTTTTGGCTTTAAGGGCTAGAGATTTGTGTTTCTCTTTCACCTTTGAGGCTTCGGAATCTTTAGCAAGGACAAGCTCGTAGACTTTTAGGTTGCCTATGAGTTCATCGAGGGTGAGGATTGTCAAATCTTTTGATTCTTCGATTGCCGTCACCTTGGATCTCCACTTCGATGGAAGTGCCCTTAGATATCTCCTAACATGGTTACGGCTAGAAAAAGATTCATCAAGTGCTTGTAAAGATGTAATAATAGTATTAAAGTTAGCAAATGAATGATCTATAGTTTCCTCATCCGATATTGAAAATTGTTCATATTGTTGAACAAATAAATCAATTTTATTATTTTTAACTTGTTGGTTGCCTTGATGAGTTACAACTAAAGAATTCCAAATTTCTTTAGAGGTTTTAAGCATAGAAATTCTTTCGAATTCCTTTTTCGGTAAAGCATTATATAAAACCATTTTTGCTTCACTATTTTTAGAAAGCTTTTTCTTCATTTCATCGTTTAGTTTATCATGAGGTATGTGAACTAAATTTCCTTTATCATCATTTGAGGTAGCCTCAAAATCACCTTCAACAATAATGTACCAAAGATCAATATCTTTAGACTTCACATATGTTTTGAATCTATTTTTCCAATATATAAAACCATTAGTTTCAAGTAGTGGTGGTCGTTGCATAGATTGCCCTTCCTTATAATTTTCAGAACCCATAATGATCGAAAAGTTTTTAAAATACAAATTTATTTTTAAACTTTTATAAACTTAGCTCTTGATGCCAATTGTGGAAAACTAGAAGGGGGGTTGAATAGTTTTGCCGATTTTAAGTTGATTTCAAAAACTTTAGATTCGATATTATGTGAAATCGTATGGATGTTGAGAACGTATAGATCTAATGATAATGCAAGCAAGTAAATAAAGTTAAGGGATAGAAAAGACACAACCGATTTATAGTGGTTCGGCTACAAGGTCACCTTCCTTGCCCTACTCCACTCCCCGAGTCACCTACTCGAGAGTTCAAGCACTATGTCAACAAACTCCTTCACTTGGCGGAGAAGCCTTCACAACATTGCTTACACTTTTTCCGGTACAAAGCTAAATACCAGTCCGTATACGGTGGACCAAACCATCACAACTATTACACAACAAATATGTGAAATATCAAATACAAGATCTTCGCTACAGAAATCTTGCAGAGTGACAAATCAATAAAGGACCCCTTGCTTGGATGACTTGTAGAATGCTCGTGATCTCGCCTTAGAGAAGGACCTATACGAGGATCACAAATAGAAAGAAAGAAGAACAACTCTCTAGATCAAGTGATCTATATGTTAGAAGAGAATGAGAGTGTATGAGAGATTTAGTAAGAAGAGGGGTAAGATAGAATGAAGAAATGGCTCTCTATTTATAGGAAAATTTCTCCTCTGTTCCACGGATCCCTCCCACTTGGGATCCGTCTAGTGTAATCCTAGGGATCTGTGGTACGCTCCTCTTTGCCCATGGGTTTTTTTGGTTATGGGTCATGGGTTATGGGTTGGTCCATGGGTTTTCTTTAGATTCAATGTATCTAAGTATACATTGTATCAAGTCTTCTTTGGTATGGGTTAAGATCCATGGGTTATGGTCCATGGGTTATGGTTTTTACCCATCCTAATAAACTATTACAACAAATGCTTAATTATTACAGTTTTGTATTTAAATGGCTATATGTAAATGCTTTACAAAAATAACATGTATCCTTATAATTATACTTAAGATAACATTACATTTGTTATCAACAAAACACAAAGAGATCGCAAAATATTAATAAACGTTTTTACGGTTTATTTGTATTAACAAAGTCATCACCACTTACCGTCCGCCCAAAGTTCAAGCTTAGAAGTCTAGAAACCGGATCATGAAATGCAAGGTAGATGTGTCATTAGAGGACGTCATGATGGGCACACTACCTTTTCTTCTTGTGTTGGCATAACTACCAACTCCAATCTTCAAATGTGACCGAGGTGGCCTCCTCGATACTAATCAATAAAGCTCATACTACAGTGCTTATAACATCGCACTTGAAAATATCATAACTCAATCAACTATTTTTTTTTGTTCAACATAACATCCCCCCACTTGAGATGAACAATGGGAATTTGGGGGGGGTTCAATGATCTTCATAAATGTTGTCGATGAAAGCGTGATTTCCAAACCTTTCCACTCGAACCTTGAACTTATGCAAATGATGACTTCCCAATCACAAATAAAGACTACAAGGTAGGCTAAGGTGTATAGGTGTAACGAAACAATATATAGGGTTGACAAAATGAAAGGAATGGCTCAGAAGGGTATATCTAGGGGTATCTTGCACTAAAGGTGAGTGCAACAAAAGGGTTTCACATGGGGGTCAAAAAGTCGAGGTGACTAATCGATAGACTTACAATGGTAGGCTGTTTGGGTGATAATCCTATAATATTGCCTTCTAAAACTGAAAAGTCCAAATACATCGAGCTAACTCAACATACCTCGTCTATGGTCTCAAAATGATGCAAAGGACAAGTTCTAAAGTTTACAAGCTACCGACACGCTCATAATTTGGTGGATTTGGGGTAAAATATTGGAAATGGATAAGGCTAATCTCACCATGTAATGTCAAGGGTTGTATGTGCTCGACTAAGGTCTAATCTAGTTAGGTTAGGAAAAACATGTCAAAATTTTAAAAATGGCATAATTTTTCAAAATAAACTAGAAAAAATGAGGGCAAAATAAAGTTCAAGAGATAATTCTACTCACGTCCCCCCACTTGAAATGTACAAAGTCCCTTTTGTACTAGGCATTAAAATAAAGGTGAAGAGAAAGGTTAAATTATCGCGAGAACTTCCCTGAAATTTGCTCCAAAAAGAAGAAGGCCCACGAAAAAGAACCGTGCCTTCGTTTAAGCGTCATGAACAAACTGCAATACCTGAAATCACAATACCGACAAGCATAATTCTAAAAAGAAAAAAAAAAATAAAAAACGAAAAACAAACCTAACTCACTTTCGTAGGAATCGCGGTTGCATTTAGCGTATGCAACAAGCCTTTTAAACCACTTGGTTTCCTAAGTGGACGAGTGAAGTCTCGTGAGGGTTTATAGGGAATACACCCACAAAGTTCATTTAAAAACTAATACAAGGTTACTGTGTTTTAGAATGAAAGAATTAAAACAGAGGAAAGTTACGTCGTAACTCCTATGAGGGAGTTACGTCGTAACTGGAAAAACCTGGTATGAGCTGTAAAGCGAGTAGTTACGGCGTAACCACTGAGATGGTATTACACCGTAATCGATAATGCGTCAAGAATTCTGCTGCTAAAATGTTGGTTACGGCGTAATCACCAAGATGAGTTACGCCGTAACTCTGTTCAGATCAGCAACTGCAGCAGCAATTAGTTCCTCGTTTCCTGAAATAATGGTTAGAAAACACAAAACCCAACAAAAAAGAAATAAAAACAGAAGAAAGGGAAAATTCGGGTTGTCTCCCGAAATAGCACTTTTCTTTATTAACGAGTCTTTAAGTTAGACTCAGAGCCGCGGGGATTCTATGGGGGCCTTTGGGCTTGCCCCACTTCTTCCATGTCATCTTTCATTGAATAAGGCTGGTCCTAAACATGTGGTGAAACATACCGAATCATGGTGTATCTTTTCTGCAGAAAATTAGCTTGTGCCCATTCGAAACGAACTTCCTCATCAATTTTAACATACCCAAACTTTACTCGTAACCAATTTTCAAATGAGATCCCCCTGTATCCTACATTGCTCCTCTTATCTTCGTCAAAACATGCCCATTCCTTGCGTTTGAGCCATTTAGGTTCAGGTATTCTCCTCCATCGCAGATCTTGCGATTGGGGTTGCATGTAGGCCATGCCATGGTGTATTCGTCGTGCATGATAGCTGGTTCGAAAAAATGAATGGTCCAATCAATATCGGAGAACCATTCAACCATTCGCTAAAAGCACTATGCTGTTGCAACCACTTTTCTCTGATATCCTCATCTTTCTCCCAGCACCACCAGACTTCTGCAGCTTCTTTAATCATACGAATGAGATACTTTCCTCCTCCATTACATCTTTTTTGGAAAGGGGAACACGTGGGAAATATTACTTTGGTCCCCTTAACTAAAGGAACACAACAGTGAACTCTCCCTTTTACAACGTAGCTGGGAACAGAGAACGGGATTTCTTCCTCATCATCTTCATCGTTATTTGGATTCGCAGTCCTGCATATGGCCAAAAGATGAAGGTGGAAACCTATCTAAGTCATCTAATTCTATCCTCGGTGGTTCCATAGTAACAATTTTGTCTGGCTCAAGGCTCAAGGTTTTATCCAACTTAAACTCCACTATATCTCCATAGTATCCACCGTAACGTGCTAATGTTTCAAGGAATGGTATACCAAGAATCAAATGCTCCTTTTTGTCTTTCACATTATCGACTACTACAAATTCAGGGGCTAAAGTAAATTTATCGACCTTAACACACATACCACCTGTAATACCTAAAGGGGTAATCTTAGTTTCAGTTGTTGATTCAATCACGATATCTGTTTCCCAAAGGTGGATTATCCTCAGTTTTAAGAATATGGATAGAGGCATGATGTTTACACAAGACCCAAAATCTACTACCCCCAAAATATCAATATTACCAGCAGAACACGGAACAACTAACCCGCTTGCACTAATATCCTTAACCGAGAATAAACTTGAACCTAACCTGGATATGCCTTCTAGAGCATGGTTACGCTGGAACTCCGGGAAGTAGTTACGGCGTAACTCTTCCTGTTGGTTGGTATTCGTGACCTCTAATTTGTCGATTGAGGATATACATTCCTCAATCACCTCTTGAGAATCGTTGGTGAAAACAGCATTGCATTCCTCCTTGCGCTTGGCTTCATTAAGTTCAATTCCATCAATCTCAGCACTGAATTTTCAATCATTTCTCCAAGATTTTTTAAGGTTTCGTCATGCCTGGAAAGATTTTTATTTGTGTTTTCCTGGAAACCCTTTAACCAAATATCTTGTTCTTTTTGTTTCTAGGCTGAAGTTTCCAGGAACTTATTAATTGTTTCTTCAAGACTGGGCTTTCTTTCTCCATAAGGCCCACGATTGTAATTTCCACGATAACCATTACTATTTCGATTATCTCCGTAAAATGGCCGATTTTCTCCATACTTAGCTTCTTCAATATTCTCTTCGTCCATATGAGGACAATTTTTCGTAAGATGTCCTCCTCCACAGATTTCACACCCTACTTGGATGGCATGAACGGTTTCTCTGACTTTTAGCATATCTCGACTGAGATTTTCAATTTTACTAGCAATTGCTACAATTCCGTCAAAACTTCCGCCTTGGTTTCTTTTACTCCCACCGTCGTGCCATTTTTAAGAGTGGTCCGCCATTTTTTGAATGGCTTCAATTTCAGTGGTAGGAATCATGTTCGGGATAGGTCCTTGATAGTCCATCATTTTCCTTGTAGTTACGTTAATTCCTTTGTAGAAAATATTGACCTTCTGCTGGTTATTCAGATCATTGGTAGGACACTTATAAAGAAGATCGTTGTATCTGTCCCAAGCTTGATACAGAGTTTCGTCGTCTTCTTGTTTGAAATTATGGATCTCCAAAAGCTGGTTAGAAATCTTTGATGTGGGCAATATCTTTGAATAAAGTGTTTCTTTAGTAGTGCCCAAGTATTAACTGCCCCGGCGGGCAATCTTTCGATCCATCTTCTGGCTGCTCCAGTAAGAGTCATTGGGAATACCCTTAGCATAACAACATCATGAGACACGCCCGAAATGTTGAAAAGGCTAGCGATGTATAGGATATTCTCAACGTGCTCATATGCGTCTTCGTCCATGTTTCCTGAAAAAGGGTTAGCGCGAAGCTCATTCATAAATTGGTCTTTAATTTCGAAACGAACATCCGCTCCGATTGCCGGTCTTACGAGACCCGGCCCTTGTTCTGCTCTTGTCAACGCCAACTATTCCTTAAGAGTGAGGTCATCGATGTTAACAACTTCCATGGTACCTGAAATCTTGAAATATGATCGTGAGAAAAGTTTAAAAACGAAATGAAAGA
The DNA here is from genome assembly GCA_910596185.1 of Chrysanthemum makinoi. Lineage (NCBI taxonomy): Eukaryota > Viridiplantae > Streptophyta > Magnoliopsida > Asterales > Asteraceae > Chrysanthemum > Chrysanthemum makinoi. Next base: position 229,336,048 of record OU343219.1, on the reverse strand, counting down.
CTTAATATTAATCCTAATATAACTCCTCGGCAGCTAAAAACTTGATGCAGGTTTTACTGACCAGGTCTTAATATTTATAGTGTCTCGCTATACCTATGGTCTACCCTAGTGCACTAACGGGCAGTGTACCCGGTCGCGCGTAGTGTAGTAAATGGTAAAGCCGAGGTCGTCCCAAGAGCTATGTGTGTTGGATTATTACTAAGTCTAATTGTCACAGAATAATAATGGTTTCGATAGGGATTTAATTAATTAAACTACTAATGCAGAATAGAATAAAAGCAGATAAATAAATAAAGGGAGATCAATAGAAGAATAGTGGTGCTAACCTAGTCAATCCTACTAGCTAGTTATGTCTACGTCTACCTACTTCCAATTACTTCAGGTGGGGTCAAATTCGAGAGGACAGCATTTGGTCAATTCGCCCTAACCTATCAGCAAAGATGCCACCATAGGAGAAATCAGGCGCACCGTCATAAGTCCTGTTGTTCCTGGTCCCTAGTTCTTAAGTTCATCCAAACGATAGGTGATCAGTTGGTCAAATCGCACAAGTAGAAAGGGTCATCAGTTGGTCATATCATACCCTTCCCGTCTCAGTCCGCTCACCTAGGGCCAGTTGGTCATATCTCCTAGGCAATTGGCCTCTACCGCCATTCAAAACTACCGAACCAAGGGTGACTACCAAAGAACTATGCATGCATACACTTAGAAATAATTGTACAGGAGTAAAGGTAAACATAAACAAAACAATTAAAGAATCATAACTAGGCTAGCACCAAAGGGTGCTTAGCCGCTCATATTAATCATGCAAATCAATTCAATATTCAAAGGTACTAAATACATGAATTGAAAGTAAAAGAAATATAAAATGCTAAAGCTTATCGTAATGGAGTGACTTCTCCCTTGGAAACATCTCCGTATGCTCCGCTAGACCTGCCTTGAGATTTTTCCCACTTTCTCAGAGAGTTGTGTGTGGAATGGGATGATTAGAAATGCTGGAATTCGTGGGATATTTATAGGCCAGGTCTGGGTTACGGCGTAACCAATATAGGAGTTATGCCGTAACCTTCTATTCCTTCGTAAATGCACTAGATCTGCTAGTTACGGCGTAACCTTATTAGTGGTTACGCCGTAGTCTTCAATAAACTTGGTTACGTCATAAGTGATGATGTAGTTACGGCGTAAGTATCAGCGGCGTGGAACCTCATTTGACCTAATGGAGTTACGTCGTAACCTTTGGGAAGAGTTACGCTGTAACCTCTTGATAAGTTGGTATTCTGGGTCACGCAATAGTTACGGCGTAATGTGAGAGAGGAGTTACGCCGTAACTTCTTCAAAATAGGCATACTGTGATAAATCTTTAGTTATTTTTCCATTTTTGCGTCTCTTTAGCTCCAATGCTCATAATTTACCTGAAAGTGGAAAACAATGGAAAACAAGCGTAAATCCATATAAATGATATAAATAACGAGCATTATCAGGGGAAATTGATACTTAATATTCAGGACTATTTGATGTTATCACACAACTACACCATAGGGTTAGTTGATAACACACTTTTAACTAAGAAAAGAGAGTAACATATAATCATTGTTCAAATATATGTAGATGACATTATATTCGGATCTACTTGTCAAGACATGTGTGATGATTTCTCTAAAATCATGCATGACGATTTCGAGATGAGTATGATGGTAGAACTTAGTTTCTTTCTTGGTCTACAAATCAAACAAGTTGAAGATGGTATCTTCTTTAATCAATCTAAATACATAAAGGAGATGTTAAAGAAATTTGGTTTAGAAGAGTCAAAACCCATTAGGACACCAATTTCATCCGACACTAAACTCACAAAAGATGAAGATGGCGAATCCGTTGATAACACAAAATATCGTGGCATGATTGGTAGTCTTCTCTACCTCTCGGCTAGTCGGCCGGATATCATGTTTAGTGTTTGTCTATTTGCTAGGTTTCAAGAAGATCCTAAAACATCACCTCTAGAAGCCGTCAAAAGAATTTTTAGGTACATTAAGGGTACGACTCAATTAGGATAGTGGTATCCTAAGGGTACGGGGGTAGAAACAATTGTATATGCAGATTCTGACCATGCAGGTGATTATGTTGACCGAAAAAGTACTAGTGGGGTATGTACTTTTATGGGATGTTGTTTAACATCTTGGTTCTCAAAGAAGCAAACGGCATTGGCCATATCAACAACCGAAGCCGAATATGACTCCGCCGGCAAAGCATGCCAACAAGCACTATGGATGAAACAAGCGTTAGTTGACTACGACATTCATCTAAGTGACATAGCCATTCTATGTGACAACAAAGGTGCCATCGACTTAAGCAAGAATCCGGTATTGCATTCTCGCACCAAGCATGTAGAGATTCGTCATCCCTTCTTAAGAGACAATGTTCAAAAGGGGAACATCTCTATTGAGAAAGTAGCGTCCGAAGACAACATAGCCGACATCCTCACCAAACCGTTGCAGCGGGAACAATTCAACCTACTTCGTCTTGGTCTCATGGAACAATCGTCGTAATTTGCTTTTAAACTCTACAAGGTATGTAAACACTACTAGCCTTCTTCTTTCTGAGTCTAGGATCTCTATTTCACGCACAAATCACAAGCAATATGGGAATTTTCAAAACCCAAGATAAGTTTTTACTTATAACTCGTACTTTCATAGTCTTCTCTTATTTTTCAAGACAAGTACCTCTTGCAAACACGTAATTGCATACCTATTTCTTTAAGGAATAAAAGTTTTATTCAAACAAAGAAATCTCTTTTCAAAGTGTTTTCTAAAAGGATACCTCTTCCCGTATCACTTTCATAAAAGTCATTTCTTACGTCTAGGATAAATCGCTTTTTCATTATTAATACAAAGTAAAAACCCGTTTTCATTGCATCTCATGTCTTTTGAATGCTAAAGAGAACACATAACTAATATGTGTTTTCGGGTACATTAATTTAAGCAACAATGAATTAGGAGCACTCGGGTTATCTCACATAATAATGTGCTTTTTCACTTCTAGTTTGTTTTTCTTTTCTTTTTAGGAGTCGAGATAACCACAACTCCAAATGGTTTGCATATAGGCACACACTAGGCACAAATGTTTCCAAAAGGAAAATTTTGAGCTGCCTGAATCCCCAGTACCACGGATCCCAGCCTTAATACTGGACGGATCTCTCAAGGGAAGAATCCGTGGGATCCGTGAGACAGAAGCTAATTTTATCTTCTATTTTTTTCTTTCTCACTTTGGATGAAAACTTCAATATTTTCATCATTGTTTTTATCATTTCTTGGGAGTATGTTACTTAATGCTTGTGTTCTCATGATCACATGCCTTATTCATATCTAATCATTAGATTTTAATCCACATTTTGGGTCAAGCATTCATTACAATGCATTATTTTTCTATAAATAGGATTCCCAAAATGCTTGCATATTCATCACTCTCAACCTCACTGTCACACCCCCAAATTACCTGTTTTGCAGCGGAATGGAATTCCTGGGGATTGACTGTCATAGCATCATAGTTACAGATATATTGAACGACCTAAAGTGTCGTTTGGAAAATACATCGTTTGATTTAATAAAATAATCAGAGTTTACAAAGTGTAGGTCCCAAATGAAAATCAATTTGTGCGGAAATAAATTTGTTACAAGCCAAACGATGTTTTAAAATGAATAAATCCCATGTGTGACGCGTCGTCACCACGACTCTATGATATGTCCAAATGGATGTCATGAAGTGAATGCCTTAGATACCTGAGATAAAACATGCTAAAAAGTGTCAACACAAAGGTTGAGTGAGTTCATAGAGTTTGCGTTGAAATGAAAAACCTTTCAAAATCGTTTATGCAACAAAGGTATTGTAAATTCACTCAGTTCCAAGTTCCGCCCATACAAAACTTGCAACCTGTGTGTTTACAACCCATTGCCAAAATATGTATAGTTTATGTTCAAATGCATGATGTCAAAGGAATTCACAATAGTAACTAACTCAACATAGAACAATAACACATAATCAATAGCACATGACTTAATGTATCAGTAGTCAACTGACATAGAACTTTATACGACGTAGAACTATAGCACATAATCAATAGTACATGACCCAATGTTTCAGTAGTCAACTGATTTAGAACTTTATACGACGTAGAACTATACCACTCAAACAAGAACAATTAATATAGTACAACATTCGGTTTTTGAAACAATGGTGATCATGATAGAAGTTATCTTTAAAATCTAAAGTACTTGTGAAAAGTAGTTAAGCATGTATCTCCCCCAAAATAGTTCAAAACATATAAAAGAAGGGGCTACGAAACTCACGATAATTCATGTAAGTTAAAGTACTTGTAAAAGTGAATGAAAACAGTTTGAGCATGTATCTCCCCCAAAAGTAGTATAAAAATAATCGAAAATGGGGCTATGGAAACTCACCTGTTGCAATGATTATGATGACAAAAGTGGATACACCGAAATGTAACGTGAATCTCTAAACTTGACCTATTATGAATGATATGATACATAATAAGTTATGATGTAATGTTATGCATGCAATTCGGATGATATCTATACCACTTATGAATTTTTGAAAATAATATTTCTCATCGAGAAATAATCTTTAACGTCTTGACCATTTTTATATTACTCCAAATGTATTTATGTTGAAATGATATCCGACGATAATCATTTAGTGATTAATTATGAAATTATAATTTTTCGTCGTAAAATAATGTCGTTGAAATATTTCATGAAAGTGACTAAACGGCCTTGAAAAGCTAGTCGTAAAATGATGCACGTCGAGTGTTAGGAAACGAACTCAATGGTTTTGGGAAGCTTGTATCATTATCTCAAAGTTTTAGCATTTAAGTTTTCATCCTAGAGGTCTCGATCATGGAGAAAAATGTAGGTTAAGTATGGTACTTGTGTCTCAAAATATAGTTTAAGGATGGTTTTCCGGCAAAGTTTAAGTGACCGTATCTTACTCGTTACAACTCCGCTTGACAAATGGTTTGACATTTTGAAAAATATGCTAGGCGAACTTACTTTTACTAGAAGACATCACTTTATAAAAAGTACTTCGTCAATGTTAAAAACGACCCTCAACATGGTCCTTGGTTGACATAAAGTTTGTCTAATAGAAAATATGTTAATTTTGCTAATAGAATAAAGTTACGGCAACTTTTTAAAATGTGAATAACTTTGTCGTTATAAGTCCGTTTTCTACGTTCTTTATATCCACGGAATCGTGATAACATATACTAATATATTTTTGATAAGTCGACACATTTAACAACGCTTAAGACTCATTTTTGACTCGTAAAAAGTCGAGACAGCATGCTAAATTTTCTGGAAATTAATAGTTTTCGTCGTCAAACTTCAAAAATTCATAACTTCTTCGTTATAGCTCCGTTTTAACCCGTTCAAGCGGCCACGTTTTCGTTTTAAAGTATATTTTCTGAATATCTAGCCCAAAATATTTTACAAACTGTCGGATTTTCCAGATTTTCAAAATAAGGACAGACCCTTAATTAGACTTGTCGAAATGAGTTTTCACGCGCCAAACCTATTCCAACCAATTCAAAACAACTCCGAAGCTATTCTAATCCTACCATACACCTTCTTAGGGTGTCATGGGTTCCTAGACATCACCAAGAGTGATTTATTACAAGGAGTAATTATAAGATAACAAATATATATATATATATATATATATATATATATATATATATATATATATATATATAACTCTTAAAATCAATTAAAAAGTGGTATAAACATCATATGACTTGCATGTTTTCTCAAATATGATGAAGTAAATATAACAATGAATATGAAATATGATGATGAATATGGATACTTACTAGTTACTTGATGAGGTTAATGGACAAAGGATTTTTCCTAATCACCCAAGGTTTTTATTGCAAAACCTTAATAAAGAGTGAGACTAGAGTATAAAAATCTTGATTAGAAAAATTTTGATGAAATCCTTCTTGGTCCCTTGGTTGGCCGGTTCTAAGAGCAAGAGAGGAGAGAAATGGAGAGTGTTTTGATCTTTTGATAATATGAAGTGTATGTATTATGTGTTTGTAGATATTATGTTAGGATATTTCAAGTAAACACACATGACTCACCCCCCCCTAAGTCGGCCAAGGGGGGTTTTGTCATCTTAAAATACCTTTTTTTTTAAATATGTACAAGTGTAATTTAGTGTAAGTAAATTGAGGATATGTGGTAAGTTAAATACACATTTGAGTATTTAGGGTAGCGTTAGATAAAAATAACTTTTAACGGGTCAAGATAAAATATATTAAAGTCATAAAAATTATAAAAATACATTTCTTATATGAGTTGAGTGAAATAAATATTTATCGAGTTGCATATACGAAAAACCGTCGTAATAATATAAATATAACAATTTATATACGAAATAAATTTAAAACACCGGGTAAATTAATAATATAATTTTTATAGTCTTAAAATGAGTATAAAAATATATTAGGAATATTTTTGAAAGTATCGGATCAAATGTTCAAAATAATGTTTACGCGATAGCGTTTATTTTAATATGAAAATAAACGTTTAATGAAAAATGCAAAACCATGCATGAATCAATATGATGATAATGATGCCAATGAAATGTAGACTAAAACTAGTCTATATGAAATGTCCTTGATGATATGTTCATGAATTCACAGCTAAACCAATACGGTTACGTGAATTTGATGCTCGTAAACGTAGTTTACGATAAATGATAAATGATGAAGCATGAGTAATGTTTTGAAATATGACCTGAAAATACGAGTTGTCACATTCGCCCAACCAAAAGGAATTCATCCACGAATTCAGTTCGTGTTAGTCTATCGAATTTTGAGTTTGTGATGAATAACGAGAAGAGAAGACATGAAGAGATGTCGTTATGGTTATCGATGATTTAGAGCGTACAAAACATCATTGTACATAGAATATTGGATGAATCTCCCATGAGTAACACTTTGACTTTTATGAATATGTGAAAACCCTGCTTGCACTAAGACTTATAAATAACTGCTCCCAACATAACATGATCCCTCCAGAATTAGACATAGTTAGCTAGGCTATGTATAATTAAGGAACGATATCCCTCCAGAATTAGACATAGTTAGCTAGGCTATGTATAATTATGGAACGATAATGTGACGTTCGGTTTAGTTGTTATAACTCTCGATGTTTACAGAGATCTAAACCTTGTAAGTGATAACGAATCAGAAGGAAAGAAAAATACGCTTAATGAGAATATTTTACAACGAGTGGTTTGTCAAAAGTAGTACATCTTAAGTCATAAGATTCGAATACGATAGAAGACATAAACTTAGTACGACTAAGTACATAAGGAAAATGAGACTGTTAGTTTCCGAACTTCTTCAGTCTTCCGCATTGTTGAGACCATGACGAGCTTCTCCTCCTTCTAACATTTATGCATTCCCATGAGCACCTTCAACTTGTTGACCTTGGTTTTGAGGACATTGATTCTAATAGTGTCCTTGCTCCCCGCATCCGTAACATGTAACTATGGCCTTGCCCTTGCAGTCCTTAGCAAGGTGTCCTACTTTGTGACGGCTAAAGCATATACCACATGGACCATTATGATGTAGCGTGCATTGATGGCATCGTGGTAAGTTTCCAGTATAAGCTCTTCCCTTGGTTGGTGCAGCAACATAGACCCTGGCGACTTCTTGTCTTCTATTCAGTTGTTGGTGATGGTTAGTGTTATGGTTATGGTTGTCGTTATCATAACCTCCCTGGTCATTTTCCCATTTCCTTTTGTTGTTGCTAGTTTGGTTGTTGTGGTTGTTGTTGTTGTTGCGGTTATTGTTGATAATGTTTTCCCCTTTCACGACTTGAGCCATGAGTTTTTGAGTTATCCGAATAGTTTCTTCAATTGTTTGTGGATCGGAAGAAGTAACATCTCCTTGAATACATTGTGGAAGTCCTCCAATGAAATTTTCCAGTAGTTTCTCATTGTCCGAAACCATTGATGGACATAGTGCAACCAATTCTTGAAACCTCCTAATGTAAGTCTCGATGTCATAACCAACAGTCACTAACTCATAGAATTCCGTTTCTAATTTCTTCACCTCCGTGCGTGGACAATACTTCTTCGTCAACAACCTCTTGAATTGATCCCACGTGAGCTTGTAAGCATTTTCGATGCCAATAGGCTGCGCATACGAATTCCACCATGACATTGCGCCATCTAAGAGTGTACCAGTGGCAAACTTCACCTTGTAGTCATCTGGGCAATCGCATAGAAGAAACACAGACTCCATCTTCTCAAACCATCAAACCATAGCAGTGGCTCCTTCTGTGCCTTTGAACTTTGTAGGATCACAGTTCTTAAAGTCCTTGTATGTACAATTTGAACTCCAGGATCCTCCTGCAACTCCTGTAGCAGTAGCAAGTCTAGCAGCTTCAGCAACAGCCGTGGCCTCAGCAGCAGCAACTACCATTGCTCGTTCTTTCCTTAGTGCCTCGGCTATACTATCCTCTATATACCTTTGGATAGTAGTGGTGTCATTTACGTGCAGCTTTCTTCAGTGCCATAACTCTTCAAGATAAGAGGAAAGGTGAGACGTAGCAAAGTCCTATGTTAAGAATAAGTGTTCTAAAGAGATGTGATGTGAGGTGATAAGTTTGAGGTTACTTTTCAAAATAATCGACGGGTTCCCAAAAGATGGGTTATGAGGTGTCGTAAGTGCTTCAAATGTATGATGGTCTAAAGACTTAGTGCGTGAATAACGTGTAACTCAACTTGTTAGTGGTGAAACGAATGAGTGAGAGTGACTTTGCCCTACTTAAAGGTTTATCTCGGCATTCGACGTTATCGGTGATGAATCAGCTGATATTAAAATTGTGATAACAAATGACAAGGCATTCTCCACATTGGAGTCTAAAGGAAGGATAATGGAATGGGTATTTAAAGGCATCTATGTGACAATCGATTTGAAATGAAAGTAAATAACTCGAAAAATATCATTATAAACGCATGTAAAGTGAACATGCACTTATGATAAAATGATAAGATGCTATAATGATGTAGTTATAGTCTAGGGTCAATGATGCAACCTAGTTCTCTATAATGAAGCTCGATGCCAATCATGTCACACCCCCAAATTACTGTTTTGCGTGGAATGGAATTCCGGGGATTGACTGTCATAGCATCATAGTTCTGAGATATATTGAACGATCTAAAGTGTCGTTTGGAAAATACATCGTTTGATTTAATAAAATAATCAGAGTTTACAAAAGTGTAGGTCCCAAATGAAAATCAATTTGTGCGGAAAAATTTGTTACAAGCCAAACGATGTTTTAAAATGAATAAATCCCATGTGTGACGCGTCATCACCACGACTCTATGATATGTCCAAATGGATGTCATGAAGTGAATGCCTTAGATACCTGAGATAAAACATGCTAAAAAGTGTCAACACAAAGGTTGAGTGAGTTCATAGAGTTTCCGTTGAAATGAAAAACCTTTCAAAATCGTTTATGCAACAAAGGTATTGTAAATTCACTCAGTTCCAAGTTCCGCCCATACAAAACTTGCAACCTGTGTGTTTACAACCCATTGCCAAAATATGTATAGTTTATGTTCAAATGCATGATGTCAAAGGAATTCACAATAGTAACTAACTCAACATAGAACAATAACACATAATCAATAGCACATGACTTAATGTATCAGTAGTCAACTGACATAGAACTTTTTACGACGTAGAACTATAGCACATAATCAATAGTACATGACCCAATGTTTTGTTAGTCAACTGATTTAGAACTTTATATGACGTAGAACTATACCACTCAAACAAGAACAATTAATATAGTACAACATTCGGTTTTTGAAACAATGGTGATCATGATAGAAGTTATCTTTAAAATCTAAAGTACTTGTGAAAAGTAGTTAAGCATGTATCTCCCCCAAAATAGTTCAAAACATATAAAAGAAGGGGCTACGAAACTCACGATAATTCATGTAAGTTAAAGTACTTGTGAAAGTGAATGAAAACAGTTTGAGCATGTATCTCCCCCAAAAGTAGTATAAAAACAATCGAAAATGGGGCTATGGAAACTCACCTGTTGCAATGATTATGATGACAAAAGTGGATACACCGAAATGTAACGTGAATCTCTAAACTTGACCTATTATGAATGATATGATACATAATAAGTTATGATGTAATGTTATGCATGCAATTCGGATGATATCTATACCACTTATGAATTTTTGAAAATAATATTTCTTGTCGAGAAATAATCTTATAACGTCTTGACCATTTTTATATTAATCCAAATGTATTTATGTTGAAATGATATCCGACGATAATCATTTAGTGATTAATTATGAAATTATAACTTTTCGTCGTAAAATAATGTCGTTGAAATATTTCATGAAAGTGACTAAACGGCCTTGAAAAGCTAGTCGTAAAATGATGCACGTCGAGTGTTAGGAAACGAACTCAACGGTTTTGGGAAGCTTGTATCATTATCTCAAAGTTTTAGCATTTAAGTTTTCATCCTAGAGGTCTCGATCATGGAGAAAAATGTAGGTTAAGTATGGTACTTGTGTCTCAAAATATAGTTTAAGGATGGTTTTTCGGCAAAGTTTAAGTGACCGTATCTTACTCGTTACAACTCCGCTTGACAAATGGTTTGACATTTTGAAAAATATGCTAGGCGAACTTACTTTTACTAGAAGACATCACTTTATAAAAAGTACTTCGTCAATGTTAAAAACGACCCTCAACATGGTCCTTGGTTGACATAAAGTTTGTCTAATAGAAAATATGTTAATTTTGCTAATAGAATAAAGTTACGGCAACTTTTTAAAATGTGAATAACTTTGTCGTTATAAGTCCGTTTTCTCCGTTCTTTATATCCACGGAATCGTGATAACATATACTAATATATTTTTGATAAGTCGACACATTTAACAACGCTTAAGACTCATTTTTGACTCGTAAAAAGTCGAGACAGCATGCTAAATTTTCTGGAAATTAATAGTTTTCGTCGTCAAACTTCAAAAATTCATAACTTCTTCGTTATAGCTCCGTTTTAACCCGTTCAAGCGGCCACGTTTTCGTTTTAAAGTATATTTTCTGAATATCTAGCCCAAAATATTTTACAAACTGTCGGATTTTCCAGATTTTCAAAATAAGGACAGACCCTTAATTAGACTTGTCGAAATGAGTTTTTCACGCGCCAAACCTATTCCAACCAATTCAAAACAACTCCGAAGCTATTCTAATCCTACCATACACCTTCTTAGGGTGTCATGGGTTCCTAGACATCACCAAGAGTGATTTATTACAAGGAGTAATTATAGGATAACAAATATATATATATAACTCTTAAAATCAATGAAAAAGTGGTATAAACATCATATGACTTGCATGTTTTCTCAAATATGATGAAGTAAATATAACAATGAATATGAAATATGATGATGAATATGGATACTTACTAGTTACTTGATGAGGTTAATGGACAAAGGATTTTTCCTAATCACCCAAGGTTTTTATTGCAAAACCTTAATAAAGAGTGAGACTAGAGTATAAAAATCTTGATTAGAAAATTTTTGATGAAATCCTTCTTGATCCCTTGGTTGGCCGGTTCTAAGAGCAAGAGAGGAGAGAAATGGAGAGTGTTTTGATCTTTTGATAATATGAAGTGTATGTATTATGTGTTTGTAGATATTATGTTAGGATATTTCAAGTAAAAACACATGACTCACCCCCCCCCCCCCCTAAGTCGGCCAAGGGGGGTTTTGTCATCTTAAAATACTTTTTTTTTTTTTTTTTAAATATGTACAAGTGTAATTTAGTGTAAGTAAATTGAGGACATGTGGTAAGTTAAATACACATTTGAGTATTTAGGGTAGCGTTAGATAAAAATAACTTTTAACGGGTCAAGATAAAATATATTAAAGTCATAAAAATTATAAAAATACATTTCTTATATGAGTTGAGTGAAATAAATATTTATCGAGTTGCATATACGAAAAACCGTCGTAATAATATAAATATAACAATTTATATACGAAATAAATTTAAAACACCGGGTAAATTAATAATATAATTTTTATAGTCTTAAAATGAGTATAAAAATATATTATGAATATTTTTGAAAGTATCGGATCAAATGTTCAAAATAATGTTTACGCGATAGCGTTTATTTTAATATGAAAATAAACGTTTAATGAAAAATGCAAAACCATGCATGAATCAATATGATGATAATGATGCCAATGAAATGTATACTAAACCTAGTCTATATGAAATGTCCTTGATGATATGTTCATGAATTCACAGCTAAACCAATACGGTTACGTGAATTTGATGCTCGTAAACATAGTTTACGATAAATGATAAATGATGAAGCATGAGTAATGTTTTGAAATATGACCTGAAAATACGAGTTGTCACACTCACAAACAAAACATCATCATGTCATCCAAAATATCTTCCAACATAGATGAATCACCTAGTGTAAACAATCCCTTTCAAGAGATTCAAAACTTTGTCCTCCCACCTTCCAAAATACCACCACCCAAATCTAGAAAAACCGCACGGATTAGCATCCGGTCTTGTTACTTAGCAAAACCATCTTCAAATGGTTCATCACCAACCACTCATTCACCACAAGATGCTTCCATTATAGCACCTCCTTCATCACCAACAAGTACAATAACTTCATCACCCATCAAATCCCCACCTAAGGTTACTCTTTTGGAACTCCTTAAGACTCCAACAAGATCTCAACAAACCAAGCAAAAAGAACTAGTCTTTTTGACACCTCTAACCTCTCCAAACACAATTTTCAAAGATTTTGAAACCTCACCACCTTTAGCTCCCATTGTGTTACAAGAACATCTAGGTTCTTTTCCACCACCAATTCCAAACATTCCGGACTTTGATCCGTATTTTCCAACTTTTCCACCACAACTTCCGCATCTTACAAATCAAATTAACCCGGAAAACTTCCGCACTCATTACCTACATCACTTACATTGTGAATATTGCCAATCCACTAGGGATATTGCAATAGAAATTAGGGAAGAAATGCGAGTCATACTTAACCTCATCCTTGATCGCATCAACATCATTACTCACCAAACCTTCCATCCATAACCTTATGCAAGCATGGAAGGAATCATCTTTATTACTTTTAGTATTTTTCTTTTGAGTCATTTATTTTTGAACAAAGTCTTGTTCTAACTTTTACATGCTTGTATGTGGCACAAATACCACTACATTTGGTTGTTTTATTACAAGGCCTTGTTTACATACCTTGGCTCCCAATCTTGATTCTCGTCAATCACAAGATTATTTATGCATGTTACTACTAACCCTTTCTTTGTAGGATTTTTTCTCTCACTTGACGCCCCATTCTAGGGGGAGCTACCGTCAAGGGGGAGTTTGAGATACGTGGACTATTTTTCCACTCTTTATTTCTTCGTTAGGGTGACTTTTAGTTTCGACAAAAAGGGGGAGAAGAAGTAAAACTTAAGCTTTCAAAACATACATCTAATCTTAAGTTTTACTCATCATAACATTTTGTTTTGTCATCAACAAAAAAGGGTGTTAATACAAATAAACCGTAAAAATGTTTATTAATATTTAGCGATCTCTTTGTGTTTTGTTGATAACAAATATAATGTTATCATAAGTAAAATTATAAGGATACATGTTATTTTTGTAAAGCATCTACATATAGTCAATTAATATAAATTGTTGTAATAAATCATTTGTTGTTATAGTTTATTAGGATGGGTAAAAACCACAACCCATGAACCATACCCATGGAGCATATCCATGACCCATGGTATTATCCCATGATCCATTGACTAGATGCATTGCATCTATTAGATACATTGTATCTAAAGAAATAACCATGGACCAACCCATAACCCATGACCCATAACCCAAAAATCCATGGGCAAAGAGGAGCGTCTCATGGATCCCTGGAGTTACACTAGACGGATCCCTTAAGCAAGGGATCCGTGGGATCCGTGCAACAGTGGCAAGATTTTGCCTATAAATAGAGAGCCATTTCTTCATTTTTACTTACCCCTCTTCTTACTAACTCTCTCATATATTCTTACACTCTTCTAACAAAAGATCACTTGATCTAGAGAGTTGTTCTTCTTTCTTCTATTGTGATTCTCATATAGGTCCTTCTCTAAGGCGAGATCACGAGCATTCTACAAGTCATCCAAGCAAGGGGTCCTTGATTGATTTGTTCCTCCACAAGATTTCTGTGGCAAAGATATTGTACTTGATATTTCACATATTTGTTGTGTAATAGTCGTGTTGGTTTGGTCCTCCGTGTTACGGACTCGGTATTTAGCTTTGTACCGGAAAAAGGTGTAAGCAACGTTGTGAAGGCTTATCCGCCAAGTTGAAGGAGTTTGTTGACATAGTGCTTGAACTCTCGAGTAGGTGACTCGGTGAGTGGAGTAGGGCAAGGAAGGTGTCCTTGTAGCTGAACCACTATAAATCGGTTGTGTTATTTCTATCCCTTACTTTACTTTCTTTATTTTCATTACTCTTAGATCTATACTCTCTCTTCATCCGTACGATTTCACACAACATCGAATCTAAAGTTTTTGGAAACTAACTTAAAGTCGGCAAAACTATTCAACCCCCCTTCTTGTTTTCCACAGTCTTACTACTTGTACATGAGTCTGAGAATTATTCTGAATTCTTAATCATAACATGATATCTGAGCACGTGCATTCTGACTAGACAATACTTAGTCGTCCTGCTATGAGTGAGAACTTCCCTAGCCAACGAGTACTCTTCTAACGGCTTCTAAATTTATTATACGTGCTTTTCTGATATGGATCGTCCACTTAGGACGTAAGTTCTTTTCAAGCACGGGTCATCCACATAGGATGCTTGGTCATCTACTTAGGATGCTACTATAAAAGCACGTGTCATAAACTTTGGATGCTACTATGGGAGTTCTGCATCATATACTTAGGCACGCTACTTGACTTTTAGTGCGTTCTTGGGCACTCTAAACTTGTTAAATCATGATCCTTGTGAGAATACTATTCATGGGTTGCTTCGGATATCTCTGAAACCTTGCACAAGTTCCATCATCGTGTTTAATCTAGTAACAGGAAGCTAATGAACCGTTACTAACCTCTAAATCTTGTTTTAGTGTTCCGTAAGCTTTCCACGAGCACCTAATCACAAGATAACCATTCTAATGCTATTAAAACTTGCTAATACATTTATCTAGCATGTAGCGAATCTAAACAACTTAAACATGGTCACTTAAGGTGTTATATCATCATTAAACACACTTTTACAAAAATACTTTTAGTGCAGAATTTCCTGGGTTGCTGCTGTATTTTGCATTTTACACCAATTTACCTTCCAAACGAGCCAAAACTTAAAGAATAAGAATTAAAGTAGACCGAGATAACTACAACTTTCGTTTAGACCTCATCTTAATCCGACAAACGGTTTGTTCTCAGCAGCCCTTTCAAGTCTGCGTATTTTCTGAAAAACCTTGCTGTCCCAAATTTAAATATCACCAAAATGACCCAAAACTCATGATAAGCTATTCTATTATACACCAAACTTATTTTACAGCTTATTTGACATATTAAGGTCATATTTCATCAGGCCCATAAGCTATCTTGCTAGTTTAAACACTAAATAAGCTTGTACCAAACACTCCTTAACTTGACATACACAATCATGATCACATCACTAACACTAATTCTTCTACACATGTAACCATAATTTATCCATAAATTCTTGACGTAATTTTAATCATAACAATTACACTTCTAATTCCAATTTCCTCATAATTTACCATAATCAAAACTAGGTTTTCGTAAGCTTAATTTAACATAACCTTATAACATCAATTCATGCTTAAACACATGTTAGGTTTTCGTATACTTCTAATTCATTTTCATGATTAAACACATGATTTAACCACTTACCTTGAATTGAAGATAACTAAATGAACATGTTGAAGCTTCATAATCAATCATAACATTAAACCTTTTGCTTTCTTGTGAAAATCTTAATTAAGATTGGTGATATGTGGTGAATTCTTCAAGGTGAAGAAATCCCACCTCCTTCTTGTATGTGTATGTCGTGGCAATGGGAGGGAAAAAAATGAGATGATGCTTATCTCCTGAATTAGTTTATGAGATAAGCCACAAGGGGTATTTTGGTCATTTACTCTAAGTTTGGCTACTAGACATAATAAGCCCTTATCATATAACCATGTTGCAAACTGAATCCAACTAGTTATTTCTTATATCATTTGGGGCCTTTATCTCAATGAAATACCATCATAAGGACCTTTTCTAATTTTCTATAGCACTATAAAACTCTACTTCAGAAACTTATAAAGATCGGGGTGTTATAGATACGATTCGTGTATGATTGAAAACTACAAAGAATGAAATCTTTTAAAACAAATTTTTTTATGTTGGATAGTGATAGATTATTCTAACAATTTCACTTTAAGAGAAATTCTTGCTAGGACTCTTCCAAAGTCTTCATTTCTATCCAAAGAAAAATGAAGCCAACACTCAAGGAAGAACCCAAAAGTAATCACAACCTGCTTCTACTAAGTACAATGGATTACCTTAAAAGCTCATGAAGTATTTCGGGTGTATGGTTTCTAAAAACCATAATAAGTGTTTAGAGGTATGTTGTCTTACTCACAAACTAGTTGATCTTTACTTATAGTACGCTTATATGAATATGATATGTATCTTTCTTCTATGATAAAAACCATGCTTATAAATATTGTCGTATATAACTATATGAACACATGAATTAGGGCGTTAACTTCAAAAGACGCAAGTCTCTAAAAAGTCTCTCTTCACCACTTTACTTACTTACTCATCATCGGGAATAGTATTCCTCTTTGATTCTCTAAAGATCATCAAACCTACGCCATCTTCACAAAATAGACCTTTAATGGTTAACTTATCAATAATCAATTAACCATCAAAACACCTTGTATTCAAATAGGAACCTCATTCTACAAGTTCTTTTTTAATAAGTTATTGTATGACTTATTACAAGTAAAAAGCATAACTCCAAATACTCCATTTTCTGTCTATAGTAGCCGGATCCCACAAGTTGTACTAGCCGGATCCCTAAAATAAGGGATCCGGGGGAACCGTGTCACAGAAATCAGCTATACGCTTTTCAAAACAAAAATAATCCATTTTCCCTCTCCCCACAAACAAAAAAACTACCTAACTTTTGCTTCCGTCTCCATAGGGCTTCATATTCTCAAGCATCTCACTATTGAACATCATTATAAGTAATTACACTCATATGTTCTATTTATCATCATCTTCATCCTAGGGTTTATGGTTTTAGAATTTTAAATTAAGATTCAATTGATCACCAATTGAAGAAATTAGGTATTGCAAATATTAATTTCATTACAAAAAGGTTCTATACAATTAAAGGTTTTTCAAAAACAACATTGTTAATACAAATCAAAACCATAAACCCATCTTGACAAATTTTTCCAAATTGGAGTATTTGTTTTCTTGGATCAATCATGCCTAAAGCTACCCAACAAGATCACCATGACACCGTCCACTACCTCTCTAGATACTATCAAAAAGAAGACCTTTCAAAAACCAATCGTAAAATCTTCAAAAAGCTTGAAAAACGACTTATCCACGAAGGTCGTGTAGTTAAGGAATGTTTCCTTGAAAATACCGACATTCATCAAGTCTTTTCAGCAATTAACTTTGATTGTCTCTTAGAAATTGATGAGCAAATTTTTTCGGTCTTTATCTTTGAGTTTTACAAAAGTGTTAGGATCATTCGAAACAATGATGAAAGTATTTCAATCACTTTCATTGTTAACAACCAAAGCATTACCTTACCCCTCAACACATTTGCACAAATTCTTCGCATTCCATGTGAAGGGATTTGTATGTATTCCCAAGATTGGTCAATAGCCGCTCAAACCTTCACACTAGATTCCAAAAAATCTATCACACTCCTCTCGATGACCCCATAGTTGTTCGAGACACCATCTTCAAGAAAAGAGTCGTTCAATCTCGTCTTAACCACAACAAAGAACTCATCCATCGTGATCCCTTTCAAATGGAACTCTCTGAGATAATTCCCATTTACAAAAAGTGGGAGGAAATCCTTAGATAAAATGTCATTTGCTTAGTTGGGAACAAAGACCATCCCTAATGCGTTTCTTGTGCAAATGATCTATTGTCTCATCCACCAAAGACCATTTAATCTTGCTTATTACATGGTTAAAAGATGGTATGTGTGTTCAAAGTCAATAACATGGTACTTCCTATGGTATGCTCCTGACACGAGTCCGTGAGTATGTTAGTGCAATGCAACCTTCTCCTATCAACGATTATCACTTTCTTGCCAACCATGTTATGGTACCACTTACCAAACAACCTTCTAAACGGCTCATGATCAATGGGAAAAGGCCCCGTGCTCTCTTAGACTCTTCGGACGAATATGAAGATGAAGTCGATCCCGTTTCCAACTTCCGAATCGACCCCATGACCTACTATGAACAACTTCCCACTCTTCCAAATGAGTCTGAAGAATTCAAGCAAACAAAGGGGATGATCAAATGCCTAACTCGCTAGCTTATGAATTCGAGAAAGAAGTAGGGAAGATATTGACGAAAGAGACATCATGCTTGTCTTTATGGTTATCTTAGATATTCTATGTTTATTAAACAATGTATGCTTTTGATTGTGCAAGACTTACTTTGTTACGTCTATGTTTGGTTGTTATCATAATTACTAGCCTTTTTGTTATGATTGTGTGTGATATATATTGTACTCTTACTTTCTTTGATGTTTTTTTCTAGTAGAAACCTTTAGTATTAGTATGTGACACCTAGTGCAAATTTTGCACACTTTCTATGAAGTTACTGGTCTGCAGTAGCCGGATCCTTGGGCTATAACTAGCCGGATCCCTCATATGAAGGATCCGTGGGATCCGGGTAAAAAGACATAGGATTTTTACACTTTCACTTCAATCTAATCCTCTAGACCTTATTCTACTAGTTTAACATGATACCTTAGGATCACTTATGACTTCCTCAAGCTCTGTAGGTCTCATACTCACTCATAGCTAACTTTGGATCATATTCAAAGTATTTTTGATTTATCACTTCACCAAAACTCACCAATTTCTGCTTCAATACTCACACATTGTTCCTCACATCTCAAAACATCTAGTGTGATATTTCTCTCAATTTTAGTAAATTGATTTTATTCATCCTTACCTCAAAATAGGCCAAAAACTAGTTTTTCATTTCTTATGATTTTTAAGGAATTTTCCAAATTTCTTTTAAGTTACCATCTGATCTCTAGGATCATTTAACACCACATGACACTCTGAAATTTCTTAGTGTCATCTTTGATCACCCATTGGTACTCATGAAAACCCCATTTTCTTCCATAAAAGACAATCATTAGCTATCATCACTCATTTCTCTTGATCATTTAAGTCCCTCTTTATTTAAGACACCTAAGAAGACTGAAACACTCAACATGTATAGGTACTAGACCTTACAAAACATCATTTTCCTCTTTTCTTGGCTGCTGAGAGCCGGATCCCTAGGTTTAGCCTAGACGGATCCCTCATTGGAGGGAACCGTAGGAACCGGCTGCACAGACTCAGCTAATCCTAGCTAAAACAATCATTTCAAGCTTTCTTTGCTAACTTGAACACTCCATCTTGCCTTAATTAACCTCCTTGATTGGTGCAACTCTGAAATTGACTCTTGTGCATGCAAATCATTGCATTTTGAAGGATCTTAGTGGTTTAAGATTTGAATTCACTTACCAATTCCTTTTCTTTATAAACTCCTTTATTAGTGCCTCTAAGTCACCATTCATAACATCATTCTCAGCAACTAAAAGCCTCTAGTTCACTATCCATTTACCATTTCATCATGAGGAAAGCTCCTAGTGCTAACTCATCCACCAAAGGACCACCCAAGAAACTTGCTCGGGTTGTTTACGAAATCTCTTCAACCGAATCATCACCTGTTAAAACTACAACTGCTAAAATTCCCTCTCAACCAACTCAACCAATCAAACCAATCCCTAAAAGGATTGTTCCCACAAAACTACCTTTGCCAAACACTACTATACCTCCTAAACCAAACACCCCAATTTCCACTAAACCATCACCCTTAGTGCCTAGAGCCATATCAATCACCACTCCACTTTCATCTCCACACCTCTACAATTTAGAGGACTTGCCTTCTAGGCCATCTCACCTCCACCATTGCCAACATTCTCCTCAATTGAGAGAATAACGCAACAACAAAACCATGGTGTTGAAACAACACTAGCACCGATATCCTTTTCTCCATCACCCTCAAATATTCCATTTTGGATTATGAGGAATCAACAACCGGATCACATGGAAGTAGACACATCTCTACCACCACAAGCATACTTGGTTGAACCACCTCCAAATGTGCCTCCACAAAACCCTCCTTCTTTTATGGATCTTCAACCGTCCTCATCCAACCTTCCACCTCAAACCACTCCATTTCTACCACCACCATTTCCAAGCCATGACAAAGATTGTTATCATTGTCAACATGTTGAAGGCTAAATACATGAAGTACGCGATGAGCTACGTTTCATGTTTTATTACCTCCTCGAACATTTCGATGAGGTCAACAAACCTAAACACCCTTAAGCTTAGGAATTCAAGTGATGTTCTAGTATTTAGGATTCTTACTTCATGTTTTGTTCATTTTCTTAGTTTTTAGAGATATGTATAACATCTCTCTAGTTTTATTAAATGAAATTACATGTTTTATGCCATATGGTCTTGAGAATATGTTTTGCGCCTTAATACATAACTAATTTTGATATTGACATCACATTTTACATCCACATTGTTAAATTGAGAATGAAGGTAACGGATCCCTCATTTTGGCCTAGATGGATCCATCCCAGGGAGGAACCGTGGGATCCATGCAACAGAAGCACTTTTTATTACTAATTTGAGTCTCATTTGCAAGAAATTATGCATCATATACTTTTTTTCTAACCTTTGTTTTGTAGATTTTCAATATACACATGAAGACTATGACACCCTTAGCTAGGGGGAGTTTCTTGTCAAAGCAAAACATTGCAAAAAACGCTTGCAATACTTTCACTTAGGATTACATTACTACTTGACGTCCTCCTCTCAACGGAGCACTCGTCAAGGGGGAGAATTTTTTGTCATAGACGAAACCATTTGCAAACATAATTGCAAAACACTCACTTAGTCTTCCTAATTACTTGACGCCCTCTACAAAGGGAAGCATCCGGTCAAGGGGGAGCTAAGATGAGAATCTTTCTCTTCTCTTACTCTTTATGTTTCATATTATTGCTTTTTACACGTTTTTCTTAAACACAATGTGTTAGTTTCTTTTCGACGCTCTTTTTTTTCGACAAAAAATGGGAGAAGAGAGTAAAAACTCCAATTCAAACTTTTACGAATTTTAGTTTTTCCTTAAAATAATATTATTTTTTGTCATCAACAAAAAGGGGGAGATTGTTAATACAAATAAGCCGTAAAAACGTTTATTTATATTTTACGATCTTCTAGTGCTTTGTCGATAACAAACGTAAAATCATTTTAACGAAACAAATAAAATACGTAAATGGTTTGAGCCAATAGTTTACTAACACAATTACATTTTCATATAAAACACAAAACAAGTAATAGTATTTATATTTTATAGAAATGCATATGTATAACAACTAGTGTTTACATAATATGGAAATGTGCATACTTATATTGTAATAGGTAATGTAATGGGTAAAAATCTAAGTTCTTAACCCATTGACTAGATATATTGAATGTAGTTGGGTAAAACCCAAAGTCCATGACCCATACCCATGGAGCTTGATCCATAACCCATGACCCATTGCATGACATCATGCATAAAGTCATGTTGGGTATTATCCATGGTCCATGACCCATGACCCATGATCCAATATCTAGATACATTGTATCTATTTGGGTACCCATGATCCAAAGTCCATGACCCACAACCCAAATAGTGAGGAGGATCCACGGATCCCTCAAGTAAGGGATCCATGGGATCCGGGGAATAGTAGAGGTTTTTGCCTATAAATAGTGAGCCATTTCTTCATTGTAATGAATCCCTTTTACACATACTCTCTCTTAGTATTGTAAACTCTATAACCTCATATCCAAAGGATCTTTCTATATAGTTTTATGTTTGTGTGATTCTCTAGGTTCCTCTTAAAGGTGAGATCACCACCTCTTGAAGTCGAGCAAGCTCAAGTGCATGGGTTGCCAAGCTTCGTCATCATCAAGACTACTGAAGTTATCTTGTTGATAGTTCTTTCCTCCCTCCTTAGAAGTGTTGTGTTGAAGGCTTAGTTGAAAGATGTCAAACGGGTCAAGTCTAAGGCATTAGTGAAAGGTGCCAAAGGTCCGTGTCAAAGGCATTAGTGAAAGGTGCCGAAGGCTCAAGACAAAGGCATTAGTGAAAGGTGCCAAGGAGTCGTGTCAAAGGCATTAGTGAAAAGTACCTACGGTGTACATTCGATATGGTGCATCGATGTACAACATAGATTAGTTTGGGTCAAAGGATAGTGAGATCCTTATGGTGTTGTTATAAGGAGTATGTCTCCTTTGGTATAGGTGTTGTGTAGTGTTGGGTAGTAGTTCCTCCTTTGTAATGGAACTCGGTATCTAGCCTTGTTTTGGATAAAGTGTTGGCGACGTTGTGATAGGTTTGGTTCTACCTCGTGGAAGAACTCGGTGTCTAGCCTTGTACCAGATAAAGAGTAGGCGATGTTGTAAAGGCTTCTCCGCCACAAGGAGCATGTGTTTTGTAGTGCTTATGTACTCTTGAGTAGGTGACTCGGGGAGTGGAGTAGGGCAAGGAAGGTGTCCTTGTAGCCGAACCACTATAAATACTCGTGTTGTGGTTTTGTGTTTCTTACTCTTTATCTTTGCATTACTTATTCATATGTTTATCTATCAACATCCAACATACACATCAAATAGATTGACATAAGTCAATCTAAATAGTTTAAAACAAAGTTTTAATCGGTAAAACTATTCAACCCCCCCTTCTAGTTTTCCACAGATTTAAAACGTGCATTTTTAGGGAGTCATTTAAGCTCTAAACTTGTACATTTGTGATCAATTATTAACTTAAATTGTTCATTTTCACATTTTAGGTACTTGGGACACAAAAGCTGGAAACCGACACGTTTTGGACTAATTTGCTGAAGAAAACGAAGAAACGACCATGTCATGAAAAAGTCTAGAAAAGGGCTCCAGACGGCGTCACAACGTGACGACATCACTTGCATTTGGATGTGATGATTTGATGAAAATTTTACACGTGACGGCTCTGAACATTTGATCAAGCTTATAACCTGACAACGTCACTTGCATTTGAAAACCAAGTTTTAAAGTAAAAATCACACGAGATGGCTCAGAATTTTCGAAGAGAGACGGCGTCAGACATCTTGACCGTGTTAGTGTCACAACAGTGGCAATGCAACTGAAGAAACCCTAATGGCGGTGAGCTGACGGCGTCACAACCATAAAGTGACACCATCACAATTGTAAAACTATATATATTGAATGAAACCTAATTCTTAATTATTGATTGTTGTCTCTTGTTTAATTGGTTGTCTCACATGAGGATAAGAAATATGGATTAATTCTTATATGTACTAGCTTGTCCATCTTATTAAACGCAACCCTAGAGTGCTCTAGAGGTTTTTCTTGTTGTACTTATTGCGTGAATTGCGGCTTGAGATCCTAGGAGACTTAATAGACTTTAAGATTTCTTAGAAGAGACTTATACGCTCATAGAGTTAGGGCATATGGAACCTTCCTACGGCTAATAATAAGGAATACAATTGATAAATATTTAAAACGTACACTTTTAGGGGGTCATTTAAGACCTAAATCAACCACTTTTATATCCGTTACTACTTAATTTCGTTCCTTTTCACTTTTTAGGTCTCTTGGAAGCAAAAAGCTGAAATGAAGCACATTTGGACGAAAAGGAAAAAATACATGAAGAAAATGGCAAAGTCAAGATCAAAGCCACTCAAGCTGCTCAAACAGAACCTGACGGCGTCCCAATCAAAGGGCGACGCCATTACTCTATGAAGATTTGTCAAAACATGCACGCGACGGCTCAGTGAAATCTCTGGACTTATAACCTGACGGCGTCACGTTCTAAAGAAGAAGGGCGTCATGTACAGTTTTCTACTTAGAGGCCCAGATCTAGAATCCAGACGACGTCCCATATGAAGACTGACGGCGTCACAACTCTAAGGTGACGTCGTCCCATCGATGACTTGGCCAAAAAGAAACCCTAATGACGGCGAGCTAACGGCATCCCATGCAAAAGGTGACGCCGTCGCACTTGTAAATCTATATATAGAATTTGATTTTTATGCATTTAGAGAGGTAGACTTTTGCATTAAAAACCCTAATTTGTTTGTAGTCCGATTTGGACAGTATCTTAGGGCCCATACCCTATTTTACACATCGAGATAAGTATTTTAATCCAAAGTATCATTATGTCTATCCCTAATTCGATTGATTGTGTGTATGCTTGCTTGTTTACCATGTCTAGCTAATTTTGTTGTGTGTTTTCTTAGATCTATGAAACCTAGTTATTGATAATTGTTAGGTTGCTTCTTATCTTAATTATAAATTGGCTTAGGAGTGCAACTAGGCATCATTCGTTGTATTTAATACTTTAGTATGCTTTATGAATGTGTGGCTTATGAATGAAATAGCTTAGGCTGTCCGACTTCGTATGTCATAAACGAGAGATAACCTCAAAGGACTATGGGGCACACATACCCTACGACCTTAGGAATACAACGCATTAAGATAAGGTGTGACAATTCAACCGACCAATAAAAGATAACTAGGGAGTAATAGTATCTAGGTACACACATTTTTAATCATCATACGAGCACACATCAAATAGACATAGCTACCCGTAGTAATTAGATAATTAGACAATTAGATAAGTAGAGTAATCGGTAGAAGTACCACCCCAAACCAATTGCCTCGAGATTTTACTTTTGCTTTCTAAAAAAAATAAAAAGATAAAAAAGAATCATCCTCAACCCCACCTTCTCGTCATAAATTTCTTACTAGAATTCTTATTCCCCTAGAGAATGATACCAATCCCTGAGGCTTACCCAATACTACACTACAACGATTAGGTTCACTGCCTAGGTGGTTGAAAAACTTGCTCGAAGAAAAGCAAATTTCCTTTGACCCCGAACGTGCTTCGTATGCGCATCAAGTTTTTGGCGCCGCTGCCGGGGAATAGAATAGCTAGTTAGATTTCTATCTCATTTAGGTTCCCTTGCTTGATTCCTATCAAGTAAGATTTTTTCTCATTTTCATTAGCTTCCTTGTAGTCTATCTCCTTTCTTAGTGTTTTTGTTCGTAACCTTGTCACTTTTCATCATGGAAGGTACCAATCTGCCACCAAAAAACGATCCACCATTTCCCCCCACCAACGTCCTTAGACAGCTTAGAACACGTAGTTCCACCAAAACTCTTCTTGATCCCTTTGCCAAACCCGAAAGAGAACTGTACAAACGAAGAAGAGCCCTCCTTGAACCGGAACCACAAGGCACCACCATCGATTTTGATGATGCCATGACTGATGAAGAGTCCACCCATTCCCCTAATTCTCCTGAAACTATCATCAACGATAATCTGAGCCTACATAGCGAGGAAGTTCCCGCTACTCCTGTCAATGAACCCATCAACGTGCCTAAGGCAAAAATCTTCAAAGATTACTCTTCTCCTACCTCATCTAGATTTACTGGCGCAATCGTCTATCCTTCCGAACAGATTAATGAGGTGTTGCATGCCACCGTCATTTGGCTTATCCAGAATGCATGTCAATTTCACAGATCTCGCAGCGAAAACCCAATTCACCACATCAAACAATTTTTGAAAATTATGGATACTATTTATGCTGACGGAGCATCTCAGGAGACATCTAGACTCTGGTTTTTCCCATTCTCTCTCCAAGGAAAGGCCAAAGAGTGGCTCGATAAGCTAACTCCAAGGTCTATCTTCACTTGGGAACAACTCACTACCAAGTTCACCAAAAAGTTCTTTCCTCCTGAAAGAACTGCAGCCATCAGGAGCAAAATCCTTCACTTCTGTCAAACAGATGGAGAATCTATCGCTAACTCCTAGACTCGTTTCAAAGATCTTATTCAACAAGCCCCACACCATGGTATCAACCTTTGGTTGCTTGTCCAAATCTTTTACGACAATGAATCCCGGAATGATCAAAAAGGAATTGACTTCTCAACCGGCTGAAGGATCTCAAATCTCAGTGCGGAAGAAGGATGGGACCGCATTGAGGAGTATGTTCAATACCAGGACAACACTTGGAACGAGCCAACAACCATGATGAGTGTCTCTGCTACCTCATATAAAAACCTATTATCTCTCAACGATCGGATGAAGAGGGCACAAGAGAAGCTCACATACCTCACAAGAGCCTAAGAGATTGTTTAACCCATACCTTATATGTGAAATTTGTGGAGGGCCACACGAGAGCGATGAGTGTGACGATAATACACACCATGAGCAAGCTCTCCTTTCCAGCCATGACATCTATGGTGACCCTTCCCTTCTTGTATTTTTTCAGAACAATGATCACACTCTTTGGGGTAATCTAAAATGGAAAGCTGAGGGGGAAGAGGGTCCCGAATACACCATCTGTGATACCTTTGAACAAGAGCTCGGGTGATTCACCATGGAAAAGGAGATAATTTTAAAGGGCCTTGAAGGATTCATTCAAGAGCAACAGGCTGAATTAGAAAGCCAGTTCACCGAACTCCACAAAAGAATAAGTGAACCTGGTCCAATCCAGCGTGATCCAGCCTGTGCTATCACTACTCGATCTGGAACCACTACCAAGGATCCTCCATACCCGATTCAAGACTCCACTACCAATGATCCTGAGTTGGACAAGGAGGGAGCACCTGAACCCCCTTCAACCTCTCACGACCCTCCTCCACAGGCATCTACACCCGTCCAACATTCAACTCTTTCACGGATTCCTTATCCCTCGCGTCTAAAGAACCAAAAGGCCGAAGAAGACAATAAAAGATTTTTGTCCTACTTCAAGGGAGCCGTCGTTACCATCCCCCTTCTCGATGCATTATACCATCTCACTAAACATAGCACATATTTCAAAAGATTGCTCTCAAATCGAAAGAAGCTGGAAGGGTTGGTGACATTAGGGGAAGAATGTTCAGCTGTCATCCAAAAGAGCCTACCCAAAAAGAAAGAATATCCGAGTAGTTTCACCATTCCTTGCTCTATAGAGGCACTCTCTATGAAAAATGCTTTGGCAGATCTTGGGGGAAGTATTAACTTAATGCCTCACTCCTTATTTCTCAAGCTCGGATATTCAGGGCTGAAACCGACCAGAATGAGTATTCAGATGGCTGATCGATCAATCAAATATCCTATTGGAGTTTGCGAAAATGTTCTAGTAAGGGTAGGAGAGTTCAAGTTTCTAGTTGATTTCGTGATCTTAGAAACGGAGGAGGATAACTCAGTTCCGATAATCCTTGGGAGACCATTCTTAGCCACAGCTCACGCCATTATCGATGTTCATGATGGTAAACTCACTTTACGAGTGGGATCCGAGAGCTTAACCTTTGACATCAAGGATACTATGAGCCGCACTTCCTCTTACGATCATCCTATATATTTGGTTGAAGAAGTTGATGAATTTGTGGATGAAATAGATAGTTGTATTGATGAGTATCTGGTAAACGGGTTCATGAATGCCGACAACAGCATGATGTACGATGATGGAGAGAGAGAGACTGGGGTAACTGGAGCCGTTTCCTTTTATCCATGAAAGGCAGAAATTGATCCCCTTGACCTTCAAAAGCCGTAGAATAAGCTGAAACCATCAATCAGGGAACCTCCTGCCTTAGAATTGAAAGATCTCCCAATTCTTCTAGAATATGCCTTCCTTCAAGGAGCGGATCAACTCCCCGTTATCATAAGCTCATCCCTAACCACTGAACAAAAAGGGAAGCTCTTAGAGGTTCTAAGAGAGTACAAGGGAGTGATCGCATGGAGTGTTGCTGATATTAAGGGAATTAACTCTACTTTTTGCACTCATAAAATTCTTATGGAGGAAGACTACAAACCCATCATTCAACCTCAAAGAAGAGTGAACCCCAATATCAAAGAGGTGGTGAAGAAAGAGGTCATTAAGCTCCACGATGCTAGTTTAATTTACCCTATTTCAGATAGCCCCTGGGTCAGCCCAGTCCAAGTGGTCCCAAAGAAGGGTGGAATGACTATTGTGAAGAATGAAAAAGGTGATTTAGTTCCTCAAAGAACGGTCACAGGCTGGCGTGTATGTATCGACTATATAAAATTAAACGATGCCACTCGAAAAGATCACTTTCCTTTGCCATTCATCGATCAAATGCTCGAAAGGTTGGCTGGGCATGAATATTATTGCTTTCTTGATGGTTTCTCAAGGTACTTCCAAATTCCCATCGCCCCTGAAGATCAAGAGAAAACTACTTTCACATGCCCCTACAGGACTTCTGCATACAAACGAATGCCTTTCGGGCTATGCAACCCTCCCGCTACCTTTCAACGATGTATGATGGCCATATTCCATGAATTGACTAAAGATAGCATGGAAGTCTTCGTGGATGATTTTTCGGTGTTTGGGAATTCCTTCGATCTTTGCTTATCCAACCTTAGGAAGATGCTAAAGCGGTGTGAAGAAACTAACTTAGTCTTGAATTGGGAAAAATGCCATTTCATGGTAAGAGAAGGAATTGTCTTGGGAAATAAAGTCTCCGGAAATGGGATTGAGGTCGATAGGGCCAAAATAGAAGCAATATCTAACTACTACCGTTAAGGACATTCGAAGCTTTCTTGGTCATGCAGGCTTTTATAGGAGGTTTATTAAGGAATTCTCAAAAATTGCCCGACCAATGACACAACTTCTGGTCAAAGACGCCCTTTTTGACTTTTCAGAAGAATGTAAGGAAGCATTCAATCGCCTAAAGAAGGATCTTACCCACGCTCCTATAATGGTTACTCCTGATTGGTCCCAACCATTTGAGATCATGTGCGACGCTAGTGATTATGTTGTAGGCGCCGTTTTGGGCCAAAGAAAAGAGAAGCATTTTTAGCCAATCTACTATGCTAGCAAAACCATGAATGTAGCGCAAGAGAATTACACAACCATGGAGAAGGAGCTTCTGGCTGTGGTTTTTGCCTTCGATAAATTCAGGCAATATCTTGTTCTTTCCAAAACTGTCGTCTTCACTGATCATTCAGCTTTGCGATACCTGTTCTCTAAACAAGATGCAAAACCCCGACTTATTAGATGGATTCTACTGCTTCAAGAATTTGACATTGAAATTCGGGATAAAAAAGGGGCTGAAAATCTTGCTGCTGATCATCTCTCGCGATTGGAAAACCCAGACTTAGAGAAATTAGACTATGACGAGATTCGTGACTCCTTTCCTGAGGAACGGCTGATGGCCATTAAAGATATTGAGCCATGGTACGCGGATTATGCTAACTATTTATCCAGTAGGGTCTTACCAAATTACAAGACTAGGCAAGATAAAAGGAGATTCTTCATTGCGCTGAAATACTATTTTTGGGATGAGCCCTTCCTATTCCACATATGTCCCGATCAGATCATTTGACGTTGTGTTACAGGAAGGGAGATTGATTGGATTATGAGAGAGTGTCACGCGGGACCATATGGGGGGGAATCACGGTATAAATGTCACGGCACAAAAAGTTTTCAATGCAGGATTCTACTGGCCGACTATATTTCGCGACATAAAGAGGTTAGTTCAAATGTGCGATGCATGTCAACGATTTGGAAACATCTCGAGAAGGGATGAAGCACCTCAAAACTACATCCAAGTCTACGAAACATTTGATGTTTGGGGTATCGATTTCATGGGACCTTTCCCATCATTCGGAAAAAATGAATACATCCTAGTTGCCATTGATTATGTATCCAAATGGGTGGAGGCACAAGCCCTTAGAACTAATGATGCAAGGGTAGTCGTCATTCATTTCCTCAAGAAGCTCTTCACACGATTTGGGATTCCCAAGGCATTGATTAGTGATAGAGGAACCCATTTTTGCAATGCTCAAATGGAAAAGATAATGAATAAGTTTGGTGTTTCGCACAGGTTCTCTACAGCATATCACCCGCAAACGAATGGGCAAGTAGAGAACACAAATAGGGCATTAAAGTGAATACTCAAAAAAATGGTCCACCAGAACAGAAAAGATTGGTCATTCAAACTAGATGAGGCACTATGGGCATTCAGAACGGCTTATAAAACGCCCATCGGAACCACCCCTTTTTGCTTAGTGTACAGGAAAGGATGTCATCTCCCTATTGAGCTTGAGCAAAAGGCATACTGGGCACTTAAGGCTTGTAATATGGATTATTCTGAGGTAGGGTCAAATAGGTTCTTCCAAACTCAGAGCGAACTAAGACTTGAGGCCTATGAGTCCTCAATCACATACAAAGAAAGGGCGAAAAGATGGCATGATCAACGGATAAAGAATCCTAAAGAGTTTATGGAAGGAGATAAGGTGCTCTTATATAATTCAAGGTTGAGACTATTTTCGGGAAAACTCAAATCAAGATGGTATGGGCCCTTTTCGGTATAAAGGAAAATGAGCAATGGAGCCATGGTATTGAAAGATAATGATGGAAGAGAGTTTATCAAATGGAAAATAATGAACTAATCAATGATGAAGATATTGTTTTGGAAGAAGATGATGGTAAGGAAGTCACGTAGGAGCATGACTTCGAGTCTAGCTACAAGACTCATAAATAAAGAAAAGCGCTTCGTGGGAGGCAACCCATGCTTAATTGTTTGCTTGTTTGTGTGTCGTATATTTTTTCATTGTTGTTTATTCTCATGTTAGACTTTGTGAAAATTCTTTATTTTGTCTTTAACCTTGTCTTAATTACATATAAAGGTATTTTACAAAAGATAAGTGTAGGAAAGATCACATTACGTTTCTAAGAACATGAACATGAGAATTACAATTAGTGAAATTGATATATATGTGTGTTTGTTAGAGTCAAATGCTTGTATCGAGTCATAATGGATGTTTTTCAGGAAGTTTTCCAGGTTTTAAAGATGTAATATTTCCAGATTTTTTTCAGAAAAAACGCAGCAGACCAGTTTATGTCAGGACAACCCAATGGCGTCAGGATTAAAGCCTGACAACGTCGGGTTAAGCAGAAACAGATTATAGAAACTTTCATTTTTTGTGCTACTTATAAATTTTGGAAATTCCCAGGTTTTAATTTTCCAAAAAAACTGCAAACATCCATTCCACAAGCATTATATCTTACTTGCTTTCTAGTGTAGTAGTTGTGTCATATATAGTTTTACCGCTGAGGGTTTCATTTTTTTCTTATAAGTGTGCAGGTTATATTTAGCAAGAAGAAGAAACACAACATTGGATGGAGCTTATCACTTATACATTCTTCTTGAAAAAGAATTTAACCGCAACTTCACACGGATCCTACCGAGCTAATCAGGGGAGTACTAGTTTCTTTTCCTTACTTAACTTCCTTTATCATAACTTTGAACTTTCGGGGAACATTGGGGACAATGTTTAGTTTAAGTGTAGGGAGGGAGAATAAAACGGGAACTTAGAAACTATTCACTCACTTGATCATTTGTCTTGTCCTTTGTAATTTGTGTAATAAACTATGAGAAATATTCGTTAGGGCAATTTTAGCACCAAATTTAAAATTTTTTATGACATGTACGAGCTAAACTTTAGTCTTAATAAAGTGTCTCATGGATAGGAGTTATATGACTAGCACAAAAACCGTTTACCACTCAAATTCCCAAAATGTAAGGTTCGCCCCTAGATCTTTAGTAATAAAAGCATTCGCCTTTAATGATTAGAGAGTGTACTGGTAGTATAATAGATTCTAGAACTTTTTTTGTGATGCATTCCGAGATCGCTAGTGAGACTACACTTGTGTAGTTAGGGATAACTAAATGAAAAGAGGCATTAGGATAACCCTTGTTTGAAACCTGTATTATAATTACTTCTTCCACATCGATCGAGTAATTACCCCACACCCTTGCGATATACTCATCTTTAGTACACGATACCCCTAGTTAACCCCTCAGAGCCTATCCTTTTCGCAATTCTCGTGATGTTCCGGTTTTCTGGAATATCAATGAAGAGCATTGTTTACAATCCACCCCCAAATGTACACCCAAATCGCCTTAGCCTACCTTGTATGCACTCACCTTTAGTGCATTATTGTTATCATTACTAAAACCTTTAGTTTAAATATCTAGTTACTTGCATGGTTGCTAAGTTGAGTCATATCTTTTGTACACAGTTTTGGGACGATTGGGACTCATGGGTAAAAGTAATATTTTGTGGAGTAACGGGAAAGAACGATAAATTCAAATTCTCTTTGTCTACGTAATTAAATACTCCATGTGTTTTGATCTTTTCAAATAAGGTCAATTAGTGTTAGAGAAATAAAAACTCAAGTGTAGGGATGCTCCTATAAATCCCTTATATTTTGATGTTATCGTAGAGGATGGTAGAGTAAAAATGTATGGAAAAAAATCCAAAAAAGGTGGAAAAGAGAAAAGAAAGAAAGAAAAAAAAGAGTATGTCTAAAAAATGAAAAAATGAAGAAAAACATACGAGCTACCATCCTACATCTATATTTATGTTTATGTCTTTAAATTTATGTTTGTTTTGTTTCAAGTTATCTAGGGTTAGTGAGTCGAGTCTTGGCTTAGCAACGCCACGCTTTTCATGCTTGTAACATAAGATATTTGACTTGCCACCACTAAATATCCCCTATCCAACAAAACCCATTTGTTTCCCTACCGTAAGCCAAACGTTACAACCCTTGTAAATACCTCTTAGATAGTTGTTCCTAGGTACTTACACCAAAGCGGTGGAGGTTTGATCTATTCTCAAGCTTATGGTAATCTATGTACTATGACACGTAATGAGTGTTTATCTTCCATTTCCATATATTATATTTCATATAAACCTGAGAGATGAGAGAATCCAAACACCCTTGTGAGGTGCTAGTGTATAATTTCCATGCTTGTTATAACTATTGTGGTGCTTTTACTTGTTATGAACTATTTTAAACCAATGCTTAATGCCCCCAACTTATAAATTGATTGGCCAAAAGCACATTTACTTGAGGACAAGCAAATACCAAGTGTAGGGATATTTGATAAGGA
The DNA here is from genome assembly GCA_910596185.1 of Chrysanthemum makinoi. Classification (NCBI taxonomy): domain Eukaryota; kingdom Viridiplantae; phylum Streptophyta; class Magnoliopsida; order Asterales; family Asteraceae; genus Chrysanthemum; species Chrysanthemum makinoi. The sequence goes on along the minus strand of OU343219.1, from coordinate 229,302,655 downwards.
TTTAAAACGTACGCTTTTAGGGGGTCATTAAGCCCTAAATCGACCACTTTTATATCCGTTACTGCTTAATTTCGTTCCTTTTCACTTTTTAGGTCTCTTGGAAGCAAAATGCTGGAATGAAGCACATTTGGACGAAAAGGAGCAAATACATGAAGAGAATGGCAAAGTGATAAGGATTTAAAACATACACTTTTAAGGTGTCATTTAAGCCCTTAATCGCTGATGTGTTACCGTGGTGCAAGTTTTAAAAATTTGTAAACACGATTTAACCATCTAATTCTATTAACACATACGAGCAAGTATACTAAATCCATGTTGAATCAATCAATACAAGTCTTTTTGCAATGCATTCCTATATCAATTACCCACTTAATCCAAAAATCTAACAACTTAATTCGAACAAAAACCCCCAAATTGGTGACCTAATATGCAATTCGAATCAAATGCTCTAATTAAACCTCAATTGAGTTAATTGAATGTAGATGCTTACTTGTTTGGGTGCCATGATGTTCTCCTACAACTTAAACAATCTTCAATTAGCTTCTCTTGGACGAATTTTGCAAAACCCAGCTGGAGAATTAGTGTGTGTGTATGTTTTTCTGGAAAAGTGAATTTTTGGTATATATACTTGTATGCAACCGGTTCAGTCATGGACACAACCGTTTCGGTATGCATTTCGCCAAATTTTGCATTTTTTCATGTTACTTAGGCATTTACCTTCCAAGCAACAAAATTTTTTACTCAAAAATCCTGTTAAAGATGCAGACAACATTCATCCACCATTTGGAAATTTCAACAATCATCCAATCTTAAAAACTCAAATCTTCATACTAATGAACTAAACCATAACGCAACTAAAACTCATAGTCATAATGCATTAACCAAATAACCTCAATCATAAAAATAAAAATATAATGAGAAACAAAAAAAAAATCCTAAATGCATCAAATCAAAAAGAAATAGTTCATGAAATTCAAGCAAATAATTGCTTGTTTATTATGGTCCATTGTCTTAGGATGTCCTCACTTTGAAATTTTCCGGTCAACTCACGGTATGTTTCAAAAGTTTTGAACTTCCTCATGAATCTTCTTCCGTCCGGACATAGTATATCAAACTTAACATGCCATTCTCCATCTCCAGTTTGTCTCTTGTAAGTGCCCGACCCCTCGGGTCTCCATTCCAAATTCTTAAGTTGCACCGGTAAAGAACCTAAAAAGTCGGTCAACTTCTTGTAGACTAGTATGTTTTTGAATGGGTTATAGAATGCTTCCACTGCTAATGCACGTTCCATTTCATCCTCTATATCAAAATAAGGCAGAGCTAATGGTCCATACATTGGGTTTCCTTGGTTATCACGTCCCACTTCAAAACACGTCAAATCATCATTTGCTTCCATCCATTCTAACTCCTCCATAAATTCCAAAGTTGGGCCTCTTGGTTTCGGATAGTATGTTTGCCTTGAAATCCCATCATCAATAGTCATCGTGCCTCTTCCCATGTCTATAATTGCACCACAAGTTCGTAGGAATGGTCTCCCCAATAGTAGTGGTAAAATCTTGTCCACCGGAATATCTAGGACAAGAAAATCGGCCAAATACGGTTGATAGCCAATTTGCACTCTCACATTCTTCACCTCTCCAATTGCTTTCTCTTGAGAATTATCCGCCATAGTAAGCTTCGAATGATTTGGTCATGATTACTTAGACCTAAAAGTCATAAACAATGGATAGGGCATCACATTAACACTTGACCCCGTATCAGCTAAAGCATAAACTGGTGTAGTCCCATTCACTTTTATTAGCAACACAAAATTACCCGGATCCTTCTCCTTCCGTGGCATGCCTCTAAACAGAATTATATCTCTCTCTTCCTCCGTTAGATTCTTATCTTCCAACCTAGCCCTTGCTAGCATCACCGCATCCAATTTCTTATGGTATAGCACATAATCTTGAAGTACCTCTATCACCGGTTTCTTCTCATTAAGCTCAAGAAACTTTTGTTCTAGGTTTTCTAAAATAGCTTCTTTTTGTTTGTCGGTTAAAGGCTTGAAGTATTTGTAGTGGGAGGTGATGATGGTGTGTAATCATTTTTGTTGGTGGTTGTGTTTGGGGTTAGTTTGTTTGATGAAGTTTTCTTCCGATTTGCTTTCCCCATGTTAACTACTTCCACATCTTTCTCTTCCTTGTTGGCACACACTTCCACTAGCATCTCGTTCACTCCTTTTCCTTCTTCCAAATCAGTTATATTAATCCTCATTTCACCCATTGCAAAATCAACTTGACACTTGGTCGTGACAAGAAAGTCTCGACCAAAACATACATTTGGTTCATCCGCATTCCCTTCTTCTAACACAACAAAATCCGTTTCAAAAATGTGACCATGAATATTGACCTTAAGATTCTTAACCATCCTTCTTCCATATGCTTCATAGTCCAAACGTATATGACCAATTTCGTCAAGAACCTTCTCCAAAATGTAGTTTTCTCCATAAGCCATATTAAGTTGCACATCCCAAGCACTTACTCCTTCTACGCTACAAGGCGTACCAAACCTCATTAGTGGCGAATCATACACCGTTAAAGGTGCTTGTGTGAATACTACGACTCTTTCCTTCTTGGGATGTTGAACTTTGTTTTCACCCGTTTCCTCCATATTAACCGTATCAATCCCCAAATCTTTCTTACTCTCTTCCAAGATACCTCCAATCTTTTCCAGTGAACTTCCGGTATCCTTGAACATTTCATCCAAAGTACGAAGGTATTCCGAGATTCCACTCAAACTATCCATACTAACTAGCTAAACTAGACAAAACAAAATAAAAAAAAATCCGAATCATAAGCGTTAGAGTTAGTAAAACAAGAACAAACTATAGAAACATATACTAAGCAAGCAAAGATACTCAACAAAACTAAAAACATAGGTTAAAACTCAAAATCTAAAAATTATAAAATTTTTACCGAGAGCTCCAACCGGATCGGTTGGCTCACCAACCGAATCGGTTGGTGGTAATAACTAGACCAAGTAATCTAACCGGATCCGGTTGCGGGTTGCAACCGATCGGTTAGATCGACAAATATATATATATATATATATATATATATATATATATATATATTATAAATGAATATTAATTGAAATAAAAAAAAATCATTAAGTGTACTAAACTCTAAATTAATTAAGACTCTACATAAACCAATAATTAATGACTTAATAATTAAACCGTTAAACTAAAAACTATATTAACTACCAATTAAAAACTAACATAAAGATAATTAAACCACATAACCTGAAAATTACTATCTAACCATGAATATAAAAACTTGAATTAATCTAAAACTAATTAACTAATAATAACAAATATAAAGAAAATATAAATAAATCTAAGAAATCATTAAACTACAAGACATAATCTGTAAATAAAATCTAAAATGACCAGAATTACTCTAGGAACTATAACACAAATCACTAAGTAAACTAGAACCATGAAATCAAAAATAAAAATCACTCAGGCTCTAACCGATTCTTAGAAACCGAATCGGTTAGCTTTTAACCAAAACCCCCTTTTTTTTTTACCAAATTCAATTCCAATACTACCAATCTTACTGAAAAATCAAATAAAATAAAATCCCGGCCCAAAACTTGATGTGTTTCCCGTGTTGCAAGTTTTAAAAATTTATAAACACGATTTAACCGTCTAATTCTATTAACAGATACGAGCAAGTATGCTCGTCCGTGATAGAAAAGTTTGGTAAGTCGAGATCGTCCCAAGGGATTTTTGTGTTTGAAATTGTTTTGATGAAAAGATTCCAACAATAAAGCTTGGTATGTGTTAAAACACATACCTTTTCATTATCAAAACTGACCCAAAATAACCAAGAAAAAGCCGTTTATTGCTAATATTTGATGGTTTCTTGAGTTTATGCATGTGCAGGTCTGATATGTAAAACACACAAAAAAGGAACCAAATCGGGATCATCCGAAAGAGAGATTAAGAGAGCTTAAGCGAGCGGAAGATCAAAATTGTGCATTTATGAAGATTTTATTCTTCGAGGATGATTTTTGGAAGATATAATCAAGTTTGAAGCAATTGGCAAAAATGGCCCCTCAACTTTGAGCATTTGGCAAAAGTGGCCCTTGAAGATTCAAAAGTTTCAAATTGGCCCTTGGTTTATTTGAAGATTGTCAAAAACAATCCTTGGAAGATATTTTCAGAATTACATGTTTGGTCCTGGATTTTCAAGATTTGCACTAATGGTCCCTTAATAGCCAAATGGATCCAAAGCTAGTCCAAGATATATCCTAAGTCCAAAACCCACGGCCCAAACATCACTTACCCGGTCCATTAACCCAATACCCGGCCACCCTTTAATACCTTATACCCGTTTACCCTCTTGGACCCCTACCAACAACCCAAAACTCGGTCAACTCCTTTGAAATACAATAAACAATTCCAAACGCGCCCAATTATCCCCTGTCTTCCCCAAATCCAAACGCCACCAATTACCCATCCCAAGCACCCAACCTCGTACTAGAATCTTTCTAGAATTCTTATCGGAAGCTGACATGTCAGGATAAGCTTCACACGTGGCCCTTTCAAGCTCTCTCATTGGACGCGACACCTCATAAGGTGATTTGGAGCATTTTGATTGGTGGTGATGACAGAGGAAAGGTTTTGTGGATGTGGATAGACTTCTAGCATCTTCTGAAAAGGATCCCAAGCTTGAATTCCAGCTATAAATAGGACACCCTTGTATCACATTTAGCTTGTCTAATTTTGGTGTCTTTTCTTAGTGTCTTATTTTGTAGTCGTATAGTAGCTTTTTTCTATATTTATTTCAGAATCCTCTCGTATTTTCAGTCATTTTCATTAATAAAAAGTTGATTTCTTTTTAATTCTTATGCTTATGTTTGCATCTCAAAATGGTGGATTAGTGTCTATTTTCATTCCCATAAGCTCATTTAAGCTGTTTCATAGCTTATTGGTGAGTTTGTAGTTTCATTTACATAAGTACTCTAAATCTTGCATAAAAAAATATATAAAAAGTCAAAAAAAAAAAAAAAGTCAAAATACTTATTTGCTTATTGCTTTTGCTTATTCACTTTTAAAACATTTTCTCTTATAAAATGAGGTGTCTACATTTCTGCCTCTTAAGAATCCAAGCTTAAAGTCTTCTTTAGACCAAATCTGTCAAACATCCTTGATAAAGGGGTGTTTGGCACTGTGGATTGTTCATAACTCTTGGGCATTCTTTTGAGTTGAATAAGCTCTCATTAGGTTTCATTTGCAGTGATTAAGTTATTTTAACCATTTCTTTCTAGTTTCAAGTGGTACAAGTCATTTTCAGAGTTTTGAGTTCAATAAGTCAAGTCCAAAACACTATTAGTTGAAATAGTGTAAGATCTTATTTGAGTTTGTTTTGAGTCACTTTGGTCCTATTTAGTCTGTCTTTAAGTTCTAAGTCAATGTCAAAATGAGTTAAAAGCCTTTGGGTCAGTTTGGTTAAATTGGTGATTGTCAAAGAAGCTTCACAAAAGCAGTCCTTAGGGTCATTTCTCAAGCAATTTTTATGGTCTTAATCTTTTAAAAATACAAAAATTAGTTTTCTATAGAATTTAGTGGGTAAGGCTTATAAGCAATTTTACAAACATCCAACGACTTTTGGATAATCAATCTGGTCTTAGTTTACGTCCAAATCCAACATCAGCACAACTGTCATCAAAATGTCCCTTTGTATCAGATCTGTGTAATCCTTTATTTTGGCTTCAAAAGTGATAAAATTTGTTTTTTTTTGTAGTCTTAGGCACATGGTTTAGATCTGATTGCTTCATTTTGGAAATTTAAGCCGGTTTGCTAGCTTATTAATAAGCTCAAAGTACCCCCTTGGTTTACCTTAACTGTTGGAATTTCAGAGTTCAAAATAAGATTCCAGAGCTTATTAGACTTTAGGTAAAGCTTAAGTCACTCCTAGATAACTTAGGATAGGTAGCTTATTAGGACTCCCAATAGCTTATTTATATGTTCACTTTAGCTAATTAGCTTATTATCTAGTAATCCTTATTTTAGCTTAATCCTCCCTTGTTCCTTAGTTAATTGCATGCCCCATAGTTCAAATAATGTTACTTTAAGGTTTCTTTAAGCTGCCTTTAGCTAGAATTCAGTTTAGAAGCTTATTGCTTAATTAAGTGCTTATTTAGACTTCATTTACACTGCAGCTCTAATATCTTACACATAATCATCATATTTCTTATTTTTCATAGATTTAGATTAATATTTTAGAATTTTCCTGAGTTTTTCATAATTTTTGGTCTTTGTTTGCTATTTTTCTTGATTTAAACTAGTTTTATTATTTTTTAAATAGCTTTTATTGCAATTAAATCAGAAAAAGTTCCAAAAAATAATTTTTCAATTTTCACAGATTAAGATAAATACAAAAGCGAAAAAAATAATTTTTATTTTTCCTAGCTTATTTTGTAATTTTTAGCCATTTAATTAGATTTAAATAGTTTTAAATTTGTAGAAAATAGAAAATAATCAGAAAAATAAAAAAATAGTTTTGAAAATTCTCTTATGGTATTTTAGATTTTATAAAAATAGTTTCATATTTTTCCCTTTGATTTTCATAATTTTAGTATTTTAATTTAGTTTTAATAGTTAAAAATTAGTTTTTAATTTTAATAAAATCCAAAAAATCTTAAAAAAATTAGTTTTAATTCATAAATAGTTTTCAATTTGCATTTCTAGAGTAAAAGTAATTTTAGGCATTTTTAGGATAATATTTAGACGTAGTTGCATTTTATTTATGTTTTAATTCCGCTTTTAGTTAATTTCGCACTTAGGATTTCCATTAGAATAGATTCCTTAATTACTTTCCCTATTCCCGTAGTTTAATAAAATCAAAATCACAAATCAAAACATCGAGCATTAAATTCCAAACCAATAACGACGTTGGCAATTCAACCTCGTTGAAACGATTTGGGTTGACTAATCCGATTCAACGATCACACACGGGATTTGATTTAATATTCTTTTTCCTAAAGGAACTTTGAATCTATCTTCGTGATTATTTTTGATATCGATATTGAGGTTTATCCACATACCCTTAGCCTTCATTATCACGTAATCGTGTCTGAACTGTTTTTAAGTTTCTTACGGTTAGTCATTCACAAGTGGCTAGCTTGTGTGAGATAACTTGACGGTTTGGCATTGTCTGCATTGTGAAATCAAAGCTTGTCAAGGCTTCCTCAAATAGTGATGTTTATAGTGAAATTCAATAATAAGAAATATATATACTTGTGTGTAGTCTATAATCAATCACAAATAGTATTCATGAAGGTTTGGTGTAAACTCTTGATGTGATGCACAAATCATAAGCAAATGATCCCCAACCATGGTATATGTTTGTAAAAATCATTCTAAGAACAAAAACATATAAGTAATCCTTTCGGTCCTTATCCTAATGATTATCCTTTAGAAATTTCATTTGTTTGCAACATGTTCTTATTAAATTTGTTCTTACGAATCTTTCGACCCTTTCATGATGAAAATGTTTCTAGTCTTGTTTTAATAAGCAAACATGGTGGTTGTGAATCACCATATCCCCATACTAGTTTGTCACTCAACCTTTTGGAATAAAACACAAGAGAAATCATTTCGGTCCTTTTTCTTAAAACATGTTTTATCAACAAATCAAACTAAGACTAGTATTTTTCCAACAAACTTATTTAAACAAGATCATATATACATGCATCACATATGAGAACACTAGTATGATTAACTACATCCCAACACACAAGTATATCCCAAAACTACTCCATGATAATAATAACTAAACACAAATCATAACAAAGTAATTCCAATAATTCAAGAGAATAGAAATCCATAACAAAGTTCATAGAATACCTAAACTTTTGCGATTACAAGAATTAGAATTCGTGGATTGTAGCAACCACGTGCCTCCAATCACCTAGATTCACCGTATAACTCCAAATTACCAAAACTATGGATGAGAATTGTTCCCTCCTTGCTCCGGACGTTTTCAGTAAAGACTAAGCTTTTGGGCTGAATAATATGGTTGATATTAGTTTTGAAGTAAACTAATAAACTTTTGGTTGTGTCACACCTAGTAAACTAGGACTAGGTTCATTATATAGCCAAATATGCTTGCTCAACTGGCCAAAAACGTTCCCAAATAGTTAATAGCAAGAAATGATCGGCCTCCAATGATTATGGCGAGTTAAGGAAACAATAAATGTAACTTTGTGTAACTGCAGCTCATGCAACCGGATCGGTTTCGCTGGCAACCGGATCGGTTGTGATTTGACCATTTGCCCAGTCGGATCCGGTTACGGTCACCGAACGGCTGGTGTTGCTCTTTTGAATTTTGTTGACCTTCTTGTTTATACGCTTCATTCTTTGCTCTCGCTGATGATTTCCAAGGCAAAACTTGATCTTTCCTTGTTGTAGATACTTAGAAATCATTGTACTTCCCAATCATTGAATCCAAAAGCTTCCTTGCTCGACTTCCTTCTTCGAGAATCTTCCAAATGTGCATAAAAACTTCATTTCTTCATCATTCGTGATACCTGGCTACACATACATACACAATACGCATCTTTTGCACTTTTGCAACAGTTATGAGTAAATATAGCCGATTATCATGCACAAAACCAACAATAACGCTACTAAAAACATGTTCATTTTAGGCGTTATCAAATTTCCCCACACTTAAGCTCTACTCGCCCTCGAGTAGGTCTAACATTTGCAAAAATTGATTTCAATGGTCTGGACACCATGGTTCCAAAAACGTAATAATCATCCCAAAAGAGATAATCATTGGTTTTCTTTTAATATATGAAAACTTTTAAAAATGAACCAAACACTTTAGATAACATAACTAGAACACCTCACGAATGATTTTAAGAATTCACTCAACACTCATATATTGGTGGGTATATGTAAATCACTCAATGCCTAGTCATGATCAATACTTTTTACCATAAGCTTGTACAAGTATCAAAACAAAGAAAATAAATTCATCGAAGAGGGCTTTTATTCGGGTTATATCGATAAGGCTAAGGGTTCATAAAGGGTATGGATAAGGCATGGGATGATTTATGAAATTGGTGTTAAAAGAAAATAAAGTCAAGTCTAAACCTCCATGTTGCTAGCCATCATACAAACCACAATCCCGTAAATGATTATTTCACCTCTTCAAATATCGATCTCCGCAAATATGTATAACTCAATTTAGCTCATTGGCTAATCAATATCCTTCATATAGCTCATTGGCTATAACCATTTTTTTTCAACATAACAAAGTTCCCCCACACTTAGTGTAAGCATACACCACAAAAAAAAATCGAGAAAGACGTCTCTTTCATCTTTGGAGAATGGTACACACTATAAACAAAGTGTAGCTTCTTCATAATCATCAAAAACATTCCAACATTCCAAAAAACTAGCAACAAACCAATAGACATGACAAGGGTTGGCTAAAGTTTAAAGTGTAAAATCTTTTTGTATTTTTCTGGATTTAACAAATGAAAAGATAGGCTCAGAGGGTGTACTAAGGGTATCTAGTGCTAAAGATGAGCACTAACAAATGGGTCCATATAAGGGTGGTTAACTAACAGATGTGGCTAGCTAATATATCATTTGATGTAAAATGGAAGGCCATTTGGGCAAATCATACGATGCCTCTTATCACTTGAACAAATTTATATCACTCGAGAGTGATTTTAACCGTAATGCATAACTAGTACAAGTTCTAGAATCAACATAATCACCGGCACACTCATAGCAAATATAAAACAAAAGATGTGTTTTATACAAAAAGAAACCTCACAATTGCGTGGAAAAAGGCTATAATGCGTGCTAGAAAATGATATCGAATCCAAAATGAATTACTTCCGTAATTTGGTTCAAATCCAAAAATTTTCAAAACCTCATTTTACCATTGAAATTCCCAAGTTATTTTTAATATTTATCAATAATGCGTGAAAACAACTAGACCATCAAGGGCGAATTCCTTCTAATTACTTGCATCCAAAAGTTATCTAAAAATTAAAAATGCGTATCATTTTTCCTATTTTCTTCCCTCCCCATACTTAAGTTTTGCATTGTCCTCAATGTAATAAAATAAACTTCAAAGTAAAGAAAATGGGAAAAAGAAATAGTTAAAAGATACCACGGGATAGAATATGCAACACGCACATTGGGTCATAAGAAAGCATGTGAGTTATCCAACTCCAAATATTTGACCATCAATAAGCTTCCGACACATCCATCCTGCAAACAAAAACTGCAACACATAATACACAAAACAAAACAATCCAAATGCTACTAAAAACAAAATAAAACCAAACAAAATATGTTAATCATCCTAAAGAAATAGTTAAAGAGATAGAAATAATATTTTTTAACACATCATAACCATTGTCTTTGAAACCACAATTCACGAATGATCCACGATCACTCGTCGTCCTCGCTCATCTCGTCCCCTTCTTCATCATCATACTCATCATCATCATCACTTTCGGTTACATAGTTTTCGTCCACAATCTCCGAACGAACTCTCCTCTTCTTCTTCTTTCCTCCAACTCCTGATGACGATCCTCCAACATCGTAGCTTGCTCCACCAACCTCGGTAATCGACCATATCGGGCACCTGGATCGGAAATGGTGCATACCAGTGATATGGATACGGATAAGGTCCAGGATAAGAAGTGTAGGGGAAAGGATATGGTGGAACATTGGGTGGATTGTAGGGTGGTAACTCATAATTGGCTTCTCGAGCCATGTGTTGAAAGATAAGCATTGAATAATCATTGATGTAGTTGTTTCTCAACATCATCGAGTCTCTCCACACATCCCTACATTGAATCTCATCTAAATGTTGGTTCCACTCTCCCCAACCTGAATCAAAACTACTGGACGTACCCGCTTGCACGTTCCCCATTGGTATATTTTCCTGCTGCTGTGGTGGTTGTTGTTGTTGTTGTTGTTGTTGTTGTTGTTGTTGAGGTTCAACCCATAACCCCAAGGTTTTCAATTTCCTATTCAAAGCATTCCCAAAACCAGTTGCACTCCACATCTCACTATACATTGGCTCTCCACACTTAGCCAATTCCTCATCAACATAATACCCAATATTCTTCGCCAACCTTGTCACGAAATGTCCTCCACAAATGTTGCTATTGCTCTTGATTCCCGGGGCCCTCCTAGACAAATACTCGGCTATATACCAAATCTCATTACCGTCCTTAGTTTCCTCCAATAACATCATAACCCATAAGTCCGGTTTCTGACATTTTTCCCTACTTCCAAACCTATTAAACGGCCCGGTCACTATAAATTTGTGAAGTATCCTCATTAATGGATTCCTGATGGTCGCGGCATTCCTCCCAGCGCAAGAAGGATCTCCCACTCGATTCCAATAGGTGGGTACACTAGGAAAGTCTTTTTCAAACCTCCGAAGCCTCGAAAAGTGAGCTTCAAATAACCGATGATTAACCTCATATGGCTCATACAAACCAAGAGCCACGCCAAAAGCCGACAAAGTGTAAGCATGATCCCTTCCACAAAGCCTAAACCAAACACAAACTTCCTCCATCAAGTTCCGAACATTCACCTTTCTTTCAAAATACATGGTTGAAAAGAACTCCATACACCATTCTCGATAGACCTCTTCATTGATGCTAAATGCTCTTTCCCATGACAAATCATCGAACGAATCCCCATCCGCTGGATACACATAAGATGTCCGCATCATTCTTCTCAACTCCTCTTCACAATCATACTCCGCAAACAAATCCCAATCAATCACCCTCGAAACCAAACATGTCCTATTTTGCAATTTCGATAACCTTTCCCGGAAAGCATGCTTCTCCCCGTCGGTGAGATCTTTGAACTTTAAGTTGGCATTTGCTTCCGTCTTCAAGCTATACTTAACTTTCTTTTTCTCGTTCCTTTGACAAAACTTTGTAACAATCGGGTTCATTGGAACTGGCCTCGAGCTTGAGCTACCTACAAAAATTCTCTGTAGAAATCATAAATATAAGACAATATAAGAGTGTTAGAACAAACGGAAGGTTCATGGAACCCCTAAGGTCCACTTCAAAATTTCAAAATTTCCAACAGAACACGGAACGGATTCGTTGCAGAAAGCAGCCGAATCGGTTACTCTTTTTGGCCAATCCAACCGTCGGGTTGCGTTGCGCAACCGGATCGGTTATACAAACTGCATAAGAATTTTGCCTTTTAAACCATTACCCACTCAAATTTCTAAGTCCAATCCACTCCTAGATTGCATTCTAACATCCTCAACGATTTCTACATCCTTGAATTACTCTAAATTCGCTTTTCAAACCTCAAATCATCACACATTCAACATCTTAGAACTCAACTAATAAGACCTATATTCTTCAATCATTAGTTCTAATCAATAATGTGGCATCTATTACTCACAAAAACACATCATCTACCATTAGGAATCACCGATTGCAACTTATCTTAATTCACAAGCACAACCTAATTAAATCCGAAAATTCAATCATCTAATACTCAATCCATGTTGAATCAATCAATACAATTCTTTTTGCAATGCATTCCTATATCAATTACCCACTTAATCCAAAAATATAACAACTTAATTCGAACAAAAACCCCCAAATTGGTGACCTAATATGTAATTCGAATCAAGTGCTCTAATTAAACCTCAATTGAGTTAATTGAATGTAGATGCTTACTTGTTTGGGTGCCATGATGTTCTCCTACAACTTAAACAATCTTCAATTAGCTTCTCTTGGATGAATTTTGCAAAACCCAGCTGGAGAATTAGTGTGTGTGTGTGTTTTTTTGGAAAAGTGAATTTTTGGTATATATACTTGTATGCAACCGGTTCAGTCATGGACACAACCATTTCGGTATGCATTTCAACAAAATTTTTTACTCAAAAATCATGTTAAAGATGAACACAACATTCATCCACCATTTGGAAATTTCAACAATCATCCAATCTTAAAAAATCAAATCATCATACTAATGAACTAAACCATAACGCAACTAAAACTCATAATCATAATGCATTAACCAAATAACCTCAATCATAAAAATAAAAATATAATGAGATACAAAAAAAATCCTAAATGCATCAAATCAAAAAGAAATAGTTCATGAAATTCAAGAAAATAATTGCTTGTTTATTATGGTCCCTTGTCTTCTCCTTAGAATTCCTCGAAATACTCTTGTCTTAGGATGTCCTCACTTTGAAATTTTCTGGTCAACTCACGGTATGTTTCAAAAGTTTTGAACTTCCTCATGAATCTTCTTCCGTCCGGACATAGTATATCGAACTTAACATGCCATTCTCCATCTCCAGTTTGTCTCTTGTAAGTGCCCGACTCCTCGGGTCTCCATTCCAAAATCTTAAGTTGCACCGGTAAAGAACCTAAAAAGTCGGTCAACTTCTTGTAGACTAGTATGTTTTTGAATGGGTTATAGAATGCTTCCACCGCTAATGCACGTTCCATTTCATCCTCTATATCAAAATAAGGCGGAGCTAATGGTCCATACATTTGGTTTCCTTGGTTACCACGTCCCACTTCAAAACACGTCAAATCATCATTTGCTTCCATCCATTCTAACTCCTCCATAAATTCCAAAGTTGGGCCTCTTGGTTTCGGATAGTATGTTTGCCTTGAAATCCCATCATCAATAGTCATCGTGCCTCTTCCCATGTCTATAATTGCACCACAAGTTCTTAGGAATGGTCTCCCAAATAGTAGTGGTAAACTCTTGTCCACCGGAATATCTAGGACAAGAAAATCGGCCAAATACGGTTGATAGCCAATTTTCACTCTCACATTCTTCACCTCTCCCATTGCTTTCGCTTGAGAATTATCCGCCATAGTAAGCTTCGAATGATTTGGCTGCGAATTAGTTAGACCTAAAGTCATAAACAATGGATAGGGTATCACATTAACACTTGACCCCGTATCGGCTAAAGCATAAACTGGTGTAGTCCCATTCACTTTTATTGGCAACACAAAATTACCCGGATTCTTCTCCTTCCGTGGCATGCCTTTAAACAAAATTCTATCTCTCTCTTCCTCCGTCAGATTCTTATCTTCCAACCTAGCCCTTGCTAGCATCACCGCATCCAATTTCTTACGGTATAGCACATAATCTTGAAGTACCTCTATCACCGGTTTCTTCTCATTAAGCTCAAGAAACTTTTGTTCTAGGTTTTCTAAAATAGCTTCTTTTTGTTTGTCGGTTAAAGGCTTGAAAGTATTTGTAGTGGGAGGTGATGATGGTGTGTGATCATTTTTGTTGGTGGTTGTGGTTGGGGTTAGTTTGTTTGATGAAGTTTTCTTCCGATTTGCTTTCCCCATTTTAAATACTTCCACATCTTTCTCTTCCATGTTGGCACACACTTCCACTAGCATCTCGTTCACTCCTTTTCCTTTTTCCAAATCAGTTATATTAATCCTCATTTCACCCATTCCAAAATCAACTTGACACTTGGTCGTGACAAGAAAGTCTCGACCAAAACATACATTTGGTTCATCCGCATTCCCTTCTTCTAACACAACAAAATCCGTTTCAAAAATGTGACCATGAATATTGACCTTAAGATTTTTAACCATCCTTCTTCCATATGCTTCATAGTCCAAACGTACATGACCAATTTCGTCAAGAACCTTCTCCAAAATGTAGTTTTCTCCATAAGCCATATTAAGTTGCGCATCCCAAGCACTTACTCCTTCTACACTACAAGGCGTACCAAACCTCATTAGTGGCGAATCATACACCGTTAAAGGTGCTTGTGTGAATACTACAACTCTTCCCTTCTTGGGAAGTTGAACTTTGTTTTCACCCGTTTCCTCCATATTAACCGTATCAATCCCCAAATCTTTCTTACTCTCTTCCAAGATACCTCCAATCTTTTCCAGTGAACTTCCGGTATCCTTGAACATTTCATCCAAAGTACGAAGGTATTCCGAGATTCCACTCAAACTATCCATACTAACTAGCTAAACTAGACAAAACAAAACAAAAAAAAATCCGAATCATAAGCGTTAGAGTAAGTAAAACAAGAACAAACTATAGAAACATATACTAAGCAAGCAAAGATACTCAACAAAACTAAAAACATAGGTTAAAACTCAAAATCTAAAAATTATAAAAATTTTACCGAGAGCTCCAACCGGATCGGTTGGCTCACCAACCGAATCGGTTGGTGGTAATAACTAGACCAAGTAATCTAACCGGATCCGGTTGCGGGTTGCAACCAATCGGTTAGATCGACACAAAAAAATTTTATTTTTATTTTTTATTTTTTTTATTTTTTATTTTTTTTATAACTGAATACTAATTGAAATTAAAAAAAATCATTAAGTGTTCTAAACTCTAAATTAATTAAGACTCTACATAAACCAATAATTAATGACTTAATAATTAAACCATTAAACTAAAAACAATATTAACTACCAATTAAAAACTAACATAAAGATAATTAAACCACATAACTGAAAAATTACTATCTAACCATGAATATTAAAACTTGAATTAATCTAAAACTAATTAACTAATAATAACAAATATAAAGAAAATATAAATAAATCAAAGAAATCATTAAACTACAAGACATAATCTGTAAATAAAATCTAAAATGACAAGAATTACTCTAGGAACTATAACACAAATCACTAAGTAAACTAGAACCCTGAAATCAAAAATAAAAATCACTCCGTAGCTCTAACCAGATTTGGTTGCAGAGAAACCGAATCGGTTAGCTTTTAACCAAATTTTTTTTTTACTTATTACCAAATTCAATTCCAAAACTACCAATCTTATAGAAAATCAAATAAAATAAAATCCCCGGCAGCGGTGCCAAAAACTTGATGTGTTACCGTGGTGCAAGTTTTAAAAATTTATAAACACGATTTAACCGTCTAATTCTATTAACACATACGAGCAAGTATACTCGTCCGTGATAGCAAAGTTTAGTAAGTCGAGATCGTCCCAAGGGATTTTTGTGTTTGAAATTGTTTTGATAAAAAGAATCCAACAAGAAAGCTTGCCAAGGTTTCCTCAAATAGTGATGTTTATAGTGAAATTCAATAATAAGAAATATATATACATGTGTGTAGTCTATAATCAATCACAAATAGTATTCATGAAGGTTTGGTGTAAACTCTTGATGTGATGCACAAATCATAAGCAAATGATCCCCAACCATGGTATATGTTTGTAAAAATTATTCTAAGAACAAAAACATATAGGTAATCCTTTCGGTCCTTATCCTAATGATTATCCTTTAGAAATTCCATTTGTTTGCAACACGTTCTTATTAAATTTGTTCTTATGAATCTTTCGACCCTTTCGTGATGAAAATGTTCCTAGTCTTGTTTTAATAAGCAAACATGGTGGTTGTCAATCACCATATCCCCATACTTGTTTGTCACTCAACTTTTTGGAATAAAACACAAGAGAAATCATTTCGGTCCTTTTTCTTAAAACATGTTTTATCAACAAATCAAACCAAGACTAGTATTTTTCCAACAAACTTATTTAAACAAGATCATATATACATGCATCACATATGAGAACACTAGTATGATTAACTACATCCCAACACACAAGTATATCCCAAAACTACTCCATAATAATAATAACTAAACACAAATCATAACAAAGTAATTCCAATAATTCAAGAGAATAGAAATCCATAACAAAGTTCATAGAATTCCTAAACTTTTGCGATTACAAGAATTAGAATTCGTGGATTGTAGCAACCATGCACCTCAAATCACCTAGATTCACCGTATAACTCCAAATTACCAAAACTATGGATGAGAATTGTTCCCTCCTTGCTCCTGGACGTTTTTCAGTAAAGACTAAGCTTTTGGGCTGAATAATATGGTTGGTATTAGTTTTGAAGTAAACTAATAAAATTTTGGTTGTGTCACACCTAGTAGACTAGGACTAGGTTCATTATATAGCCAAATATGCTTGCTCAACTAGCCAAAAACGTTCCCAAATAGTTAATAGAAAGAAATGATCGGCCTTCAATGATTATGGGGAGTTAAGGCAACAATAAATGTAACTTTGTGTAACTGCAGCTCATGCAACCGGATCGGTTTCGCTGGCAACCGGATCGGTTGTGATTTGACCATTTGCCCAGCCGGATTCGGTTACGGGTCATGACCGAATGGCTGGGTGTTGCTCTTTTGACTTTTGTTGACCTTCTTGTTTATACGCTTCATTCTTTGCTCTCGCTGATGATTTCCAAGGCAAAACTTGATCTTTCCTTGCTGTAGATACTTAGAAATCATTGTACTTCCCAATCATTGAATCCAAAAGCTTTCTTGCTCGACTTCCTTCTTCGAGAATCTTCCAAATGTGCATAAAAAATTATTTCTTCATCATTCGTGATACCTGGCTACACATACATACACAATACGCATCTTTTGCACTTTTGCAACAGTTATGAGTAAATATAGCCGATTATCATGCACAAAACCAACAATAACGCTACTAAAAACATGTTCATTTTAGGCGTTATCAATCGCCCTCTTTTATATCCGTTACTGCTTAATTTCGTTCCTTTTCTCTTTTTAGGTCTTTTGGAAGCAAAATATTGGAATGATGCATTTTTGGACGAAAAGGAGTAAATATATGAAGAAAATGGCTAAGTCAAGATCAAGACACTCAAGCTGCTGGAATTACACCTGACGGCGTCCCAAACAGAGGGCGACGCCGTCCCTCTTTAAGAAATTGAATTTGTGATGATTCAATAGCGCTTTTGCTAATTTGCACCTGACGGCGTCAGGCTTTGAAGAGTAAGGGCGTCACGAAGACTTTTCTTCTCAGACGGCCTAGATCCAGATTTAGACGACGTTACTACTGAAGACTGACGGCGTCACAAGCACAACATGATGCCGTCCCAATGATGACTTGGCCAAGACAAAACCCTAATGACGCCGATCTGACGGCGTCCCAACTATAAGGTGACGCCGTCGCAGTTGTAAAGTTATATACATAAATCAAATTTTCAGAATTTTAGGAGGTAGACTTATGGAGTAAAAACCTAAAACGATTTTGGTCCGGTTTGGAAAGTATCTTAGGGGTTCTCATACCCTATTTTACATCAAGATAAGTTAATTACTTCATTGATTTCATTATGTCTTCAATTGTATGTTTGTATGCTTGCATCTTTTACATGTCTGGCTAAATTTCTTGTGTGTTTGCTTAGATCTATGAAACCTAGTTATTAATTATTGATTGGTTGTCTCTTATCTTAATTGTAATTGTCTTAAGATTGCACTAGGCTATCGTTCTGTTTTTAATGCTTGAGTAATCTTTGTTAACCTTAGTTTATAGTCACTTAGCGGAATCGTAGACTAAATATCCAAAGATAACCTTAGAGTTAGTTTATGAAACCTAGAGTTTTCGTAGGCAATAACCTTAAGGTAGTCTCAAAGAGTTAGGGATAAAAGCATACCTTACGACCTTAGAAAACACAACGCGTTAAGAATAAGGACGTAACAATTCAACTACCAATAAAAGATAACCAGGGAGTAATAGTATCTAGGTAAACACATTTTTAATCATCATACAAGCACACATCAATAGACATAAGACTACCCTTAGTTTAGATAATAAGATAGTAGAGTAATCGGTAGAAGTACCAACCCCCAAATCCAAACCCAAACCCCGAGATTTTACCCTTAGCTTTATAAAAAATATAAAAAAGATAAAAAAGAATCTTCCTCCACCTCAACCTTAGCGTAGTACACTTCTTATAGCATTCCTATTCCCCTAGAGAACGATATCAATACCCGAGGCTTACCCAATACTACACTACAACGATTAGGTTCACTGCCTAGGGTCTTGAAAAACTTGCTCGACGAAAAGGAAGTTTCCTTTGACCCCGAACGCGTTATACGCGCATCAAGTTTTTGGCGCCGCTGCCGGGGAATAGAATAGCTAGTTAGATTTCCATCTTGTTTAGGTTTCCTTGCTTGATTCCTATCAAGTGATATTTTTTTTCTCTTTTTTAGCTTCCTCTTAGTCTTTCATCCTTCTTCGTGACCTTTGTTAGTAATCCCATCACATTTCATCATGGAAGGTGATAACCTGCCACCACTCATCGATCCACCGATCATTGACTCGCCAAGAGGCCGTACTCTTGGTGAATACTCTAGACCAAGCCACCAAGGCTATAGGAACACTATTGAGCTCCCCGATCAAGCTCAAACTACGGCCCTGCGATCCTATACCTTCCGGTTGGTGCAAAACGGATATGCATTCAATGGACTTCGTTCCGAAGATCCTAATCAGCATCTCAAGGACTTCCTTAAAATTGTTGATTCCATCGACCTTGATGCTACCACAAGGGAGACAACGTGCTTGCGTCTCTTCCAATTCTCTCTACAGGACCAAGCTAGTAATTGGCTTGAGCGACTTCCCGCCGGATCCATCTCAAGTTGGTATGATCTCACCACTCGTTTTCTTGCCCAGTTTTTCCCACCTGGGAGAACTACTAGCCATGGACTCGATTCAAGGACTTGCTCTATAAAGTCCCTTATCATGGCATTGATCTTTGGCTTCAAGTCCAAATCTTTTATGATCTTCAACTTCTCAACTAAGCAATCCATCGAGCAAGTGGCCGGTGGCAAACTTAGTGATCTCACCGCCGAAGAATCGTGGGGTACAATAGAGGACCTTGCCATCTATGACAACGAAAGTTGGAATGAGCCCCGTGAGTTGCCCAAAACCGTCAAGGCAATCTCCTTGCCTCCCATTGACTCACAAACTTCCGATCGTAGGATGCTCAAGCTTGAAGATCAAGTCAAATTCCTAATGAGCTCCTACAAAAATCCTAAGTCCTCATGCCAAGTGAGCAAAGTTTCTTCCTTGTGTGAGCTATCTATTGGTCCCCATGACACTCGTACTTGCACAAGACTCCCTGAACAAGCTTTCGTTGACTACGCATCCTCACGTACCAATGGAATGGGAGGAAGATTCCCCAAAACACCCAGACCTAGGACTTTCAATGATGCTCGAGATGCATGGAGGGGCAAACCCGAATACAATTAGGGACAAACCAAAGAATTCACCTCTAATGATTCCCCATGGTCCCACGGCCCTAGCCAATAAAACATAGAAGGGATGTTACAACACCTAGTTACATCCCAAGAAGCTCAAATAGCCAAGCTTTCAGACCGCTTTAACCAACAACAAGCCGAGATGGATAGGAAGATAGACAACCTTTTGAAAGCCATGATGAATAGTGATAGGAAGACCACCGAAAAGGTTAATGCCATCTCGTCTCATTCTCCCGAAGCTTCCGGTGTGAAAATTAAAGACCCAAGTAAGTTAGCCAAGCACGTTCAATTCGTCAATACCATCACCTTAGTAAAACCAAATAGGACTAATGACGAAGTGAACCATGAGACTGCACTTGAGGTTAGTGAAACTCCTAGGGAAGAATCGACCGACGACGTAGACAAGGTAGGTGATGAATATTTCAATAAGTTTCCTACGAAAGAGGGACTCTCTCCCCACCCACACTTAGTACGCGACCTTCGTCACATGTATGTTAGGAAAAGCCCTCGGATTAAATTTGGGAATCCTTGGAATCTCAACATACCATGTTGCATAGGACATCTTTTCGTGGCAAAGGATTACATTGATCGCAAGTCCCCAATAAACACCATGACTAGCATCTACTATAATTGGGTAATGAAGAAACCTATCCCAAATAGGCAAGACACTGATGATCCTAGGGTTAGTTGTAATTTTCTTGGTAGAGTTAAGGGATTGCCCGTCTATGTAGGTAGTTTCATGTACCCTACAGATTTCATAATTGTGAAGGATATTAGTACGACCATAGATCCTAGCTTGTCCCACATAATTCTAGGAAAGCCTTTCATAGAAAACACCGGGATGACTTATGATCCGTCGTTAGGGATACTTAGATTTAAAGATGAGACCGATGACGTAGCTTACCAAATGCCATTTAAGATTGACAAATTTTCATCACTATCCAATGATGAAAAGGAACTTAAACTATCGGTCTACTATAGGAATGAGGAAGATAAGGAGAAAGGAGTAGATTATGTGATGAATAAGATTTTTGGGTTCTATAAGGATTGATTGAAACTAGGACCGGAATATAGAACCGATTGGGGAGTAGATGACTTCTTAGAATGATGCATAATAGGGCATTACTATAACATGGAAAACCCCAATAGAGACCGTCATGAGGAAGAAAGTGACGAAAATAAAGTCACGTAGGAGCACGACTTCGAGTCTAGCTACAAGACTCATAAATAAAGAAAAGCGCTTCGTGGGAGGCAACCCATGCTTAATTGTTTGCTTGTTTGTGTGTCATATATCTTTTTCTTTATTGTATGTTCTCATGTTTGAATTTGTGAAAATGCTTTATTTTGTCTTTAACCTCGTCTTAATTACATATAAAGGTATTTTACAAAAAGGATAAGTGTAGGGAAGATTACACACGTTTTTAAAAGAACGTGAACATGATAACTACAATTATTGAAAATGATATATATGTGTGTGTTTGTTAGAGTCAAATGCTTGTATCGAGTCATAAAGGATGTTTTGCAGGAACTTTTCCAAATTTTAAAGGTGTAATTTTTCCAGAATTTTTCCAGAAAAACGCAGCAGACCAGTTTCTGTCAAGATAACCTAACGGTGTCAGGATTACAATCTGACGATGTCAGGAGGAGCAGAAACAACTTATCTAACTTTCTCTCATTTTTTGTGCTACTTATAAATTTTTGGAAATTCTCATGTCTTAATTTTCCAGAAAATCTGCAAACATCCATTCCACAAGCATTATATCCTAGTTTAATTGAGTCATATATAATTTTACTGCCGGTTTTACGCGAAGGTTTCGTCTATTTTCTTAAAGTGTGCAGGTTTTATTTATCAAGAAGAAGAAACATAAGATTTGATAAAGCTTTTCACGCATACATTCTTCTTGGAAAGAATTTAACCACTACTTCACACACGGATCCTACCGAGCTAATCAGGGGAGTACTAGTTTCTTTCTCTTTTAATTACCTTCCGTTATTATAACTTTGATACTTTCAGGGAACATTGGGGACAATGTTCAGTTTAAGTGTAGGGAGGGAGAATAAAACGGGAACTTTGAAATTATGCTTATCCTTGATCATTTGTCTTGACCTATTTCATTTGTGTAATAAACCATGAGAGATATTTGTTAGGGCAATTTTAGCGACAAATTTAAAATTTTTCATGACATGTACGGGTGGGACTTTAGTCTTAATAAAGCGTCTCATGGATAGGAGTTATATGACTAGCACAAAAACCCTTTACCACTCTAATTCCGCCCCAAAAATGTGAGGTTCGCCCCTAGATTTATAGGAATTAAAGCATTCACCTTTAATGCTTCAAGAGTGTACCGGTAGTATAATAGATTCTAGAACTTGTTTTGTGATGCATTCCGAGATCGCTAGTGGGACTACACTTGTGTAGTTAGGAATGACTAAATGATAAGAGGCATTAGGATAACCCTTGTTTAATACCCGTATTAGAATTACTCCTTCCACACCGGTTGAGTAATTCCCCCACACTCTTGCAATGTACTCATCTTTAGTACACGATACCGCTAGTTAACCCCTCAGAGCCTATCCTTTTCACGGTTCTCGTGATGTTTTGGTTTTCCGGAATATCAATAAAGAGCATTGTTTACAATCCACCCCCAAATGTACACCCAAATCGCCTTAACCTACCTTGTATGCACTCACCTTTAGTGCATTATTGTTATCATACTAAACCCTTAGTTCAATTATCTAGTTACTTGCATGGTTGCTAAGTCGAGTCATATCTTTTATACACAGTTTTGGGATGATTGGGACTCATGGGTAAAGTTAAATTTTATGGAGTGACGGGAAAGAACGTTAAATTCAAATTCCCTTTATTTACGTAATAAGGTACTCCAAGTGTTTTGATCTTTTCAATTCGGGTCAAATTAGTATTAGAGTAATAAAAACTCAAGTATAGGGATGCTCCTATAAATCCCTTATATTTTGATGTTATCGTAGAGTATAGTAGAGTAAAAGTGTATGCAAAAAAAATGGAAAAAAAAGAAAAAATGAAAAAACATACGGGCTGCCATCCTTCATCTATCTTTTTATGTATGTTTGTTTCAAAGTTATATAGAGTTTAGAGATTCGAGTCTTGGCTTAGCAACGCCATTCTTTTCATGCTTGTAACATAAAAAGTTTTGACTTGCCACCACTAAATCGCCTATCCAACCAAACCCTTTGTTTCCCTAATCGTAAGCCTAACGTTACAACCCTTTAAAAGACCTCTTAGATTAGTTGTTCCTAGGTGCTTACGCCAAAGCGGTGGAGGTTTGATCTAGTCTCAAGCCTATGGTAATCTATGTACTACGACTGGTTAATGAGTGTTTATCTTCCATTTCCATTTACTATATTTCATATACACCCGAGAGATGAGAGAATCCAAACACCACTTGTGAGGTGCTAGTAGATAATTTTCGTGCTTGTTATGACTATTGCGGTGCTTTTACTTGTTGTGAATTATATTAAACCAATGCTTTATGCCCCCTTGTGGAAAACTAGAAGGGGGGTTGAATAGTTTTACCAATTAAAACTTCGTTTTAAAATATTTAGATCGACTTATGTCAATCTATTTAGATGTGTATGCTGGACATTGATAGATAGATATAATACATGTGTAATGAAAGATAAAGAGTAAGAAGCACATAACCACGACACGAGTATTTATAGTGGTTCAGCTACAAGGACACCTTCCTTGCCCTACTCCACTCCCCGAGTCACCTACTCGAGAGTTCGTAATCACTACGCGACACCAACTCCTTATGGCGGAGAAGCCTTCACAACGTCGCATACTCTTTTTCCAGTACTAGGCTAACCACCGGGTTCTTTCACAAGGGAGAACCACACCTATCACAACGTCGCCTACCCTTTATCCGGTACTAGGCTAAGTACCGAGTTCCATTACGATGGAGGAATTACTACCCAACACTACACAACACCTAACCCCAAAGGAGACCAGCTCCTTATTACAACACCATCAAGGATATCAATATCCTTGGATACAACCTATCCCTATTTGTATATCGATGCACCTCATCAAGTATACAACCTTGAAATTCTTCACTAATGTCACTTGACATGACTTCTAGGCATCTTTCACTAATGCCCTTGACACGGATGCTTGGCACCTTTCACTAATGCCTTTGTCTTGACTCCTTTAGCTTTCTTCACTAATGCTTTTGACACGGACGTTAAGCACCTTTCACTAATGCTTTCGTCTTGACTCTTTCGGCATCCTTCACTAATGCCTTGGATACAACACTTCTATTGAGAAAGAAAGAAGTATCAATCAAGAGAACCTTAGTAGTCTTGATGATGACGAAGAATGGCAACTCATGGACTTGAGCTTGCTCGACTTCAAGAAGTGGTAAACTCGCCTTTAAGAGGAACCTAGAGAATCACACAAAAACAAAAACAAACTACATAGAAAAGATCCTTAGGATCTGTGGTTAGAAGGTTACAATACTTGGGGAAAGTATGTGTGGGAGTGGCAACCCAAAAGGAAGAAATGACTCACTATTTATAGAAGAAAAACAGATAATGTTCCACAGATCCCACGGATCCCTCACTTGAGGGATCCGTCCAGTGTAATACTGGGGATCCGTGGGACGCTCCCTTTTTCCCATCGATTTTGGCTCATGGGTCATGGGTTATGGATCACGGGTATCCAAGTAGATACAATGTATCTACAACATGCAATGCATCTAGTCCATGGGTCATGGGTTAAAACCATGGGTCATGGATAATATCCATATATGACTTAAGCATGATGTCATGCAATGGGTTATGGGTCATGCTCCATGGGTATGGGTCATGGACATTCAATGTATTTGGTCAATGGGTCAAATACTTAAGTTTCTACCCATTTATATTACCCATTATAATACATACTAGTTATGTATATATTTGCCTAATATGTAAACATTAGTTGTTGTACATAAGTATTACTAAATCATAAAATCACTTATACTTGTTTTAGTGTTTTATGTGAAAATGTAAATGTGTTAGAAAACTATTGGCTCAAACCATTTACGTATTTTATTTGTTTCGTTAAAATGATTTTACGTTTGTTATCGACAAAACATTAGAAGATCGTAAAATATAAATAAACGTTTTTACGGCTTATTTGTATCAACAATATCCCCCTTTTTGTTGATGACAAAACATAAAATTATTTTAAGGAAAAACAAAAATTCGTAAAAGTTCGAATTGGAGTTTTTACTCTCTTCTCTTGCTTTTTGTCGAAACAAAAAGAGCGTCGAAAAGAAATTAACACAATGTTTTAAGAAAAACATGTAAAATAAAAAATATAGATAGCAAGTGACGGGAATGGTTCTCGTCTTAACTCCCCCTTGACGAGTCCATCCCTTTGTGAGGGTGTCAAGTAAATAAAAAGTACTAAGCTAATGCATTGCAACTATGTTTGCAAATGGTTTCGTCTTAGTGACGATAATGCTCCCCCTTGACGATTGCAACTTTGCAAGAGGGACGTCATAAGATGTAATCCAAATAAGGATTATATTGCAAATGGTTTTGCAATGTATTGTTTGACACAAAGCTCCCCCTAGCTTAGGGTGTCAAAGTCTTCATGTGTATTTTAAAAATCTACAAAACAAAGGTTAGAAAGCAAGTATATAGAGCATAATTTCCTGCAAATAAGATTCAAGTTAGTAGAAAACTGGTCTTCTGTTGCACGGATCCCACAGTTCCCTCCTTGTAGGGATCCGTATAGGAAAAACTCAAGGATCCGTCTATCTGCTAACAGATTTCAGCAATGGTGATGTAACAAATAATGTTAACATCAAAGTGAGATATGTATTCAAGCAACCAACATATACTCAAAGCAATATGGCATATAAACTATCATTCAATAAAACATAAGAGATGATCTACAAATCTCTAAAAACTAAGAGAATGATTTAGCCATGTAATACATATTCTACTAATACTAATAATTGACCAAAACTTAAGAAGCAACCATGTGCTTGAGTCTAAGGATGAGTAGACTTGTTGATTTGGTCTAATCTTTCAAGAGGATGATTAAAGATGAAATGGGATTCCTAAACGATCTAAATTAAGTTTGAGACTAGGACACCATTTTAATCCTTAGGCTCATGGTTGTTTGGGTTTGTTGACCTCATCGAAACGTTCGAGGAGGTAATAAAACATGAAACGTTGCTCCTCACGTAGTTCATGTATCAACCCTTCAACATGTTGCCAATAATAGAAATCCTTGTCATGGTTTTGAAAAGGTGGTGGTAAAGATGGAGCGACTTGATTTGAATATTCAAGTGAAGAAGGTTGGGGATCATCAAATGAATGAAGGATTGGTGGAGGCCCATTAAATGGTGGCTCAACAAGGGTTGATGGTGGAGGTAGTGAAGTGTCAACTTCCATGTGGTTGGGTGGTTGACTTTGATGTCTCCTCATAATCCAAAATGAACCATTAGAGGGAAATGGAGAAACGGACATCGGTGCAAGTGTTGATTCAACACCTTGGTTTTGTTGTATAATCTTCTCTAGTGAAGAGTGTGTCGGTAATGGTCGAGGATGAGATAGCCTAGGGGGTAAGTCCTCTAAGTTGTAGGAATGTAGAGATGATTGAAAGGTGGTAAATGATATTTTTGTGGGAACAATCCTCTTGAGGATTGGTTTGATTGGTTGAGTTGGTGGAGTGGAAATTCTAGCATTTGTGGGTTTAACCAGAGATAATTCAGTTGAGGAAATTTCGTGTACAACACGAGCAAGTTTCTTGGGTGGTTCTTGGGTGGATGAGTTAGCATTATGAGCTTTCCTCATGATGAAATGACTAAAGAAAATGTTTGTAAATGCTGAGAATTATGTTGTGTTTGATGACTAAGGGATTCTAACAAGATGACTTATAAAGGGAAGGATTTGGCAAGTGCATTCAAGACTTAAGCCACTAAGATCCTTTGGAATGTGATGATTAGCATGCACAAGAGTCAACTTCATAGTTGTACTGATCTAGAGGCTTAATTAAGATGAGGTGGAGTGTTCAAGTTAGCAAGATGAGCTTGAAATGATTGTTTAAGCCAGTCTTGACATGAATCTGTCACACGGATCCCACGGTTCCCTCCAATGTGGGATCCGTCTAGGCTAATCCTAGGGATCCGGCTCTCAACAACTAGAAAAGGATGGAAATGATGTATGTAAGGTCTAAAGCCTATACCGTTTTGAGTGTTTCAGTCCTCCTAAGTGTCTTAAATGGAAGGGTACTTAAATGTTCAAGGGCAATGAGTGATGTAGCTAATGATTGCCTTTTTTGGAAGAAATGAGACTTTATGATCACCAATGGGTGTTCAAGGATGACACTAGGAATTTTGATGGTGTCAAGTCATAATAAATGATCCTAGAGATCAGATGTAAACTTGAGATAAAATTTGAAAAATACTTAAAAAAATAAATGAATTGAAAAAAGCTAGTTTTTTACCCATTTTGAGATAAGGATGACTAGAAACAATTTCTTAAAATTGATAAAGATATCCACCTAAGTGTATTGAGATGTTTGAAACAATGTGTGAGTATTGAAGTGGAAATATGGTGAGTTTTGATGAGTTGATAAATCAAAAGCACTTTGAATTTGATCCTAGGTTAGCTATGGGTGAGTGTGAAGCTTTCTAATGCTTGAAGAAGACTTAGGTGGTTCTAAGGTCTTATGTTTAGCTAGTGTGAAGTGATCTAGTGAGCTGTTTTGATGTGTGGGAATCTGTACTGCTCATCTGTTATCACGAATCCTACGGTTCCCTCAAAGGAGGGAGTCTTCTAGTATAATCTTAGGGATCTGGCAACTACAGATCAGAAACATCACAGAAAGAAATGCAAATTTTGCACCATACTATATACACTAATTTCTATTAAACTCTACTCCAAAGAAAAGTAACACAAGCATGATATCACATAAATCATATCATAGATAAGAGTAGTAATGACAATATCCAAACTAACACAAACTAGTGTGCTAAAACAAAACATAAGCATTCATACATAAGCCAAATGTCTAAAAACAAGCATAATCCTAATGTATCTTTCGTCAATCCTTTCTTTTCCTCTTTCCCGACTTCATGACGTAGTTAGCTAGGTTTTGGATCATACCCTTTAATTGTTTAAATTCCGCGGTCTCGTTTGGAAGAGTTGGAAGCTGTTGATAGTAGTCAATGGGGTCCAAGTCGATGTTAGCTTCGGGGTTGACATTTACTTCTTCTTCTTCGTCCGAGGAGTCCAAGAGAACCTTAGATTTCCTTCCATTGACCATGAACCGTTTAGAGGGTTGTTTGGTAAGAGGTACCATGACGTGATCGGAGAGGAAATGATCGTCATTGATCGGAGATGGTTGCATTGTACTAACATACTCACGGAGTCGTGTTAGTAGCATACCATACGGAAGTACTATGTTGGCAACTTTCAATACCCCGGCCACTCTTTTCACCATGTAATAGGCGAGATTAAATGGCCTTTGGCGAATAAGACAATAGATCATTTGCACGAGACATGCATTTGGATGGTCTTTGTTTCCAACCAAGCTAATGACATTTTCTCTAAGAATTTCTTCCCATTTTCTAAAAATGGGGTGCATTTCGAAGAGTTCCATTTGAAATGGATCACAGTGAATGAGCTCTTTGTTGCCGGTTGAAACGAGATTGGTCGGCTCTAACCTTGAAGATAGTGTCTCGAAAGGTTGCGGGATCATCAAGAGGATTATTGTAGATAGGTTTGGGATCAAGAGCAAGGGATTGAGTGGATATTTCCCAATTTTGAGAGTACATACAAATTCCTTCACAAGGAATGCGAAGGATTTGAGCAAATGTTTTGAGAGGTAGAGTGAATTTTTGATTATTGATGGTAAAGGCGATTGAAATGGTATCATCAATGTTTCGAGTGATCCTAACACTTTTGTAGAATTCAAAGATGAAAACTAGACAAATTTGTTCATCAATATCAAGAAGATAATCGAAGTTGATTGCCGAGAAGACTTGACGAATGTCGGTATCTTCAAGGAAACATTCCTTGACCACACGACCTTCGTGGATAAGTCATTTTTCAAGTCTTTTGAAGACTTTGCGATCGATTTTTGACAAACCCTCTTTTCGATAGTATTGGGTGAGGTAATGGACGGTATCATGGTGGTCTTGTTGGGTGGCTTTAGGCATGGTAGGTCCTAGAAAAACAAATATTCCAATTAGGAAAAATTTGTTGAGATGGGTTTGTGTTTTTGGTTTGTATTAACAATGTTGTAAGCACAATGTAATCTTAGTTATGTGAAAACATTTCTTAGTGATCAATTTTGGAAAACCATAAACCCTAGGATGAAGATGATGAAGATTAGAACATGTTAGTGTAATTACTTACAATAATGTTCTAGAGATGGATGCTTGATGGTATGAAGTCCTATGGAGATGAAAATAGCTCTTGGGTCGTTTTGTGTTTTGTGAGGAGAGGGAAAATGAGCAGTATTGATTTTGAAGGGCGTATAGCTGGTTTCTGTCACACGGTTCCCCCGGATCCCTTGTATTAGGGATCCGTCTAATACAACTACATGGATCCGGCTACTGTAGACAGAAAAAGGGTGTTTGGCATTATTTTTGTAATAAGTTATAAACTAGCTTATGGGACAAAAATAGTTTTGAGGTTTCTAATTGAAAAGATGTTTGGTCAACGAGATTTGATAGTTTAATTATCAAGGATCCCATTGTGATGACGATGTTACTTTGACGATATCAAGAGGAATACCATTCCTGATGATGAGTAAGTCGGGAAAGTGACGAAAGGAGACTTTTAAGAGACTATCAATTATTAACGTCTAAGATAAAAGATGGTATCAACAAATTCATGTAGATGTAAACTAGCTAATGAAAAGTGAACATACCTTTGTGCTCTTGGTATGGTTTAAGGAGACCATAAGATCGAAAATACTTCATGAGGTTTTAAAGTAATCAGTTGTACTTAGAATAAGTAGATTGCGATTACTTTTAGGTTCTTCCTTGAAAGTTGACTTCATTATTCTTTGAAAGAAATGAAGACTTTTGGAGAGATCCAAGCATTAAGATTTCTTGAAAATAAAATGTTAGAATAATCTATCAATATCCAACATAACAAAAATTTGTTTTAAACGATTTCCTTCTTTGTAGTTTTCAAACATACACGGATCGTATCAAGTTTTTAAAGTACAACATACTGTAAGAAACTTGGTAACGAAGCTCTGATGCCAATTGAGGAAAACTAGAAGGGGGGTTGAATAGTTTTACCAATTAAAACTTCGTTTTAAAATATTTAGATCGACTTATGTCAATCTATTTAGATTAGTATGTTGGACATTGATAGATAAATATAATACATGTGTAATGAAAGATAAAGAGTAAGAAGCACATAACCACGACACGAGTATTTATAGTGGTTCGGCTACAAGGACACCTTCCTTGCCCTATTCCACTCCTCGAGTCACCTACTCGAGAGTTCGTAATCACTACACGACACCAACTCCTTATGGCGGAGAAGCCTTCACAACGTCGCCAACTCTTTTTCCGGTACTAGGCTAAACACCGGGTTCTTTCACAAGGGAGAACCACACCTATCACAACGTCGCCTACCCTTTATCCAGTACTAGGCTAAGTACCGAGTTCCATTATGATGGAGGAACTACTGCCCAACACTACACAACACCTAACCCCAAAGGAGACCAACTCCTTATTAAAACACCATTAAGGATATCAATATCCTTGGATACAACCTATCTCTATTTGTATATCGATGTACCTCATCGAGTATACAACCTTGACATTCTTCACTAATGTCACTTGACATGACTTCTAGGCATCTTTCACTAATACCCTTGAAACGGACGCTTGGCACCTTTCACTAATGCCTTCGTCTTGACTCCTTTAGCTTTTTTCACTAATGCTTTTGACACGGACATTAAGCACCTTTCACTAATGCTTTCGTCTTGACTCTTTCGGCATCCTTCACTAATGCCTTGGACACAAC
This sequence comes from Chrysanthemum makinoi, assembly GCA_910596185.1. Classification (NCBI taxonomy): domain Eukaryota; kingdom Viridiplantae; phylum Streptophyta; class Magnoliopsida; order Asterales; family Asteraceae; genus Chrysanthemum; species Chrysanthemum makinoi. Next base: position 229,271,512 of record OU343219.1, on the reverse strand, counting down.
ACTTCTATTGAGAAAGAATGAAGTATCAATCAAGAGAACCTCAGTAGTCTTGATGATGATGAAGCATGGCAACTCATGGACTTGAGCTTGCTCGACTTCAAGAAGTGGTGATCTCGCCTTTAAGAGGAACCTTGAGAATCACTGTTAGGTTCCCATATTAGTAACACAAGCATCAATATAAGAAATAGAAAGAAGAGATCGGTTGAACTAAACACACACACACACGATATGACTATATGAAGAGATATGCGTAAGGTGGAAATGTGTGAATTGAAAAACCAACCCTCAAGTGAGGGTTATACAAGAGTATTTATAGGGCAAGGAGCTATGGCAACACTTCTAGGCTCCTTCCCTTCTTATGGGCTTGGGCCAAGGCTTATGGGCCTTCTACATAAGCCTTAGCTTAATAACAAACATAAAGGCCATATTAAGCTAACTATTACATATGAATCACTAACACTTGAATTAAGGTTTAGGAGTGATTCCAACAATCTCCCCCTAAGTGTTGGTGATGAATGAAAGAGTGATAAACGTTGTAGGTGCTGATGTAATAGTAGCTTTGACGTCTTCTGACATTCTTCTTTCTTGTGAGAAGAAGTGTCTTGATTCGAACAATCTCCCCAGTGTAGAGAAATTGTTTCCTTTGAAGTATTCTGCTTTGACGTCATCATTTACTTTGTTCTTTGATCTTTGTTCTTTTTTATGGTAGTGATAATATGTTGTTGTTGTCTGCATCAGGTTTGCTTCGTTGCTCCAGTGTCTCCATGTCTTTCTTCAACATGCTCACACGCTCTTTGACGTTGGATTTCAGTACTGATGAAGTTCTCTAAGTCTTTAAACTTTGTAAATTCTTTGACTTGACGAAGAATCATTCTGACTTTTGTGTTGCCTTTTGAGAGAACTTCAATTAGTGATGATGTTGGTATGAGCATGTGAAGAATCTGCACGATCAGTCCGCTCTAGAGCTTCCATAAGAAGAAAACATAAGAAAGGTTAGTAATAAGCGGATTCCGGCACTTACAAGTTCGAACTTCGAGAGTGTTAACAGCATAGTGTAAAACCACAACTCTAATTCTCACAAAGGCCGTTCCTGAACTGGAGTCCCACAAGTGAGATAACACGATGTACCAAAGTACATCTACAGTTCGATGAGTCATTTGAGGTACACCGAAGTATCACCTCACGACTGTAGACCGTTTGAGACATACTAAGCGTAATCCACGGGGAGTTACCGAAGTGACCTGCTGTTAGGGCTGTTTGATGTTGACCCAGGCAGGAGTTTCCATTCAATCACTGAGGATCACATGTGTGAACCTCTCATAAATGTTCTCGACAGATTGCTAAGATCTGTGAAGGACACGATAAAGTATCACTTGCGTTCTTATTGATGAACGTCAAGCGATAAAAATGTCAAGTGTACCTAAGAGATCTTTTGATGAATCTCGTGGCTCTAGACTCAATAGTGCACTTTGGTTTTCCTGAGCGGAGACTAGGGAGAGGGTCTCCTTCTTCAATACCAGCAATCTCTAAGAGAAAGCCGATACTTTACGTAGGGTTCCCTGTGAGAATGAAACAAGCTTCTGTTGAGATAAACTTGAGTGGCTAAGAAGGTTTAGTGCATGCGTCACTGGGTCCATGACGACTTTTAATCTTCAATATCGGTGTCATCTAGTGACAACCAGTAGCATATGAATTGAACCCGGTGTCTGCCCTAAGTTGAATAATCTGGAGGGCTATTTCTTTTCACCCTTTTCTTTGATTTCCTTTACTACTTCTTTCTCCGATTCTCATTTTCTCCTTTTTATAATCATACCTAAGGACTTCTATTTCTAACTATTGGTAGTGTCCTTGGGTAGATCCCTCTGGCTCTGGCGGATCATAGGACGGTTATTCCTAACCTTAATCACCTTATAACTCCATTGCCATAAAACCATTTTCATGAAAATCTCTAGAAGTGTTTGTAAATGAAAACCATGTTTGAACACTTCAAGAGTTTTGGATTTTCAGAAATACTCCCCCTCCACATGTGCTTAAGAATTTTGACAAATCTGCACAATGAGGAAAGAGCGCGCACTTTTGAATTGATCAACTCAAGATAGACAATTCCTTGCGAGACACGATTACGTTGCATAGTTAAAGAGATACATTGTCAGCTTTTAGGTGACAACTAGCTCTAATAGCTACCTTGAAGATGTGGACAACCCCGAGAGGTTGTCAAACCCGTCAAAGTTCATGTCTATCAAGAGCTTCTCAAATGGGTACGATTTACTTGGATAAGTCTTGGAAGACAAATCTTTTCAATGTATGACTGTTCAGATCCCGTCAATTCATGGGTTGAAGTCTTTTCACACGAGGATTTAATAGCAAAACACAACATATTTCTTATCACATAATTTTTCTCCCCCTCAAAAATGGCATATAAATATGTTATTTTTGAAGAAATGTTGAGAATAAATATGACCATTTTGAGTTTTGTGGGAAGATTACACGAAGAACAATTTGTGAACAAAGTTTTTGATCAAATACCCCCCCTCAACAAGTGATATTAACGGTTGAGGTTTTGAAAAAACATAAGGAGAAGTACTTGTTCTTTTGAGCAAAACCTTTTAAAAGTGAAAGGTTTGATAAGTTTTACTCAAAAGTAAGAAGCTTTCGCTCCTTTTATAAGGATTGTGGCACTGAAGCGTACCACATGGTCCTTTCATTACAAGTACGGGTTGTACACTGTTATGTGTGCACAAACCATAGTCATTATAGAATCACACATTCAAATTAATATGAAATTGAAATAGTTTAAGGGGTACCAGGTAGTCCATCAATCTTTCCAAGAATGCGAACAGGGCATTGATAGCCTGTGAGAGTAATCCTGGGACGACCACCTACGAAGCTCTCCAGAGTTCTGAACTGGTCCCGTCTGTACAACCTTTCATCGATACGAGTGATGATCCTCTTCACATCCCGTCTATCCTGAGAATTCCATTGCTTTGGAGACCCAATGCCTTCATGTATCGCCTTCAACCTATAAGCCAAGCCGTTCCTGACCTTCTTCAATGTGTGATCCCCAAATTTGTGAAGATCTCTACACGCCATCAAGCAGTTGTGTTGTAGTTTACTACGGTAAACTACTCCGAATGGTTTGCTAATGAGAGTGTATTGTGCAAGATGGTTGATGTCAGGAAGTTCTAGCTGAGGTCTGGTGAGGTTGACACGAGTCTGATACGATTCAACAGCAAGTTGTAAATCTTCTACATGTTCCTGGATCACTATGCTTTTGATGAAGATGAACAAGGACTTGATGTATTCACGTTGAATTTCAGTCGAGAATTGTCTCATTCTTCCCTGTACCTTGGCAAGATACAGATCTTCAATGTCGTTGAGAGACAAGTTCTGAAAGTCCGCTTCTCAAAATTCATAGTCCCTTTCGTCTTGTCTTTTGACCACGATAGTCTTGAGGAAGGTGTAGTCCCATTTAGACGAAAGAGTGACATGCTTAACAGCAACGATCCCTTTATCACTGTACACTTCATGTTGAGACTTTCGAACCTGGCAGCTTTTGTAGTAGATTCGTCGGTGTTCTGGCCAATGGTGAATCCCGTACATTGCATCAATGTCATACTGTTCCACACGGTTAGAAAACATGTGAGTAGCCTTTTCCTCGATGGCTATGCAGTTGGAGTATATGGCTGCCGGGAACGGAAGTGTAAGTGATGTAGCGTATTTCTTTGAACTATCGCTACCGTGTAGAAGAAATTCCAAGTCATTGTTGAAGAAGTAGCGGAATGGAATCTTAGGTTGATCTGGTTGGCCAATCGTTGGTAGGGGTCTAGACCAGTCGGTGTAGTATGGAGGGTTGTCTCTTCTGGTGAAGTCGATGTTTGCTTCAGGGTTGAGCCAATTAATGTTGTTAGACATGGATCGTGCTATATTATCAACGTGATATTCAACTTCGATAGCACTTTCCGAGCTGTCTTTGAGTAGTTGAAATGCTTCATTCTTGATTCGTTTCAACTCTGATTTCGTCATCTTCTTCACACGGAAATTTTCTTGCAGTAACTTAGCATGCTCCAACGTACGACCTTCTACCATATCTGGATCATCATTTAGAGCGGGACTAGCATCAACAAGTGTGGAGAACCAATCATACTCGGTGTCGTCTTCGTCTAGCCATGAGACGACATCAGCCTTAGGCGTCTTCTTCTTTTTCTTTGGCCTTGATGAGGATGATGGTTTCTTTGTTGAGGCGGGAGAGGTGGGTTGTTGTTGGGGCTCAAGGACTTCCTCATCGTCACCACCAGTATACTCAAAGTGATCACCGGTTTTCTCTGCGGGGTGGTAACTCGAGTCCTGAGGTTTGTCAATGGAAGAGCGTGGAGGAGATCGTCTTGTTGTTGGAGTCCTTAGGGGTGGTGGTGGCACAGAGGAGGGTTCTCCAGACTTCTTTGGACGTTTAGGCTCATTATCTTTATCCTTATCCTTATCATCATCGTCTCTTGGACGTTTAGGCCTTTGAGCTTCTTCTCTGCATGCTGATTTGAGTTGGTATTCCAGCAATGCATCAAACAATTTACCTTCGTAGGAAGTAAATGTTGCAGATCGTTTAGACATTTGAGTTACCAGCCTGGAAACCAATTCAGCATCGGAGAACACTATAGGATCAGTTGGGTTGATTGTTACGGTCATGAGTGTTGATCTTATAGTTTGCTTGGCCAGATGCATCAGATTCGGATAGAGTTGTCTGTTGAACATTTCTCTTGTCACTCCAGGAACGGTGTCGAGAAGAAACTTGTGAGTATATTCTCTTGCCGTCTTCTCCAATTCTTTTTGGAAATCTCCATTGATAAACTTCTGGATTTGTTCCCTTTCTTTCAACAACTCGTTTATCCCCTTTTGAAGAAAGTTGATTCTGTCAGCAAGTTGATCCAACTTTTTGTTGGTTACATCCTTCTTCCGTACTTGCTTGACAGCTTTGACAATCTTGGTTTTAGCCCGGGATATCCAAGAGTCAGTTGGTTTCTTCACAGATTTAGAGGTGGATCTGGTTGTTCTTCTGGATGGCGGAGGTGAAGAGTGAGAAGACGAATCTGATGATAAGGAGACGTGAGGTGGCTCAGGGTCCTTAGGTGGCTCAGAGGTTTCCTCCTTGGAGCGTGTGGGACTGTCTAGAAGAAAATCATCATAATCAGTTTCTTCATCATTTCCAGACTTAGCCGTTTCATCAGCCTTAGTATCTTCACCATAAGTTTTCTCAGTCTTTTCCGTGTCTGGTTCCTTTATGTCAAAGTCGATGGAATCCTCAATCTGCCTTTGCTGTTGTTCGTGGGTGATGGTGGTACCAGTTCCCTTATCGGTTTGATTAACGCGCATCGGGCTGGTGCGGCTTGAGTTCCTCCACTTGACCCTCCGGGGCCACGAGTTTGATCCTTTATGAATTCATCGGCAAGGTGTTTGAGTCTGAGGTTCTTCAACTTCTTTTGATATTCTCTTTCCTCGTCAACTGGTCCTTCTTCAGAACTTTCCTTATCATGCTCAAGCACAGGATTTTTCCCTTTTCCTTTATCAGCTATTGGACTGGGAGGCTTAGCTACTGTTGGAGTGTCATCAATTGCGGTTTGAGTAGGTGACCTCTTCGTCTGATTCAGTTTCCTCATAGCTTTCATCCAGTAGCTTTCGTTGCGGTTCAGGCTTGGGAATAGGAATAGGAACAGCTTCCTTAGAGGGAACTTTCCTTTTGAGTGCAGGTTTCCTCTTAGGGAACTTTCTTTGACTCTCAGTGCTTGTAACACTTCCTGCACTGCCTCTCCTGGTTTTCCAGTGGGTGTACGGAGGACTTTTCATCAAGAAAAACGACTTTGCCTTCATCAACTGCTACCAGATACCTTTTGTATGAATAGAGTTGTTTGATTGCATCGGTTAGAAGGTGATCTGGCAACACTGCACCCTGTTTCTTTGTTGTAGATTCCTTAAATCTGACTGTGAGTGTAGGCTCATACAACATGGAATGATTGTTGGGGTCATTGGTTCTCAAGGGGATATCAGGATTATACCCTAGAGCTCTTTGGATCAACAGTTTTGTATATCTGATGTATGAGATTTTGGAGCCAAGCTTTTTAAGGAATGACATCATGTCGTCCCATATCAGAGCTTCAACTTTAATGTGTTTCATGTTGACCAAAGCCCAAAAGATCTGTAGTTCAACGAGCTTGGGATGCTCATAACCACTATCACGTCCAGAAATGGATTTGGTGATGATAATGTAGAGGGTTCTCCATGGTTGAGGAATATTCTTAAGATCCACATATGAAAGCTTTGTGATTACTCCTGAAGCTTCGTCATAACCAATGTCGATCATGAATTGCGAACAGCCTCTTCGTTGGTGTTGCGGTGTATTCGGTTGGCTCGATGACAGGAATGAGGAGAACAACCCTTAAATCTGCCGGTGTGATGGTGACTTGTTTGTGGTTGAGCGTCACCGTCACAACATTTTGACCTTTGACCTTTTGCATTGTATGCCAGAACTGGTGAATGTAGATCTCGACCTTGTAGCAGAATTGGTGAGCATGTTCTGATAAGGATGATTCTTCGGAATGTCCACAGCAATTAAACAAGAAGACTCTGAGCAGGTGAGAGTATCAAAATCAACACGAAGGTTTTTCTTTCCAATCTTCATTGGATAGCCATTAGGGAAGATATCTTCAACGGTGAGAACGTTTGGTGCTTCCACGTTTTGCATTTGAGCATCCATGTTGTGATCTGAAAGATATTTAGCCAAAAGAACCATCATATCGAAAGACATTACGTTAGTCAACAGATGGTTTTATTGTCCAATTATTGAATGTGATATATCGATGATTGTTACGAGTCCAATGTCACTTGTTTGTCCAATATTCTAAAGACGTCGTGATAAGTTTCGTGAGTTGATTATCTTTAAGTTTTAAATTTCATGTTTTCACTTATTTTTCATAACTTATTAAAAGATTAAGCTTATAAGTGACATTATTGGTTTCGTGGCGTTATGATTTATTTATTTACAAGTTTGCACGCGTAACAATTCATAATTAAGGTTAAAACTAGGCTTAGGCGTAGAAATGGAAAGCTTATGCGTAAACAGGAGTGGTATACGCGTAAGCATAAGCTTATGCGTAGGTTCTTGACTTACGCATAAGAAATATTACGCGTAGGAAAAGGGGGCCTTATGCGTAAAGCTTACGCGTAAGCGTATATGGAACCTTACGCGTAAGGCTTACTCGTAAGAGTCATCCTTATGCGTAGAGGTCACTGTTTACGCATATCCTTCACAGGATACGCGTAGTCCCCAATGTAGAACCTTACGCGTAAGATTTCTCTTACGCATAACATGCTACGCGTAAGGTGATCCTTATGCGTAGTTTGCAAGTAACCTTGATTCTGAATTTTCAAGCATAGAAAACCTGAAATAAATTCGTCATAGCACTAATATTAACACATACATTCAATTATTTTCAGATCACATCATGAATTTTTCATTCAAACAGTTACACGTAAAACACTTATGCGTAAAACCTAAACCCTAAGGTTCAAGAATTACTCCTAAGAGAATTAGCCATAGGAAATGCACCAAAAAGATTTTGGGAAGTCTAGGATGCCTATTAAGTTGTTTTATCTAAGTTTTAACATCAAACTCAAAATGAATCAACAATACCCAAATTTCAAGAACATGAACCCTAATTCTTAATTATCAACCAATTAATGTTTCTGGGTTGATTCAAATCTTAGATATGATTAATTCAACATGAATACAACATCTTACAAGCAACCATTCAACCAGAAACGTTCACATATGAAAATACCCAATTTCACGCATAAACCCTAGTTTTCAAAATCAATCAATTCGTGTATTTGGGTGATGTTAAATGACAAAAATGGTTTCAGTGATGTTATAGAAACGTTTTGACACAATCATTTTCACCACAAACACATAAACTTGATTAAGTGTTCATACGCTTATGTGTAGAACACAAAATCATCCATAGAAACAAATCTAACTGTTGGTTTAATAAATGAATCAAAACCATTGTTTGTAAACACGTTTAGATTATGAAATTACTTACAAAATGATGATCAAACAAACGGATTAGGAGATTGATTGTTAGGCGTAGGATTTGGTAGGTGTGGTATTAAATGTGAAGAGTTAATGAATTAGGTGGAAGTTTTATTAAAAATAACTTTGAGCTTTTGACAATTTTAGCCCCTCCACCTTTTCCATTTACATCCAATGTCCATAACTTCCGTTTTGGTTACCAAACGAGAGATATTTGGAAAGAATTTTGACGACACTCCCCCTCGACTTAATAAATAATGAAGTTTTATAAATTTTAGTCCGAGGAGTGTCAGTAAACCAGAAAAGTGACCACCATTTAAAGAAACAACCGTGATAAGGTAACATGCAAGTACAAGGTTTTATGATACTGAAAAATATTTGCTTTCTCCCCCTCAACACTTGATCGAAAAAAATACTGAATTTTGAAAGATTTGAGTGTTGACGGAAGAATTTGTACTTGCCACGTTAAAAGAACTATAGATAGAAGAATATTTTTGTTGTTTTATCTGATTTTATATTTTTGTATTTTGTTTTTGAAAAATATTTACAAAAGAGGTTTTGGTGTTTGGCTGGTTTTAAGAATGTTTTAAGAGTTCATCCAGTTCCTCTTGAGTCAAACACCGCATACCAATCCGGTGGACCAACTCATTAAACCTAGCAGGAGCTAAGGCTTTGGTGAGGAGATCTGCCAATTGGTATTCTGTACCCACAAACTATAATTCAACAGTACCCTGTTCCACGTGGTCCTTGATGAAATGGTATCAAAGATCGATGTGCTTTGATTTTGAATATTGAACTGATTTGCACGAGATCGCAATAGCACTCCGATTGTCGCAGTACATCGGGATTCTGTCAAATACATAACCATAGTCTTTGAGTTGTGTTCTCATCCAAATGACTTGAGCACAACACGCGACATGGCTACATATTCTGCTTCGGTTGAGGACAGCGATGTACAATCCTGCTTCTTCGATTGCCATGACACCGGTTTATCACCAAGAAATTGTAATGCTCCGAAGTACTTTTCGTGAATCTAAGCATCATGCGTGGTCAGCGTCTGAAAAAGCTATTAGTTCAAAACCAGAATCCTTCGGATACAAGATCCCCAAATTAATGGTTCCCTTGATGTATCGGAGGATTCTTTTAGCCTCAGAGAGGTGGGTTTCAGTTGGTCTCGACTGATAACGGGAGCAGAGATATACGGCAAAAACAATATCAGGCCTGCTGGCTATTAGATACATGAGAGACCCAATGATACTTCGGTATTTGGTAGGGTCCACCAATTTCCCATGTAAATCAGCGTCAAGCTTCTTGGTATGAGCCATTGGTGTGGCATAGGTGTCACAGTTTTGCATTCCAAATTTGTTCAACAGTTCAAGGGCATATTTGGACTGACTCGAGAAAATACCACGGGGTGATTGATGAACTTGCAGTCCTAGAAAGAACGTAAGTTCACCCATCATGGACATTTCAAAATGTTTCTTCATTAGTTTTGCAAAAGCGATTGAGTACTTTTTATGTGTTGACCTAAAAATGATGTCATCCACGTAAATTTGAACAATTAAGATATGTGCCCCGTGATATTGTATGAAAAGAGTTGGGTCAACCGAACCTTTGGTGAAATTATTGGCAATGAGAAAGGATGATAACTTATCGTACCACGCCCGAGGAGCTTGTTTGAGTCCGTACAGAGCTTTGTTCAGTTTGTAGACATGGTTGGGAACTTCGGGATCAATGAACCCTTCGGCTGGTGACATAAACTGTTTCTTTCGGTTGACCATTGAAAAGCATTTTGACGTCCATCTGAAAGACCGTTATATTCATATGAGCCGCGAACGCGAGAAATATCCGAACAGCCTCAAGGCGAGCAACCGGAGCAAATGATTCTTCAAAGTCAATACCCTCTTCCTGTCTATAACCCTTAGCCACGACGTGACTTGTTTCGATTCGTTCCTTCAGCATCCATTTTGTTTTTCCAAATCCATTTGAGACCAATGACGTAGACCCCTGTTGGTCTTTTAACCAGTTCTCATACTTCAAGACGTTTGAATTGGTTGAGTTCTTCTTGCATGGATTCAATCCAGTTGTCTTTTGTCATTGCGTCTTTAATGTTTTTAGGCTCAAATTGGCAGACAGTGAGAGCATAAATGCAATGTTCACCGTCTGTGTGAAGACGTTGTCTTGTTACTACTGGTTGATTCGGGTTTCCATTTATGTTTTCAAGAGGATGGTCTTTAGTCCAACGATGTGTAGAGAGTTGATGTTGGTATACATTGTGCAAATTTTGAGGATTCAACTGACTTGTAGATGATTCCGCGACATCAGGTGCAGCAGTTTCATTGGCAAACGGGTTAAAGAACTCATTTGGATCAAAATCTGCAGGTGGGGGTACTTCATTAAGAACATCATCAGCTGGTTCAGCGTCGTTGGATGCGATTTGTTCAACTGTTGTTGTAGAGTCAACTGGTGGTGCTTCTTCAACCGTAGTTGTTGTAGCAGGTGTATCAGGTATTGGAATATGATCAGGTTGTGCAGCGGAAATATCGGATACACCTGGAGCACGTTCATCAATGTCATCACTGAAGCAGTGAGCAAATAGCTTTTCCTTTTGTTGACGAGTAAGCTGGGGGCTTGTATCAGCTGATGATGGGATTTGAGGGAAGTTTAAACGGTTGTGACCGGGTTCCAAGCTGTTATGCTCAGAAGCCATCTCTGTAAGCTTATCAAAATTAGCATGAATCGTTTCCATAACCTGCTTTGTACGACGATTCCAGATCCGATAACCTTTAGAGTTCTCACAGTATCCAATAAAGACTCCAATGTCAGCTTTGGCTTTGAGCTTTCCAAAGTCATCACGATCATTATTTGGGTAGCAAAGGGATCCAAATACATGAAAGTGTTTGAGGTTCGGTTTTATGTTGTGGATAAGCTCAAAAGGTGTTTTGTTATGGCGTTTTGTAATCATTGAACGGTTCTGAGTGTAGCATGCAGTTGAGATAGCTTCAGCCCACAAGTAATCTAGAAGTTTAGCATTGATTAACATCGTTCTGGCAACTTCCACTAATGTACGGTTTCGTCTTTCAACAACTCCGTTTTGTTCTGGGGTACGTGCAATGGATGTTTGATGCTTAATTCCCACTTTCTCATAATATTCCCGAAGAGTTTGATTCACAAATTCAGTTCCTTTGTCTGTTCGAATTTGTCAGACGGTGTTCCAGAGCTGAATTTGAATTTTCGTGAGAAAGGTGATGATCATCTGTGGAGCTTGATCTTTACTTCGAAGAAAATAAACCCAATTCCATCTTGAGTAGTCATCAACAATTACCAAGATGTAGCCTTTGCCATTACTCGTCTGCACGCGCATCGGGCCACACAAATCCATGTGAAGAAGATGAAGCACATGCTGAGAGCTGTGTTCCACCTTTGAAGGAAAATGAGCACGAGTGCTTTTCCCTTGTTCACAAGCTGAGCATAGGTGATCTTTAGAATATCGGAATCTCGGGAGACCTTCAACAATTTTGTGTCGAGCAAGGTTGGTGATGGTTTGAAAGTTTAGATGTGAGAGACGAAGGTGCCATAGCCAAGATTTTGTTGATGTTGCCTTTGAAAGTAGACAGATGGGAGAGGAAGCAACCATGTCTTGCATTGATATTGTGTACAGACTAGAATTGTGAGAGCCAGACATAAGATCGTTTCCTTGTAGATCACGAATGAAACAAATTTTCTCCCGAAAAGCAACTTCCAAATCTCCATCACAGAATTGACCGACTGAAAAGAGATTGTGACCGAGGCCTTCCACATAATAAACCCCGCTAATTTCGATATTGCCATTGATATAATCTCCGTAGCCTATGATAGCTGTGAAGTGATCGTTCCCGAATCTGACAGTGCCTATGAACTTTGCAATAAAGTTTGATAACAGTTTAAGATTGCCTGTCTTGTGTCGGGAACATCCGCTATCAACAATCCAAAGGATGATCTGTATCACCTGCATTACACACAGATGACACATATGGAATAGAAGTGGATGTGGAACCCAAAGAGTTAGAGGGTTCTGAAGAAGTTATAGTTGAAATACACCCATTAATGATTTTAGGCATCCATTTAAATCCTAGTGTATTATGTATCCATTTCTGCCATCTCCAACTAGTCTTAGCTTTAGTCTTAGTGAATGCACTAGGTGGTACTACATTCCTTGGAGGTGATACTGGAGCTACAGGGACATCAATGCGTTTCTTAGAATCTAAAGAGGGCGGTTTACCAAGCACAGATTTAGAAGCATTAGTGGGCCTAGAGGTATTCCAGGTCTTAGGATTCCGTAAACGAGACAAGATAGCTCTAGCAACACATTTGTCATGACAATCAGAAAGCATACTTTTACGACAAATAACACAAGAAGCATCAGACTGAATATCAAAAGTACTTAAAGGTTTAGCATTCGTTACAACACTTTTTCCATTACATTTGTCAGACGCAATATCTAAAGTGGGTGCAACGTGAGTCTTATTCAAAGTCCTAGGGTGTTCGTCTACTTCAGCATTCTTTATTGTTTTTTCTTAGGTCGAAACTTCATATTCTTCCTTGTATTGCTCCTAGGCTGTAAAGTGCGGACATTGGGAAAAGAGGCAATTATTCCTGTTTCAGTAGAGGGAAGCACATTAGTAACTTGTGTTTTGTCAGTAGGCATTCTGGGTTCACGTTTGCTAAGTGTTACGGGTGCAATTTTCTTAATGATGCTAGGTTGAACTTGTTCATACTTTTCTAACATCTCCCTTAACTTAATAATAGTGTGCACCAAATCTTGATTTTCAGAACGAAGATTTCCAGCAAAATTCATGACTTCTTTAGTGTGTGCAAGATAATGATCAAGTTCGTTTGATGCTTCATCACGAGTCTGTTTGAGTAAATCAAATATGACACCATATTCCTTTTTCACTTTTACAAGTTCTTGTTCATATTTTGAGATTTGACATTTCAAAGACGCGTTTTGATCATCCAGTTGCTCAATTTTTGGATTAAACGTTTTGGATTGCAACTGGTTGATTTTGTTTTGCAAAGCAAGTTCACGATTTTGACAATCTTTTTGACACCATTGAAGACGATGTTTTGAATTTGAAAGCTCGTTTAACAGTCGTTCATTTTCAATTTTTAAAGACTCGATCTGATGCACATTATCAGTATTCTCAACAATATCAACAGAATCAACAGAATCAGCAGAGATATGATCAGATGCATATGCAACAGATTGTAATAACACAAGATTATTGATATCAGCACAGATAACATCTTTCAAGAGTCGATCAACATCTTTTCTCAACAATTTCTTTTTACGTTTAGTATTTGAAATCGATGTTTCTGTTTTCTCGAAAACTGTTTTCATTAGACCAAGTTCCTTGTGAAAATCCCTTTCCCAATATTGTGCACAGTTTTTCAAATTTTTGACATGGGTTAAAATTCTTTTCTGAATAATATCTCTTTGTTCTCGCGCCAGAGGTGATTGAAAATGTTCAACTTTTATTTCAGAATGAAATTCAATCTCACGTTCCAAAATTTTGATGTCAGATAAGAAAGCGTCAAAGTATTTTATAACGCGACAACTTTCAGCTTTCGTTTTTACTTCACTAAGTGAAGGTAAAGGACCATTAATTTGTGCACCATTAGGTTGGGGATTAGAAACGGGTGTGATAGCCAAAGGTTTGTTAGAAGAATCTTGTTGTGTGACAAAAGTTATGGCTTTTGAATAGTTAAATGGTTTGTTATAAACGACATTTTCCATTTTTGACCGACTCTCGTCATCTGCATCTAACTCCTCCATGCGATTATATTCAACAACAGTCATAATTGAATCATCAATTCTATGTTCTGCACTGTAAACTTCAGGATTTGGTTTGAATGCTCTGTTTGAAAACTTAGGTTTGTAATCAGCAAGATTCGGTCCATATCCATTTGGATTTGGTTTGAAAGTAAACTTTTGAATCGTTGTGATTGATTCACCATGTTTATAAACAACAGTTCGAAACTCTTTGATTTTGTGTTGTAAGTCGACAATTTCCTCAAGATAGGCATCTATTCGTTTCGTGGAATGCTTTTTGTACTCAGAGAACTGTTTTTGACAAGTTAACAACTCAGACTTGGCTTTTTGAGTTTCTAAGGTACGAGCATTAAGCTGTTGTTTATGTTCATGTTTCAGTTGTTCTATTTGAGACAACAAAGCATTCTTGGATGCGGCTAGATCACGTATCTGTCGTTCTAATGATTTTTCGTTTTGATGAGATTTGGCAAAAGCGACTTCAAAACCTTGTTCCCGTTTTTCTTGATTTTTAAAAACGTTGATTTGCCTTATTAAGCATTCGTTATCCCTAGTTAACAGTGCATTTTTATCCATTAATTGCTTGCAAATTTCCAACCGAGATTCTTGGTCTTTAATTAAGGTCAGGAGCTCAATTTCTCTATTAGACAAAAGTTCATCTTGTTCAACGTGAGTCTCAACATGATCATTATTTAGATCGTCAAATATAACCACGGAGTTAACTTGATTATCAATATTAACCATAAAGTTATCTTAATCGTCAAATATAACTACGGGATCTATTTGATAATCATCGGATTGAGATGTGGATGGCTCATGTTGAACACTCTGATCCTTATCGGATGGAGAAATTGGCGGAGATATCAGATCATCAATGAGTGTATTTTGTTTTGGTACCTGAGACAAGACGTCAGTGTCATACACTGGGCCTGTGTCACTCATGTGTAGATCTTGCATTTGTGCCATCAACATCACTGCTGCATTAGCCTGCAAGTCCTCCATATCATCATCAGAATCTGCATCTGCCATAAAGCTCTGTTCCTTGTTGGTAAGAGTTCCACCAGCTTCATCCTTGAGAGCCAAGAGCAAAGCCTCTTTGTAATAAGCACTGCCTCTTGTCCTCGGCTTAGGGCATTCATTAGCCAGATGACCCTTCTCATTACAGTTATAACAACGAAGACCATTAACCCCATTCTGAGCATTCCCCTGTTCAACCACTTGAGCCCTTTATTGTTGCGGAGCACCCATGTTATTCCTTCCCATAGCATTAAACCCTTGACCACCTCCCATCTGACGAACATTACCATGATTCTGAACTTCAACTCGTCCATTGTTAACACAGCCGATTCCTTGTGTTTGATGAGGTACGAATGCGATTGTCAGATTTGTTGGAATATCGGCCGAAGGCTCTAGCAATCATGACAAATCCTTGCTGTAGGGCATCAAAAGCTTCAGTATCCTCATTTGATTCACTATAAAGTGCTTGATCAGTGTTGTTGTTGTATGGAACCAATTGAGTTTCTTGAGATTGTTGCTGTGACATATTATATGGTGTAATTGTTGCAGTTGGTTGAGGAGCGGGTTGAGTAGGAACACTAGTTTGAGCCCACAAAGTAATTTGTTGATTGTCCGGAAGTGACTGTGGAGCCGGGAGTCCACGGATAGCCCTTTCTTTGTCAACTTCTTTTTGGTGAGGCTTCAAATAGTCGTACAACAATCCGTATGTAGCATGATGAAGATTCTTAGCTTGACGGAGAAAAATGACATACTTCTCCCATTCCGGACCAAGACTACTTAGGAACTTAGTGTTGACAGCAATTCGTGGCATGATGATATTGTGTTTGTCCAAATCATTGATGATGTCTGAAAAGCGATGATGATATGACTCTAATGTCTCTCCTGGTTCAATCATGAAGTGTTCATAATCCAAGTAGATTTTGGATTCCATGTCTTCCTGATTGAGTGTTGTGCCTTCCATTAGAAGATGAATATGTTCCCACATTGCTTTAGCTGTCTTTTGAGCATCAACACTTCAAAGGATCGGATTGGGTAATCCCAAAAGGATGTATTGCATTGCTAATTCGTCGGCTTCAAAATGTAGAAGTTCATCACCTGTGAGGTCTGAGATAGTTGCAATGTTGGTGACAGCATCTCTTGGTGGATTGGCATTAGGATCTGCGGGTGTGACAACAGTAGACATCTGAAATGGACCTTCCATAATGACCTTCTATAAGAACTTTCCATGTGGCTTCTTTAGATCACAGAACCTAAAGAACCTTATCACCCATTGATCATAATTCCCAGGAGTGAGCATTGGAGGTCTATCAAGTGAGCCAGCTTCATGAATTGATTGTTGGCTACTTAAGGCTTCACACATCTTGCCAAACCATGACGGTTCCTTCATAGTATTTCTTGATGGATGTTGATTGTAGAAGTTTGTGTAAGGTTGTACTTGAAGACTAGGTGGTGGTTGAACCATTTGTGGAGTATGTTGTTGATTAAATTGTTGTTGATAAATTTGTTGTTGTTGATTAAATTGTTGATGTTGTGGACTTAGTTGTTGTTGTTGTTGTTGATTATAAGTGTAAGAAAAATAGCTAGAGTATGGTGGTTGTTACATGTTGAAAACTTGTGTTGTTAAATGGATCTTTGTAGTCGAATGAAACGTTGTTGATGAAGTATCCTTAGGCGTAGAAACCAAGTGTAGGCAAAGTAAAACTTAAGCATAAAAACACCAAACTTACGCGTAAAAGTGATAGTTACGCGTAGGATTAGCTTACGCGTAAGAATTGAGAAACCCTAAAGTTATGCGTAAACTGAAAGTTAGGCGTAGAAAACTTATGCGTAAGATTATCTTAGGAGTAAGACAGAGCTTAGGCGTAAGAATAAGCTTATGCGTAAAAGAGTTCTACGCGTTATATTTGAGCTTAGGCGTAAAATTAGGGTTTAGCCCAAAAAAAATCCTTTACACTATCACAGTGTAAGAGATATCCAAAGTCGAAGTGTTTTCAGGCTTATCCAAGCAAGAAAACACTGAGTAAACCATGAAAACTGAAAATCGATCCACGGATGAGTTACGCGTAAGAATAGGGTTTTCTTACGCGTAGAAAGCAACCAAAAATGATTTTCTGCCCAAAGATGTTTCTAAGCAAGATTTTTGTGATGAAACAGCTTCAATATCACCAAAATAACACAAAAGTGTGAAACTTGATGATCCAAAACTTCAAAACACCTTACGCGTAAAGATGAACACGCGTATAAAATAAAGCTTAAAACTAAGGAAAAACACGTAAAGTTTGAAACTTTTTGCTTAAAACTGAAATTTTAACACTTAAAAACGATGAAAGTACAAGAATCTTGGATTGAAAAGTGTAAAAAATGAGTTCTTAAACGTGACCAAGTTTTTGAACCGTGAGTTACGCGTAGAACCAAACAACTTCAAAAACAAATAAACTTTTCACCCAACTATTTGGCGAATGATACCACTGTTAGGTTCCCATATTAGTAACACAAGCATCAATATAAGAAATAGAAAGAAGAGATCGGATGAACTAAAAACACACACACAAGATATGACTATATGAAGAGTTATGCGTAAGGTGGAAATGTGTGAATTGAACAACCAACCCTCAAGTGAGGGTTATACAAGAGTATTTATAGGACAAGGAGCTAGGGCAACACTTCTAAACTCCTTCCCTTCTTATGGGCTTGGGCCAAGGCTTATAGGCCTTCTACATAAGCCTTAGCTTAATAAAAAACATAAAGGCCATATTAAGCTAACTATTACATATGAATCACTAACACTTGAATTAAGGTTTAGGAGTGATTCCAACAATCACACAAAAACAAAAACAAACTACATAGAAAAGATCCTTAGTTCTGTGGTTAGAAGGTTACAATACTTGGGGAAAGTATGTGTGGGAGTGGCAACCCAAAAGGAAGAAATGGCTCACTATTTATAGAAGAAAAACATCTAATGTTCCACGGATCCCACGGATCCCTCACTTGAGGGATCCGTCCAGTGTAATACTGGGGATTCGTGGGACGCTTCCTTTTGCCCATGGGTTTTGGGTCATGAGTCATAGGTTATGGATCATGGGTATCCAAGTAGATACAATGTATCCATAAGATGCAATGCATCTAGTCCATGGGTCATGGGTTAAAACCATGGGTCATGGATAATATCCATATATGACTTAAGCATGATGTCATGCAATGGGTTATGGGTCATGCTCCATGGGTATGGGTCATGGACATTCAATGTATTTGGTCAATTGGTCAAATACTTAAGTTTCTACCCATTTATATTACCCATTATAATACATACTAGTTATGTATATATTTGCCCAATATGTAAACACTAGTTGTTGTATCCATATATGACTTAAGCATGATGTCATGCAATGGGTTATGGGTCATGCTCCATGGGTATGGGTCATGGACATTCAATGTATTTGGTCAATGGGTCAAATACTTAAGTTTCTACCCATTTATATTACCCATTATAATACATACTAGTTATGTATATATTTGCCCAATATGTAAACACTAGTTGTTGTACATATGTATTACTAAATCATAAAATCACTTATACTTGTTTTAGTATTTTATGTGTAAACGTAAGTATGTTAGAAAGCTATTGGCTCAAACCATTTACGTATTTTATTTGTTTCGTTAAAATGATTTTATGTTTGCTATCGACAAAACATTAGAAGATCGTAAAATATAAATAAACGCTTTTACGGCTTATTTGTATTAACACCCCTAACTTATAGATTGATTGGTCAAAAGCACATTTCCTTGAGTACAAGCAAATACCAAGTGTAGGGATATTTAATAAGGATTTACAACGTACACCTTTAAGGAGTCATTTAAACCCTTAATCGCTCACTTTTATTTCCGTTCTTTGCTTAATTTCGTTCCTTTTCACTTTTTAGGTCTCATGGAAGCAAAATGCTGAAATGATGCCATTTGGACTAAAAGGAGTGAATATATGAAGAAAATGGCTAAGTCAAGATCAAGACACTTAAGCTGCTGGAATTACACCTGATGGCCTCCCAAACAGAGGGCGATGCCGTCCCTCTTTATGAAATTGAATTTGTGACGACTCAGTAGCGATTTTGCTAATTTTCACCTGACGGTGTCACGCTTTGAAGAGTAAGGGTGTCACGAAGACTTTTCTTCTCAGACGGCCTAGATCCAGATTCAGACGACGTCACTACTGAAGACTGACGGCGTCACAACCACAACGTGACGTCGTCCCAATGATGACTTGGCCAAGACGAAACCCTAATGACGGCGATCTGAGGACGTCCCAACTATAAGGTGACGTCGTCGCAGTTGTAAAATTATATATAGAAATCGAATTTTCAGAATTTTAAGAGGTAGACTTGTGGAGTAAAAACCTAAAACAATTTTGGTCCGGTTTGGACAGTATCTTAGGGTTCTCATATCCTATTTTACATCAAGATAAGTAATTTACTTCATTGATTTCATTATGTCTTCAATTGTATGTGTGTATGCTTGCATGTTTAACATGTCTGGCTAAATTTCTTATGTGTTTGCTTAGATCTATGAAACCTAGTTATTAATTATTGATTGGTTGTCTCTTATGTTAATTGTAATTGGCTTAGGATTGCACTAGGCAATCGTTGTGTTTTTAATGCTTGAGTAATCTTTGTGAACCTTAGTTTATACTCACTTAGCGGAATCGTAGACTAAATATCCAAAGATAACCTTAGTGTTAGTTTATGAAACCTAGCAATTTCGTAGGCAATAACCTTAAGGTAGTCTCAAAGAGCTAGGGATAAAAGCATACCCTACGACCTTAGAAAACACAACGCGTTAAGAATAAGGACGTGACAATTCAACCACCAATAAAAGATAACTAGGGAGTAATAGTATATAGGTAAACACATTTTTAATCATCATACGAGCACACATCTATAGACATAAGACTACCCTTAGTTTAGATAATTAGATAGTAGAGTAATCGGTAGAAGTACCAACCCCCAAATCCAAACCCCGAAATTTTACCCTTAGCTTTATAAAAAATATAAAAAAGATAAAAAAGAATATTCCTCCACCTCAACCTTAGCGTAGTACACTTCTTAGTAGCATTCCTATTCCCCTAGAGAACATCAATACATGAGGCTTACCCAATACTACACTACAACGATTAGGTTCACTGCCTAGGGCGTTGAAAAACTTGCTCGACGAAAAGGAAGTTTCCTTTGACCCCGAACTCATTCTACGCGCTTCACAAAGTCAAGATCAAAGCCACTCAAGCTGCTCAAACTGAATCTGACGGCATCCCAATCAAAGGGCGAAGCTGTCACTCTATGAAGATTTGATCATAACATGTACGTGATGGCTCAGTGAAAATTATGGACTATTAACCTGATGACGTCACGTACAGTTTTCTACTCAGACGGCCCAGATCTAGAATCCAGACGACGTCCCATATGAAGACTGACGGCGTCACAACTCTAAGGTGACGCCGTCCCATTGATGACTTGGCAAAAAAGAACCCTTAATGACGGCGAGCTGACGGCGTCCCATGCAAAAGGTGACGCCGCACTTGTAAATCTATATATAGAATTCGATTTTTCTGCATTTAGAGATGTAGACTTTTGGAGTAAAAACCCTAATTCGTTTGTAGTCCGATTTGGACAGTATCTTAGGGTCCCGTACCCTATTTTACACATCAAGATAAGTATTTTAATCCAAAGTATCATTATGTCTATCCCGAATTCGATTGATTGTGTGTATGCTTGCTTGTTTACCATGTCTAGCTAAATTTCTTTGGTGTTTGCTTAGATCTATGAAACCTAGTTATTGATTATTGCTAGGTTGTTTCTTATCTTAATTGTAAATTGGCTTAAGAGTACAACTAGGCATCATTCGTTGTATTTAATGCTTGAGTATGCTTTATGAATGTGTGGCTTAAGAATGAAATAGCTTAGGCTTGCCGACTTCGTATGTCATAAACAAGAGATAACCTCAAAGGACTAGGGGGCATGCATACCCTACGACCTTAGGAATACAACGCGTTAAGATAAGGTGTGACAATTCAACCGACCAATAAAAGACAACTAGGGAGTAATAGTATCTAGGCAAACACATTTTTAATCATCATACGAGCCCACATCAAATAGACATAGCTACCCGTAGTAATTAGATAATTAGACAATTAGATAAGTAGAGTAATCGGTAGAAGTACCACCCCCAAACCAATTACCCCGATATTTTACTTTAGCTTTCTAAAAAACCATAAAAAAGATTTAAAAAAAAATAATCATCCTCAACCTCGCCTTCTCGTCATAAATTTCTTACTAGCATTCCTGTTCCCCTATAGAACGATATCAATCCCCGAGGCTTACCCAATACTACACTACAACGATTAGGTTCACTGCCTAGGTGGTTGAAAAACTTGCTCGAAGAAAAGGAAGTTTCCTTTGACCCCGAACGTGTTTCGTACGCGCATCAACAATGCTCCAATTAAAACAAGAACGTGCCAATTCGACTAATCAATAAGAGATAACTAGAGAGTAAAGATAATCTAAGTAAATAGGTTTTTTTCTATCATAAGAGTTACCACTTTACTTTTCTTGCAATTAGTGAAATTTTAGTTTATTAGTTTGTTTTAATTAATTAGTAGTTAAAATGCCCACTCTTCAAACCCCGAGATTTTAATCTGCTATCATATAAAAAATATAAAACTACAAAAAAGACTCATCCCTCACCTTTAGACCTATCTCGACATGCACTTCGGCCTTCGCAACACTATTCCCTTAGAGAATGATCAATCCCCCGTGTTTTGCCTATGCTACTCTACAATGATTAGGTACACTGCCTAGGAGGATTGTAAAACTTGATGTTTTGCAAATTCCGCCATCAAGTTTTTGGCGCCGCTACTGGGGCATAGTTTAGGTTTCGATTTCTATTTATCATTGATATATATCTAAATCTATCTAGAAATTATACATATGAATTCAATAATACGGGTATTTACTTATACTTACCATGGGTCATGCCACACAAAAGAAAATTAAACATCCATTTCCCGGACTTACAAACTGAATTAAACCAAAAATTATCAAATACCCATTTCATGTTTTAACCCATTTTATTTTTTGGAGAATGTTAAAATTTTTTTGGAGATTTATTGTCAATAATATTGGGTTAATCCTAATCGACCCAAGTCAAACGCCAAATCTACCCAAGTCAACCCAAAAGTCAGAAGAACAAAAGTCAACCATGGCAGTTCTACTTGACGTTTTATAAAAGCAGTTATTTAGCAGTTATAAAGAAAGGGATACATCTGTTGGATGGATTGAACCATCACAACGATTCTCTTGTACCCTTTCATCTTGTATATATACTTAGAACATACAAGTTGTAAAAATAGATGAGAGATTATATAGAAATAAAGTTCATTTCATTGTTTTGGTATATCTTGATTTTAGATCCATAGAAAAATGGGCCAACAATTGGTATCAGAGCCACAAATCATCATATACCAAGGTTTTTCAAACACTGTTCTTAAATCGAAACACCACTGAAAATCAGAAATTTTTTTTTGCAAAAACAGTCAAACCACAATAATCACAGAATCATCTTATTGTGTTTTTATTAGAGAACCCACTCCTTTTTTGTCACCAAGGTACCAATCATAGAAGTGATTAATTATCGGCATAAAAAAAAAGGGGCTCCTCTTCATCTTTGCAAAACCCAGTTCGAATCAATTCAAGAACAAAGAAAAAAAACCATATACCAAAAGTCATCAATATGGCAGAAATTAACGATTCACAACATAGAACAAACACACCTGTTCAATTAATGAATCAAGCCCAGAACATCAATTGAGTCACCAATCGACTCAATTTCAATCTCCAATCATCCAATTCTATCACGGTCAAGAAACCCCCAATTCAACAAAACCCTAGGTTTCATTTTATGGGATCATTTGTGCTCGCGAAGAACACATCAAACCGGTGAAGAACAAGAAAGGTCAACCAAGCCTTATCAACAGGCGGTAAACCATCAGATTAGGAGAGGAGAAGAACGGGACTTATCCCAGAAGAAGAGAGACAGAGGTCTTATTTGTCTCAAGTGACATTTTTTTTATCTCAGAATAGAGATAAGAAGTAAAAGGGACGGTTTCATTTTCTATCTCAAAAAAGAGATATAAAAGAGGCGCATTTAATATAGGGCTACACAGGATTTTATTTTGGCATCGGGTTAAACCATCAACCCCTCCAGGTTCTAATATTTTACAAAAACCACCCTCTCAACTTTATTTTTCATATAGTATTTATTATTTTTTATATATATTGTATAGTTTTCATTTTAGATAAGTTAAATTTAAAAAATTATAATAACCTAGTGATTACACTGCTTATTATATCGATTAGGAATAATTTTTAAGGATTAATTAACCTTAGGTTATTCATTTTAGAATATATAATCTCCGAGGATAGTTTTTGGATTTAAAACTAGACTATAAAGTTTTATAGCCTATAAGGCAAAATAAAACAAAAAGCTCGCTAGATATAGAAATTTCGACACACCTAGTGTTAAAAAGGTTTTTTTTAGATTTTTGTCAATATCCTTGAAATATGACAAAAGGAAGTGGAATAATCAAATTAGTACAATTAGTACATCTCAATTCCAATGCCCAATCCTAAAGCCCGCGAATTACTCATTATGAGCAATTCGAATGCAAATCATTCTCGAAGAGAATGGTTTATGGGAAACAATAGAGCCGACTGGAAACGACCTCAACCGATAAGAAAAAAGACAAAGTGCGTTATTGATTTCCTTTACAAGCCTTATCCAGAGGAACAATTACTTCAAATAACAACAGCACAAAAACCGCGAAAGAATTGGAAGCTTGAAAAACTAGACACTGTTGGCGAAGACGAGTTTTCAACAGCAGGACTACAAACACTCTCAAATTCTTTGTTTTGAGATGTTACACATGAAGGACAAGACGAAGACATTCGAAACCTTCCGCCTAACAAACTAACAATTACTCATAATAAGAAAGCCGCTAGTCTAGGACATTTGAACTATTGAAGATAAAACCTTAGTACTGGGAAAACTATTAAATGTTGTACCGATCGGATCTGCAAATAGTTGCATCAAAGATAGAGCAATATTCTGATCTAAGTGAAATGATGATGGAAAAAGAGCAAGGGGGACTCAAGACGTATCGAGGAAAGAAATTATAAAGTTTAAGAAGAAATAAGGACATAACGATTAAAGAATAAGTATTGGTTAACGTCACAACATAACATTACTCACGGAAGACACTTGTGAAAATGTGGAAAAAATGTGGAGAGATTTGTTGCGAGGCCAAGAAAATTTCCCAAGAATAATCAAACAGCAACTAAATAAATTTACTCATGATAAGAAG
>OU343219.1:229091600-229247106 GCA_910596185.1 Chrysanthemum makinoi | reverse complement strand
CCATTCCACACACAACCAGAGAACGCGGGAAAAAGTCACTCTCAAGGCGGTCTAGAGGAGCACGGAGCTTCCAAATGGAGAAATCACTCCCAATGATAAGTATAATTAGATTTTATATTTTCTTTTACTTTCAAGCATTCATGGATAATCTTTAAATATTGAATTGGTTTGTATGATTAATATGAGCTGCTAAGCACTTTGGTGTTGGCCTAGTTATGATTCCATTGTTTTGTTTACGCCACTTTACCATTACAATTATTTTTATGCATGATGTCTCATCCACTAGAGATATGACCAACTGTACCCAACGAAATGGACTGTAGACGGGAAGGGTAAGATATGACAAACTTATGACCCTTTCCACTTGTAACATTTGACCAACCGATCACCTACCGCTTGGATGAACTTAAGAATTGGGGTGAGTGAAGTTCCTACACGTCGGCATCACTATTATAAATCTAGTATGTAGCTACCACTTGGCTTAGAGACCAGAATGACTTATAGGGGACACCGACTGGTGGCATCTTTGTTGATGTTAGGGCTAATTGACCAAATGCCGTCTCCTCTCGACTTGGACCCCACCTCAAGTATTGGAAGAAGTAGATGTAGACATAACTAGCTAGAGGATTAACTAGGTTAGCACCAATTCTATTGATTTTACCCTTACCATTTATTTGTTTTATTCGCATAGTAGTTTAATTAATTAATTCCCTCTATCAAACCATTATTAATCATTGACACCTATACTTAGGTATGTCCATCACACATAGCTCTTAATTCTGGGCTAACAATTTAGGACATTCACAATACACTACACACGATCGGCGCACCTCTAGTGATAAGAGATCAGTAACACAGGGCATAACGAGACTTTATAAATATTAAAACTTAATCGTAAGAAAAACCCGCATTATACCATCCTAACATTGGTATCAAGAGGCTCGGTTTTAGTTAGTTGATTTTGGTGATGTTTTTCTTGTCAAAATCTTGTTTTAAAAATCTGTTTTGATCTTAACATTTTCACAAATTTCAAGGTTTTTTCTTTAGACAAGTCTATTGTATCTGTTTGGTCAAAGAAAGTTACAAGCTTATTTGTTGCTTCCATGTTTTTGTTTCAAAGATCTAATGTCTTGATGTCCGCTTCATTGTAAATATTTTTTACTTTGTTTTGTCCATCTCGTGAAACATTTCTGGTCAAGTCAAGTGGTCAGATTACTCATGGTCAAAATGGGTCAAAAAGAGTGATATTTATAACATTTTTTCTGGGTTTATGAATCTGGACGGAAAAGTGGTCGGAATACATCGCCGGAAAAAGTCAACGAAGGTCAAAACCCTAGTTTTACTTAATGGGTCATCTATAGCTGACGAAAGTAACTTGGAAAGTTACTCGAAACTCACTACGCTGTAGGCTTTCTTATTTAGTAAGAATCATTTTAGTGCTACGTACTCTTTTCATAAGAAACATGTCATTGACTAAGAAATATTTACGCGTAAGTTTTTCTTACGCGTAAGGTTTACGAGTAATCTTACAAGTAAGTCTAGACTGTTTACGCATAAGGGTTTTAAGAACATGACTTTACGACCCAACGGTTTTTACGAATAAGTCAGAAAAATGAGATGAATAAAGAAACCAAGACTGTTGACCATCACGACTCACAACAACAACTGCCTCGTCATCGATGTTACCATCATCCTCGATATGTAAAAACTACAACCTTACCAAACTTAAAACCTATCCTAACTTCACCAACAAAACCCTCACCTCAACACCCTCAATCATTAATTAAAAAAAATGACAAGATTAACGAATCTCAGATCTATTTCGTGCTTATTCAAAGTCAAATTAAAACCATTTAAGGTTTACACACGAAATAACCTCATCACGGATCCGATGTGAAGCTATGCTTCAATTTCTATCTGAATCTGAAAATGAAAAGAAAATAACAATTATGTTATTTCTTTCTCATTTGTTCGTTCAAAAATCATCAACAACACAATAATTTCAACCTACCCGAGACCTTAGATCAAGATCTTGATGTCATATGTTCTTCCATGAGTCTTGATTGTGCTGAACCGAGAAGAATAGATGAAAGGATGATAATATTGATGTTCGGTGACTGTGATGTTAGAGTGAGATAAGCGGATGTCCTATGGCTTTATAACAGAGAGGTGTTGTGAGATATGGTAGGCGGCTATGAAGTTTAGGGTTAACTTATGAGGGTTGTTAGGGTTGTAGTGTGTTATATATTCTGGGCATTATGGTATGATGTGGATTGGGCTTAATGATTTTTTTTGGTCCGGGTACTTAATTTCATATGCATTAGGCTATGAATATAATCATGAATGTTGGGCTGTTGTGGACTGTCAATGTTATTACCAAATATTTATGGATTTTGGGCTCAAATTTGATTATTATAAATTTTGTTACAATACTTGGCTAAAAGAGTGGTATTTTTGGTATGACAAATTTTCACGGGGATACAATTTTTGACAAGATCGGGAAACCATTATCAAGTTCATTTTAACCGTTAATGAAGGCTAATTTTGGGCATTTAACCGTAAGATGTGACTAAATCGTGAATTCTTTATAATTTATTTGAGGTTGAAGTGGGATATCACGGGTGCGTGTACATAGTATCTGAAAGATATCTGGGGTTGGTTGGATGCATGATTCTTCGATCCTTGTTCGAAGCTTTAACCGCTACTTAATGACAAAGACTTGAGTTGTCAGTTATACCTAATGGGAGTTTCGTTGTTGTGCTCAATATAACTATCACTTTTAGAGTTACGTTGTTGTGCTCAAGTGTCACAAAATGGATAATTCGAAACTTTAAGTTTACCTTTTTCGATGGTGGTAAGAAAAGGGCTTCTTCATTGCAATAAAGCGTCACAAGTTATCTTACTTCACTCTCAAGTTCAATATATTGTTTTCTTCCAGTAGTCACTCACAAAGAGCCATCCGAATGATAATGGGCGTAAAGAGTTAGCTAAGAAGAGTATACACGAGTAGAGAAGTTTTATCGAATTGATTCTCACGAGATATTTGTGGTACTTTACAATTGTTTGATTAATTGAACATACATTTAAGCTATCTCCATCATTCATCATCACGTGGTGTATGATTCTCGATTCATTGAAAATATCGGGGGGAAGAGAGTATAGGTGTTCCTTGCTTCTTTGATGTTTTTGGATTTTTTGAAACCCGTTTCCTTCATGAATTTCTTCAATCGTGGGGAAGAAATGAGACGATCGTGGTGCAAATTTCTCAAGTTGGTGTTATCCTCACTTTCACGAGTTATCGTGCGTGAAGTTACCTAAACATGATGTTATGATGCCTTACACATGGTTACTTTATCGAGTAATTGCATATTCACAAGTAACTATTATTCCGATGAGCCAACATTCGTGGGAAGTCGTTTCATCTCGCCTTCTTTCGCGGATTGTTGTCGTGAAATCTACATATGTGAGAAGATCTTTGCCGATTTCTTTCATGTTACCCCGAACAGTTTTCCTAATAAGTCGATTTACCTTGTGTGGTTTATCGCTCATCTAAATTCGGCCGCTGCATCAAAACTTGTTAGAGGAAATGTTCACTACATCAAAGCTTCAATCTACCAAGACTTGACGGTTGGGGAAGCCGATTTAGAAACATCGGCAAAAGGAGTGTAAGAAGGCGCTAAAGACATGCGCATGAATTGGGGAAGTTAATCCAATTTATGCATATTACATCATTTCCTACCAAGTGAAGAAAACGGTTCTCAAGTCAAGGTACACGAAGAAGACAAAGAGCGTAAACTTTCATAATCCTCTGCATTTGAAGAGCTTATGAAGACCTTTCTTTATTTGTTTTTTTTACTTGTAGGAAATGGTGTAAGTAATCCCTTATGTCATCCCATTGGGGGAAGATTGTTGGAATCGCTCCTAACTCGTAAATGGAACGACATTGACGGGATTATATTTTCTATCTTTGTTACCTTAAACATAAGGGCTTGTTATGTCATTTAGTCATAGTTATATGTGTTTAGATATAAATACGCTCCTAGACTTTCCTAGGAGGGTGAGACTAGTGTGTGTAATTTCCTTTTCCTTAATAATAAACACATAGTATTTTCCCTTCTCTCTCTACTTTATCTCACTAACATGAAGATGATAATCTTTCATCTTCCAAGACCTCCCGATTCACCAAATCACCCATATATACGATCCAAACATTTAATATCACAAATTCTCCAATAAATTGTTCTTCATATTTATGATATAATCAGGAATAGTATTCTTGCTTGATTTCCTAAACATTACTATAAACTAGTTAATACACATCCTTACCTCGAAAAGAAACTTTTGCTAACCAAAAGTTTTGATCCATCGTTCCCTACATAAAGATATTGGTGTTGCATTAGTAATCTATGTCAATATCATCTATTCAAAATTATCTATATCATGTTAAAATAGAATTTGACATGATTCGTATCTTTTCTCCCGAACTGTGATTTACTCATAAAAAGGGAAATTTGTCAAATGTGTTTAGCAAACACGAGGACTCGTCAAAAATCTTGTATTACACCGAAATAATAGTAATTCTAAGAATAAAGAGAAAACCATTAAAAATTGAATTCAAAACTCAGGTCAAAATTATCAAACCCATTATAACTGTTTTTCTACTAAATAGCCGGATCCCTTAACTATAACTAGCCGGATCCCTTTTTCAAGGGATACGTGGGAACCGGCACATCAGTAAACAGAATAAGTGTTTGATATTCACTGTGCACTTCTACTCCTCACTTTATTCTTTCATAAACGACCATAAACTTAGCATTACTATTCCTAGGAGCTCTTTCATCATCATTCCAAGAAATTCAATCACTTGTGTAAGCCTTATCTTCACTACATTGTGATTTCCATTCTCTAGTTCCTAGTAGTACAATTTTTATATCTTTAGAATTTTGATTCAAGTGGGTTTGTCACAATTTGCTATCACATTGTTTTCTAAGATAACTAATCAAAGACCAAACATTGTTAATACAAATTAGAACTCATAATGAAGTCAAAAGAAATGTGTTGAGCAAAAATTGTGATGAACCTCGAAAGGAACTATTCTTTTAATTAACACCACATTGTGGTTTTATTGTTTAGGATCAATCATGCCTAGTTCCAAACAACAAGATTACCAAGACACGGCTCATTATATACCAATGCACCATCAAAAGTACGATCTTGACCCTAAAGATCGAAAAGCTTTCAAAATGCTAAAAAAATGGTTGTTTCATGAAGGCCGTGTGGTTGATCAATCTTTTATCAACAATACTGACATTCCCGAAGTCTTTTCAAGGATCAATTTTTAGTGTCTCATCAATATCAAAGAAAAAATTGTCATTTTGTTCTTGATTTTTACAAAAGCATTCGATCATAAGAAATGATGAGAACCATCTCCATTGCCTTCATCATCAACGAGCACAACCACACCTTAACCTTGCCGAAGTTTGCCGATTCTCCAGATTCCTCACCATGGAGTGTGTATGTATTCCAATGATTGGTCACTCGCCAAGCTTCATGACATGGTTGATGATCACAAGGTTTATTTCACCCCCTTAATGAACCGGCCACGGTAAGAGATGCCGTATTCATTCAAAGAGCCTCCAAAACCCGAGTGACTAGCAACTCAAAATTCATCCACCGAGATCCCTTTCAAATGGAGCTTTTTGAGATGTTCCCTCTTTACAAGAAATGGGAACAAATTCTTAGGGAAAATGTTCTTTTCTTGGTTGGAAACAAGGATCATCCGAATGCATGTCTTGTGTACATGATTTATTGCCTCGTCAACGAAACTCCTTTCAACCTTGCATATTACATGGTCAAGCGGATGGCTACTGTTTTTGGGACGGATAAGATGGTTCTACCATATGCTATGCTTCTTACTCGCCTAGCTAATTTTTTCTTTGCCTTAGAACCCTCTCCTTATACAGATGACCATTTCTTTTACAACAAAGTCATGATACCTCTATCTGAAGTGAAAACATCAAGGTTCATGGTAGACGGTAAAAGACCTCATCCGCCAACGGACTCATCCGAGGAGACGGAAGGAAAAGGAAGCAACCCCGTCGACAACTACCATCTCGATCCCGTGTCCTACGTTGACCAATTGCTGGACATTCCAAGCCCTTCCCAAGAGTTCCAACAAACAAAAGGAATGTTTAAATGCATTTCTCATTTCCTAGTGGGGAAGAAGAAAAAGTGAGATGGAAGCTTGAGGGGTGATTGAAGGTGAAGTGTATGACCTTGATTTGAACAATGTGATGTACGTCTTAAACAATATTGCTTTTATTTAGAACTCAGTAGTATGTGGCGGTATGGCGAAAAACATGAACATCTTAACCTAGGATAACATAATAGGAATTTTATGACTTTCTGATATTGTATCAAAAAGTTGGTCTTTCTCCTAATTGCATACTCATATATCACTTTTACATGTCATGCTTGTTATGCTTTACTTACATACATGAATGCTTGATCTATGAATCACTAGGTTTAAATTTCGATGCTTAGTGCAAAATTTTGCACGTGTTCTGTTAAGAAATGGTCCCAGATGCCGGATCCCTTGGCTATAACTAGCCGAATCCCTCACATGAAGGATATGTGGGATCCGTGCATGTGGAATTTTAGCATCCTCACATCAATCCGGACCTTATTAGACTAGTTAAACATAATACATTAGGATCACTTAAGTCCCCCTTAGGCTCAGTTGATCCCACATTCACTTATGGATGACTTAAGATCACATTCAAGATGTTTTTGATTTATCATTACTTCAAAACTCACCATCTTTCTGCTCCAATGTTCACACATTGTTCCTCTCATCTCAAAACACTTAGTTTAATATTTTTCTCAATTTTAGTGAATTGATTTTATTCATCTTGATCTTAAAATATGCTAAAGACTAGTTTTCATTTCTTGTGATTTTTAAGGAATTTTCCAAATTTTCTTCAAGTCACCATCTGATCTCTAGGATCATTTGACATCATTTGAAACTCTCAAAAATTCTTAGTATCATGCTTAACCACTCATGGGTACCCATGAAAACTCCATCTCTTTATAATAACCATCATTAGATATCCTCACTCATTATGCTTGAACATTTAAGTCCTATACCACTTAAGACACCTTAGGGAACTTAAAAACTCAAGATATATAGGTACTAGACCTTGGTAGAACATCATCACTCCATTTTATTTTTCTCTGAGAGATGGATCCCTGGATTTCAACTAGCCGGATCCTTAAGGATGGGGATCCGTGGGAACCGGCTGTACAGAATGGTTAAATTTCATCTTTCTCATCAAATGAAGAACAACCCTCACACCAAAACCTTGATGTTGAAACATCACCTGCACCCGTATTCTACACGCCTTCACCATCAAATATTCCATCTTTGAATACAAGGAATCAGCAATCTCAAAACCTAACCATATGGATACATTATTATCTCCACACCGACCCATATGTCACCACCTTCATTTTAGTTGAACCTCATTCCACTATTAAACTCCCTCCACAAAACCCTTCATCATCTTTGTGAAACCAACCCCAACGTTTCACCTCAAACCGCTCCATCTCCAATACCTCCATCTCCTAGTCATGACAGTAATTGCTTTAATTGTCAACATACCCAAGGGCTAGTTCAAGAAGTACGAAATGAGTTACATTTCATGTTCCATCACCTCCTTGAACGATTTAACCAAATCAACAACTCTACTCGTCCCTAAAACTTAAGAATACAAGCACAATGGTGCTCTTCTCTAGTCTTAGGTGCAACTTTGAATTGTTAAGAAATTTACTACATGTTTGTATCATTTTCTTAGTTTTAGAGATATGTGTATCATTTCTCTTGTTTTATTGAATGAAACTACATGCTGTATGCTATATAGTTATGAAAATTTGTTTGGTGCAACACGTTTACGTCACTACATTGTTGCCAATAGAATGTAGGTACACGGTTCCCAGAATTTAGCCTAGATGAATCCCTCACAAGAAGGATCCGCCGGAACCATCCAAGAAAAGCATAATTTTTTACTAATGTGAATCTCATTTGCAAGAAATAATGCACCATATACTTGTTTTCTAACTTTTGTTTTGTAGATTTTCAAAATACACATGAAGACTTTGACACCCTCAATAAGGGGAGCTTTTTCGTCAAAGAAAAGAATTGCAAAAAAGCTTTCAATACATTCACTTAGGTTTTCCAAATTACTTGACGTCCTCCGCAAAAGGGAGCACTCGTCAAGGGGGAGCATTTCGTCAAAGACGAAACCATTTCAAAAATACTTGCAAGACACTTGTTTAGCTTTCCAATTCCTTGACGCCCTCAACGAAGGGAAGCATCCGTCGTGGGGAGCTAAGACGAGAATATTCTCATCTTACTTTTTATTTCTCATTTTGTTACTTTTCACAAGTTTTCTCAAAATATTTCTTTTCACAATGTGTTAGTTTTTTTCGACGCTTTTGTTTCACAAAAGGGAGAGAAGAGAGAAAACTCAATTCAAATTTTACGAATTTTATTTTTTCTAAAATAATCTTATGTTTTGTCATCAGCAAAAAGGGGGAGATTGTTAATACAAATAAACCATAAAAACGTTTATTTATATTTTATGATCATCTAATGTTTTGTCGATGACAAACTTAAAATCATTTTAACGAAACAAATAAAATACGTAAAAGGTTTGAGTCAATAGTTTACTAACACACTTTTACTAAACATATTAAAACTATATCAAAACATGTTTAGTAAATAAGTTATAAAACCAAAGACATTTTTATAAAACACTAATAAGTAATATTGTTTACATCTTATAGAAATGCATATGTATAAGAACTAGTGTTTACATTTTATATAAATATATATGTACTTTGTATATGTTTTAATGGGTAAGTAATGGGTAAAAACCAAAGTCCTTAACCCATGACCCACGACCCATGATCCATTGACTAGGTACAAATGAATGTTGTTTGGTAAAAACCAAAGTCCATAACCCATACCCATGGAGCATGATCCATAACCCATGACCCATTGTATGACATCATGCATGAAGTCATGTTGGATATTATCCATGATCCATGACCCATGACCCGAGATCCAAAACCCCATGACTAGGTACATTGCATCTTGTTGAGTATCCATAATCCATTACCCATAACCCATGGTCCATAACCCATAACCTGGTTTGAAACCCGAAATGCAGACTAACTGACCCAATATCCGGTTCCCAGGCTTTGCACTAGCCGATTCCTCTGGTGAGGGATCTGTGGGAACCGTGGGACAGTAGACATGTTTTGTCTATAAACAGTGAGCCATTTCTCTCTTCCTCACTACCATTCTTAGATATACTTTCTCTCAGTATTCTAACCTTATCAACCACATATCCAAAGGATCATTATATGTAGTTTTATGTTTGTGTGATTCTCTAGGTTCCTCTTAAAGGCAAGATCACCACCTTTTGAAGACGTTCAAGCTCAAGTCACGAGTTGCTAAGCTTCATCATCATCAAGAAGCACAAGTGCATCTTGTTGATAATTCTTTCCTCCCTCCATAGAAGTGTTGTGTTGAAGGCATTAGTGAAAGGTGTCGAAGGGTCGTGTTGAAGGCATTAGTGAATGGTGCCAAAGATGTACATTGGATATGGTGCATCGATGTACAAGTTATGTATTTTGGGGTAGAGAATGTTGATATCATCTCTAGTGTTGTAACAAGGAGTGTGTCTCATTTGGTTAGTTGTGTTGTTGTGTAGTGTTGGGTAGTAATTCCTCTTTTGTAAAAGGACTCGGTATCTAGCCTTGTACCAGATAAAGTATATGCGACATTGTGATAGGTTTGGTTCTACCTCGTGGAAGAACTCGGTGTCTAGCCTTGTACCGATACGCGACGCTGGAAGGCTTCTCCGCCACATAAGGAGCTTGTGTTATGTAGCTTACAAACTCTCGGGGGGTACTTGTAGGAGTGGAGTAGGGCAAGGAAGGTGTCCTTGTAGCTGAACCACTATAAACACTCATGGCGTGGTTTTGTGTTCCTTTACTCTTTATCTTTGCTGTGGAAAACTAGAAGGAGGTTGAATAGTTTTATTGATTAAAACTCCGTTATAAAATATTTAGATCGACTTATGTCAATCTATTTAGATGTGTATGTTGGATGTTGATAGATAGATATGTAAATGTGTAATGGAAAGAAAAAGAGTAAGAAACACAAAACCACGACACGAGTGTTTATAGTGTTTCGGCTACAAGGACACCTTCCTTTCTACTCTACCCCCGAGTCACCTACTCGAGAGTTCATTAGCACTACACAACACAACTCCTTATGGCGGAGAAGCCTTCACAATGTCGCCTACTCTTTTTCCGGCACAAGGCTAGACATCGGGTTCTTCCACGAGGTAGAACCAAACCTATCACAACATCGCCTACACTTTATCCGGTACAAGGCTCGATACTGAGTTCCATTACAAAGGAGGAACTACTACCCAATACTACACAACACCTATCCCAAAGAAGACCCACTCCTTATTACAATATCAATATCCTTTGACACAACCTATCTCTATTTGTACGTCAATGTACGATATTGATTGTACACCATTGGCATCTTTCACTAATGCATCTTTCACTAATGCCTTTGACGTGATCTTTTGGCACCTTTCACTAATGCCTTTTACTTGACCCTTTAGGCATCCTTCACTAATGCCTTTGACACGGATGTCCGCACCTTTCACTAATGCCTTTGACATGGACGTTCGGCACCTTTCACTAATGCCTTCGTCTTGACTCTTTTGCCATCCTTCACTAATGCCTTTGACACGGACGTTAAGCACCTTTCACTAATGCCTTTTTCGACTTTTGGCATCTCTAATGCCTTGACACCGGTTAAGCACCTTTCAATGCCTTCGCTCTGACCCTTTTGGCATCTTTCACTAATGCCTTTGACACAACACTTCTAGAGAGGAAGAAAGAACTATCAACAAGAGAACTCAAGTAGTCTTGATGATGACGAAGCATAGCAACTCATGGACTTGAGCTTGCTCGACTTCAAGTGGTGGTGATCTCGCCTTTAAGAGAAACCTAGAGAATCACACAAAACAAACACACTAAATAGAAAGATCCTTTAGATCTGAGGTTAGAGAGTTTACAATACTATGTGAAAGTATGTGTAGGAGTGGTACAATGAAGAAATGGCTCACTATTTATAGAAGAAAACATGCTATTGCTCCACGGATCCCTTGCTAGGATCCATCTAGTGTAATCGGAGGGATCCGAGGAGACGCCTCTTTACCCATGGGTTTTGGGTCATGGGTCATGGGTTATGGATCATGGGTCCTAGAATTTGGACCATAGGTATCCAAGTAGATACAATGTATCTAGAAGATGCAATGCATCTAGTCAATGGGTTATGGGTTAGCTCCATGGGTCATGGATAATACCCATTATGACTTATGCATGATGTCATGCAATGGGTCATGGGTTATGGATTATGCTCCATGGGTATGGGTCATGGACTTTGGGTTTTACCCAACTACATTCAATGTATCATGTCAATGGGTTAAATACTTAAACTTCTACCCATTCTCTTTCCCATTATAATACACACTAAGTATGTATATATTTACCCAATATGTAAACAGTAGTTGTTGTACATATGCATTACTAAAACATGAAAGCACTATTACTTGTTTTAGTGTTTTATGTGAAAACGTAAGTGTGTTAGTAAACTATTGGCTCAAACTTATTTACGTATATTATTTGTTTCGTTAAATTGATTTTATGTTTGTTATCGACAAAACATTATAAGATCGTAAAATATAAATAAATGTTTTTACGACTTATTTGTATTAACAATCTCCCCCTTTTTGTTGATGACAAAGCATAAGATTATTTAAATGAAAAACTAAAATTCGTAAAAGTTTGAATTGGAGTTTTATTTCTCCCTCTTTTTGTAAAACAAAAGAGTCGAAAAGAAACTAACACATTGTTTTAAGAAAAACATGTGAAAAGAAGAAAAATAGAGAGTAAGTGAGGAGAAATATTCTCGACTTAGCTCCCCTTGACGAGTCCATCCCTTTGTGAGGGCATCAAGTAAGAAGAAATAATAAACTTGTGCATTGCAATTTTGCAAATGGTTTCGTCTTTGTGACGAATACGCTCCCCTTTGATGATTGCACCTTTGCAAACAGGACATCTAGTAATGTAACCCTATGAGAGTGATATTGCAAATGTTTTTGCAATGTATTGCTTTGACAAGAAACTCCCCCTAGCTAAGGGTGTCAAAGCCTTCATGTGTATTGATGTGCTACGTGTATACAAGTTTTAAATTTATAAAAGACAAATTACCAAATTTTACCAATAACACATACGAGCAAGTGCACTCGTCCGTTATAGCAAGATTATAAAGGTAAGTCGGGATCGTTCGCAGGGATTTGAGTGAATCTGATTAACAAGTTTGAATCAACTAAGACAATCCAAAACATATAACCATAAATAGATATAATGAAATTCAGATGATTAAAAACTACACTTGCTTAAACTAGTTTCTTATCCATGATTTGTATGATTGTGTTAACCTCTTAACATGTTGGTTGAGATAATTAGTTGGTGTACTAATCTATTGTTCTTACAAGTTAAACCTTCTCAAGATTTTATTTTATAAAAACAAGCATTAAGTTTAACCAATCAATTCAAGATCAATTCAAGTTTCATAAGTTCACTTTCATAAACTTAAACACAAAAACATCCACTTATCTTATCAAATTGCTTAAGAAATGGTCAATACAAAAGGTAACCGATTATAGACAAAAGGCTACAATTGATTATTAACAACTAATCTTACGACCTTTTAGATGTTTCCAATCAATCCAACTTGATAATCAAAAAGCGTTTTTATTACAACCACACCTTAGTTCCTTTGGTTAATCAAGAATAATGGGTAAAAGCAATCATCCATAGACAAAATGATTATAACTAGTTGAACAACAATAAGTTCTTTCGACCTCTACGATTATTATCAACTAGTCAAACTTGATTAACAAATGTCACTATGAAACTTTAGCACAATTGGATCTTAGAATCAACTTGAAATTGAATTAAACATGTTAACACGATCACTAACTAATCATATGATAATCAACATCATTTAAGCAAGTGTATAAAGAAACTAGCCACTCATAGCAAACATGAACATAAACTCGGAACTTTGAACATTAGAAAACATAATTAAGAGTCTTACAATGCTTGGAATAAGATTACAAATGGTGAAGTAATGATTCCCAGTATTGGGGTAGACTCCTTGGTGTTTTGGCCTCCAAATGTGGAACTTCTGAAACTCCAAACTTTCCTGGACTTCTAAGGACGAATTTTAGAGCTTAAGAGCTTTGTTTGATGAGAGAGAGTGTAGAAGTGTGTGTCTCATATACTCACAAGAGGTCTCTATTTAAACTAGTTCCAAGGCCTAGGGTATTAATTGTTGAACTTGGCCTCCAAGGAGTTAGGAAGGGACTAGAATACACCAAAGGAAGGACCTAGAATCATTTGAATACAAAGGGGAAACTTAGTGAGGAAGATTTGGCGTAAAAGGCTCTCCAATCGACATAAAACCCATCCGATTCTAGTTCCAAACCGCTCGGGCTTATGGGTGGCGACCGAACGGTTGGATGGGCTTGGCATGTGCCTTCCAACCGATCCGGGTTGCTATTGCAACTAACCGCATGGTCTCCCCAAGTTACGAAAATTGATCTTTTTATTTTGTTTTGACTTGTAGAACTTGGTTCTTCAATCACTATAGTCATCAATGGTACTTGAGATCTCGATTTGTGCTTGACATGCTTCATCGAAACGGAATCTTCTAATTGTTGAACATTCCTTTACTTTTACCTCCGTTTCACAGACTTGGTTATAAACACTAGACAAACATCTTTTGATGCGATTAAGCACCAAATCGTACAAATATAACTAAATAACATATACAAAAGCACACATAACGCTATTGAAAACATGTACAATCTGAAAGCTATATTCACACTTAAACCTTTCCTCAAGTAAATCTAGGAAAAACATCCACTGGTACAAGATCATGATTACGAAAAATAATATGCAAATCAACCAAGTACGAAGAGAAGATTCATCAATTGTGCTTTTTAAGAGTGAAACTTTCAAGATATTTGACAATATCCATTGATTTTCTTGCATGATTAACATTTCAAAAACACTCGCGAAAAAGGAACAAAATATAATTTAGTCAATCACTCAATTTTTAGTGGAGTAACAAGATAAATCACACTCATTGCTCTCATCATGATTAGATTTTTACCATAAGCTTGTACAAGAAACAAAACTCCACTCACAAGCGTATAAGCAAGCAAAAACATCTAAAAAGGACTTTTATTCGGTTATAATGATATGGTTAAGGGCATGGATAAGGCATGGGGATATTTATGAAATTGGTGTAAAAATAAAATAGAATTAAGTCTAATACCCGTGTTGCTAGTTACCAAACAATCCGCAAACCAATAAATGATTATAGTTTCATTTTCTTTCCTTCGGATTTCCACAACTCTTCGTTTTGCTTCGCCATGATTATTTCTCTTTGAACATAGCACATTGGCTAATACATTCATACTTTCAACATTTTTTTTTGACATAAACTCATCCATGAAATGGCTCAATCAACTAACTAGATGCGGTACTCATAATCATTTGAACAATCTTCACTTTCCGGGTGACTAGCAACCAACTGTTTAGGCATTGATAAGGGTTAGGCTAAGGTTTAAAGGTGTAAAATTTGTATTTTTTCTGGATGGAGCAAAACGAGAAAAGGATGGCTAAGAGGTGTAACTAGGGGTCTCTAGCGGCTAAAGATGAGCGCTACAAATGGTCCATGTAGGGGTTAACTACCCAATGGGCTAGATAATATAGCCATGATATGACAAATGGAAGGCCATTTGGGTTAAATCCAAGGTGCCTCTTTATCACACGAATTCACTATATCGCACGAATGACGATCTCACTGCGGTCTAGTAATGATTTACAAGTACAAGTTCTAGAATAAATAAAATCACCGGCACACTCATAGCAAAAGATCCAAGCATAAAAGATGTATGCTTTATATAAAACATCCTCAAATCCTCACGATTTTAGTGGAAAGGGCTATAATTTGTGCTAGCAAATATTTATCGATCCCAGAATAGATTGCAATATTAATCGGAACACATCTCAAAGTTTCAAATATTACCAGTTTTACCAGTGGTTTAATCCAATTATTCTAATATATTATCCTATCAGTGTGAAAAGTAACTAGATCACAAGGGCAAACAAAAATTTTTAATTTTAAGCTTGAAAACTCTAATTTTCCTATTCACCCCCCCCCCCCCACACTTAAGTTAAACATTGTCCTCAATGTGAAAAACGAACTTCAAAGTATAGAGAAAAATAGAGATGAAACCAGATATTCCAATGAGTTTGTCAGCTTAATTTTCTTCATTCCTAGCGTCCACTGGAGTAATCATTACCTGCACAAAATCTTATATACAAACAAAAGAGTTTTATTAAGACGTGGCACCCCCCACACTTAAGTTCAACCAAAAGGTTTAAACTTTGGGGCGCGACCACAGAAAATCAAATCGGAAACACACGGGTTGCCTCCCGAAAAGCGTTGTTTTATTACCGAGTCATCAGCCTGACTCGAATCTTCCCGAATTCACTTTGCCACAGATGCAACCTTGAAAATTTTGAAAATTTCCAGGATATACATGAATTCTTCACCAATAGCATCAATATCATTCAAGATGAACTCAGCAGATGGTTTCCAAGGAACACTTTATGGGATTCTTCCTGGAAAAGGTGCTACAAAGGTGATAGTTTCGAATTCATTTTCAGGGGAAACTGTCTCAACTGATATTTCATTCATTTGCTCCTTATCGTAGTATAACTTGATTCGGTGCCCATTAACAATGAAACTTCCGCCTTGTATGTCAAAAAGTTCGACAAAACCGGATGGATATCCATGTTTAACGATATATGGTCCGAACCATCTTGGTTGTAATTTAGGAGTTTTGAATTTGAATTTCATGTTGAAGAGCAGAACTTCATCTCCAGCTTTGAATTATTTTCAAACTCTTAGCTTCTTGTCGTGATAAGCTTTTGTTCTGGCCTTATACAGTTTATAAATTTCTTAAGCTCGGAGTCTTAATTCTTCGAGTTCCTGCAATTGCAAGAATCTCTTTTCTCCATCTATTTTGAGATCGGTGTTACAGTTTTTGAGAGCCCAGTAAGCACGATGTTCAACTTCGAACAGCAAATGACAAGTTTTTCATACAGGAGTCTTAGGAGTGGTGCCACTAGGAGTTTTGTAAGCCGATACGAAATACCACAGAGCATCGTCAGTTTCTTCGACCACACCGAAGGATTATCTTCACTGTTTTTTCTAGTATTCTTTTAAGAGCTCTGTTGGTGTTTTCAACTTGGCCACTGGTTTGTGGCTGATAAGCAGTTCAATCGATGATGAACTCTATATCTTTTCATGGTTTTCTCCATTTGTTGGTTACAGAAATGGGTTCCTCGATCGCTTATCAAGGCTTTGGGTATTCCATAACGAGCAAAAGCTTGTTTGAAAAATTAACGATGACGCGAGCATCGTTCGTTGGTAAAGCTTCAGTTTCTGCCCATTTGGACACGTAATCTATAGCAACGAGAATGTATTCATATTTGTGGGATTTAAGAAATGGTCCCATGAAATCTATTCCCCAAATATCAAATATTTCACACACTTGAATGCTTGTCAACGGCATTTCGTCTCTTCGCGAAAGATTGGTGGTTCTTTGGCAAGCATCACAATTCTGAACAAGTGTATGTGCTTCTTTGAATATTGTTGACCAATAGAATTCAGCATCAAAAACTTTTTTATATGTGGTGGAAGGACCATAATGTCCCCCAGTTGGGCCATGATGACATTCGTCAAGAATCTTGCGGGTTTCGGAACCAAAAACACATCTTCGGATCATTCCGTCAGGACACATTTTGAAAAGATATGGCTCTTCCCAAAAATAGTATTTAAGTTCCGAAAAGAATTTTCTCCTTTGAGCGTGAGTTAAACCTTTTCTTAGAATTCCTCCAAGGAGATAGTTCATAAAGTCAGCAAACCAAGGATTGTCATTTCCATCGACGGTCATGAGAGTTTCATCGGGGAAGTAATCGTCGATTTCTTCTTGCTTTAACTCCTCAAGATCTGGGTTTTCAAGACGTGCTAAATGATCAGCAGCTAGATTCTCTGCTCCTTTCTTATCTTTGATTTCGATGTCAAATTCTTGGAGTAGCAGAATCTATCGGATGAGACGCGGTTTAGCATCTTGCTTGGTGAACGGATATTTGAGTGCCGAGTGATCGGCGAACACGACTGTTTTTAAGAGCACAAGGTAGGATCGGAATTTGTCGAACGTGAAAACTACTGCCAGTAATTCCTTTTCCATGACAGTATAATTTTACTGAGCACTATTCAGTGTCTTGCTAGCAAAATATATGGGCCGAAAGTGTTTTCCTTCTCGTTGGCCTAAGACGGCTCCAACAGCAAAAACGCTGGCATCGCACATAAGTTCAAAGGGTAGTGACCAATTACGTAAAACCATGATCGGAGCACTAGTTAGTTGAGATTTCAACTTTTCGAAAGCTTTTATGCAATCAGCATTGAAGTCAAAGATGGATTCTTTCTCAAGAAGTTTTGTCATCGGACGAGGTATTTTTGAAAAATCTTTGATAAAGCGGCGGTAGAAACCGGCATGTCCTAAAAAACTTCTAACGACTTTGACGTTAGTTGGTGGTGTAAGTTTGTGATAATGTCGATCTTGCTTTGTCTACTTCCATGCATCTGCATGGCATCTGCTCCTATTTCTTGTGGCCAAGCACAATTCCTTCGATCACCATGAATGACATTTTTCCAGTTAAGGACAAGATGTGCAGCTTCGCATCTTTCGAGCATTTTATCGAGATTTGAAAGACAAGCTTCAAATGAGTTTCCGAAGACCGAAAAGTCATCCATGAAAACTTCCATGGAGGTTTCGAGCATGTCTTGGAATATTGCTATCATACACCTTTGAAAAGTCGCAGGTGCATTACAAAGACCGAAAGGCCTACGCGATATGCGTAGGTTCCAAAAGGACAAGTGAAAGTGGTCTTTTCTTGGTTATTAGGATCGATTGGATTTGAAATATCTAAAAATCCATCGAGGAAACAAAGATTTATTTCCTGCTAGTCTTTCCAAGCATTTGATCGAAGAAGAGAGTCGAAAATGATCTTTCTGGTGGCTTTGTTTAATTCGTAGTCAATCAAAAAGCTCAACCAGTGATAATTCTAGTGGGACTAGTTCATTTCGTCATTAGTCACCCCGTCATTCCTCCTTTCTTGGGAACACAGTGAACGGGACTCGCCCAAGGACTATCTTCGATTGGGTAAATGATACCAGCATCGAGAATGTAGGACCTTAGATATATCAACCTTATCACTTTACCAAGCAAACCCAACACACGTAACCCAAGTTACGCGTATAAAACGTGAAACACAAACACAAACAAAGCTTAGAAATAAGATGAGAAAGATGGTGACTTGATGTAATATTCGTGTATGTGAGAGGATAAGATAAACACAATATGTTGTATTACTTCAAAGGAAAACACACACGCACACACACTTTCAAGCACACCCCTCAAATGACCATTTGAGGGGTATTTATAGTACAAGATAGAAATACCCTAAAAGGCTTTCTATGGGCTCGGTTTGGACTTGGATTGGGCTTGGATCGTTTGAGGTTATACAAGGCTAGCTTAACTAAACTAATACCCATTTAGCTTAGCCCAATCCACGAGCCCTTTGACTATTCTATCACGATATCTAACACACATTACAAAGTTCCTAAACGTGAATGACCATCACTTCTAATAAAACAATTAAGGCTAACAATCTCCCCCTAAGGGGTGGTCATTCAAATGATGCTCCACTTGATTAGGTCTTTACTCTCCTTGAGCTTGAACTTTGTGTGTAGATATAGAATAGTCTTGATTCTTTGTTCCTTCATGCTTTGTGATCAATTAATGTGGTTGTCTGCCATTGTCAACTTCGTTGGTTAGGTGTCTCCACGTCTTTCTCCACCATGCTCACACTTCTATTTGACTTGAGTTTCCAATGATGAAGTTCTCGAGTCTTTACACTTTGTAGATTCTTTGACATTGATGAAGAATCATCTTTAACTTTGAGTTGCCTTTGATTTTGATGAGAACTTTCATGTGTTGTGGTATGAGCATGTGGCGAGTCTGCACGATCCATCCGCTCCGGAGCTTCCATAAGAAGAAAACATAAAAACAGGTCAGTAATAAGCGGATTCCGGCACTTACAAGTTTGAATTTCGAGGGTGTTAACAGCATAGTGTGAAACACATCTCTAATTCTCACAAAGGCCGTTCCTGAACTGGAGTCCCACAAGTGAGATAACGCGATATACCGAAGTACATCTACAGTTCAGATGAGTCGCTGAGGTACACCGAAGCATCACCCCACGACTGTAGACCGTTTGAGACACACTAAGCGTAATCCACGGAGAATTACCGAAGTGACCTGCTGTCAGGGCTGCTTGATATTGACCCTGGCAGGAGTTTCCATTCAATCACTGAAGATCACAGATGTGAAACTTCTCATAAATATTCTGGCAAATTGCTAAGATCTGCGTAGGACTCTATAATATATCACTTGTGTCCTTATTGATGAGCAACAAGCGATGTCATGTCATGTGTTCCTATGAGATCTTTTGATGAATCTCGTGGCTCTAGACTCAATTAGTGCGTTTTGGTTTTCCTAAGCGGAGACTAGGGAGAGGGTCTCCTTCTTCAATACCAGCAATCTCTAAGAGAAAGCCGATAGTTTACGTAGGGTTCCCAGTGAGAATGAAACAAATCATTTTAAGAGGAATTGAGTGGCTAGAAGGTTAGGTGCAGTGCGTCACTGGGTCCATGACGTCTTTGTCTTCAATACCAGTGTC
Source organism: Chrysanthemum makinoi (assembly GCA_910596185.1). NCBI lineage: Eukaryota > Viridiplantae > Streptophyta > Magnoliopsida > Asterales > Asteraceae > Chrysanthemum > Chrysanthemum makinoi. Next base: position 229,227,063 of record OU343219.1, on the reverse strand, counting down.
ATCTAGTGACAACTAGTAGCATATGTATTGAACCCGGTTTCTGCCCTAAGGTTGAATATGGAGGGCTATTTCTTTTCACCCTTTTTCATTACATTTCTTTTTAATTCTTCAACCCCTTCTTTCTCCTTTCTCACATTACTCCTTTTTTCAATCATACCTAAGGACTTCTAATACTAACTATGGGTATTGTCCTTGGTAGATCCCTCCGGCTCTGGCGGATCATAGGACGGATTATCCTTAGACACCTTATAACTCCGTGACTGTCCTATTGTTGCCATAAAACCATTTTCTTGAAAATCTCACAGAGTTTTTATGATAGAAAACATGTTTGAGACACTCCGAGAGTTTATATTTTCAGAAACACTCCCCCTTCACATGTGCTTATGAGTTTAACAGAAATCTGCACATAGAGGGTAGAGTTTGCACTTTTGAATTGATCGGCTCATGATAGACAATTCCCCATGAGAACAGGTTACGTTGCCTAGTAAAAGAGTTCCATTGTCAGTTTTTAGGTGACAACTAGCTCTAATAACTAACTTGAAGTTGTAAACACTCCTTGAAAAGGAGGTTAGACCCATGAAGGTGCATATCTATCACAAGTTTCTCGAGATGGTACATTTACTAACATTGATTCCCGTCAATTCGTTGGTTTTGTCTGAGTCGAGCTCATTTTGAGATTCAAACAACGATTTTGATCACATTTTAATCACGTCTCCTCCCCCTCAAAAATAGCATATTCGTGATATTTTTGATATAAACGGATTAAACAACATTTTAGAATCTTTTGGGGAGACAAACGGATTTGATTTAAGCATGAATATGGAACATTTTAGTTTTATACTCCCCCTTTAATAAAGCATAATCAATTAAAGGGTTTCAGAGGGAGTTATCTTGAGCACAAAATATTTTGAAAGATTTTGAAAAAAACTTTTTGAACAATCTTGAAAAGGTGCTCAAGATGATGATGATTTCTCACCATTTTTAAATGTACAATCTTTTTGAGTACACTACATTTTCTTGAAAAACACGAGTTTTGATCTGAAATAATCAAAAGTCATCATTTCGGTCCGGGTTTCATACTGATGTATACGAAAGCAATTTTATGAAGAAATTTTGAGAAACGACATGTTTTAGAAAACAATAAAGAACTCTCGCTCAAGCATCTGTACATACCCGTATCATTGTTGAATGACATTTCTAGAAACGTACAGAATATCGATTATACGAGAGACATGTCGTGAGAAGAATATTTTTGGATTTTGATTTTATATTGTTTTTGTATTTTTGAAAGTTTTATATTTTATATTTTGCTTTTGTTGGTTTTTCAAATTTTGTATTTTGTTTTTCAAAAATATTTACAGCGAAGCTGTTGGGAAAATCATTATCAAGAAGATTCGAGAAGACTTTCTAACTCCTCAGGGGTTAGGCTTCACATTCCAATTCGTCGAACTAAATACTCAAACCTTTCTTTTGGAAGGGCTTTAGTTAATAGATCGGCGAGTTGGTAATCTGTCTTCACGAAGAATAATTCAACAGTACCATTTTCGACGTACTCTTTGATGAAGTGATAGCGGACACGGATATGCTTAGTCTTTGAGTGATGAACTGCATGATATGGCTATGGCACTTTTCGAGTCACAATACATAGGTATTTTATCGAAAGTAAAGCCATAATTTGTGAGTTGTGTTCTCATCCATAGAACTTGAGCACAACACGCAGATAGAGACACATACTCAGCTTCAGCGGTTGAAAGTGCAGTGCAATCTTGTTTCTTTGAAGACCAGCTTACTAACTTTTCACCCAAAAATTGTGCTCCTCCAGATGTACTTTTTGCTGTAACTTGATCACCTGCGTGGTCTGCATCTGAAAAGGCAATTAGATCAAATCCGGATTCCTTTGGATACCAAAGTCCCATGTGAATGGATGTCTTCAGGTACCGAAAGATCCTTTTAACCTCTTTGAGGTGCAGTTCGGTAGGCTTTGCCTGAAACCGTGCTAATAAGCAAACAGCAAAATGAATATCTGGTCGACTAGCAGTGAGGTACATGAGAGAACCAATCATGCTCCGATATTTCTTCGGATCAATAGGTTTCCCAAACAAATCGGCTCCAATTTTTGGTGAAGTTACCATTGGTGTTCCGACCGAGTCACAATTATCCATACCATGATTTTTCAAAATCTCAGTTGTGTATTTAGCTTGATTTATAAAAATTCCACGAGGGGATTGATGTATTTGTAAACCAAGAAAGAATTTTAGTTCCCCCATCATGGACATTTCAAATTTACTTTTCATGAGATTTTCAAAATGTTTTGAAAGATTCGGATTAGTGGACCCAAAGATGATGTCGTCCACATAAATCTGAACAAGCAAAATGTCGTTTTGCATTTTTGTGTAAACAAGGTAGGATCAACTGTGCCTTTGGTGAAATTATGTTGGATAAGGAAAGAGGACAGTTCGTCATACCACGCTCTCGGAGCTTGTTTCAATCCATATATTGCCTTTTTGAGTTTGTAGACGTAGTCTGGATGTTCCATGTCTATGAAGCCTTCTGGCTGACTCACGTACACTTCTTCTTTCAGATTTCCATTCAAGAACGCGGTCTTAATGTCCATCTGATAAACCGTGATGTTTTGTGAGCGGCATAGGCTAAGAATATCCTGACTGCTTCTAGTCTAGCTACCGGCGCGAATGACTCTTCAAAGTCTATCCCTTCCTCTTGTCTGTATCCTTTGGCCACAAGACGAGCTTTGTTGCGAATGACAGTCATTTCTTCATCCCGTTTGTTTTTCCATAACCATTTAAGATCAATGACGCGAACGTCAATGGGTCTTGGAACCATTTTCCAAGAGTCATGTAGACGGTATTGGAGAAGTTCCTCCTGCATCGCTTCTATCCATGCGGGTTCTGCCATTGCCTCGCGAATGTTCTTTGGCTCTATATTGCTAATGGAGCAAAGGTAAATGCATAAGTCGCAATCGGTGGCAAGTTGGCGTCTCGTCTGAATTGGCCTTGAAGGTTCACCAATAACTTGTTCAATTGGGTGGTCTTTAGTCCACTTCAGAGTAGAAGGATACCGTTGGTTATACGTATGCGAGTTAGATGGTTCTCGTAAGCTTGAAGAAGATTCAGCTGATTCCGTAGCAAACGGGTTTTCAAATAAGTCTTCATCTAACGTTGCATCGTTTTGGTTTTGGTTTTGCTCATCAACTGCTGGTAGAACGGGTGCAATAACTGTAGTAGATGTAGATGATGTAGATGGAGTTGGTGCATTGGTTTCGACCGTTGTAGATGCATCTTTTGTTGGTGGTGGAGGATGATGTTGAGCGGGTGCAGCGGAATGATGGTTTGATGCATTTGTCGAAGTTCCACCATAGTATTCATCGAACATTAACTCGAAGAAATTCTCCCATTCTTGTTCTTTAGGATTTTCAAACGAAGTTGATTGAGCTCTTTGAGGTACGAGTCCTGAACTGATGTGTCCAGAAGTCTGTCGGTTTAGTGCGGGTTCTAGAGCGAGTCTCTCAGAAGCCATTAGTGAAAGTTCGTCAAACTTCACATTCATCGTCTCCATGATCCTCCTAGTTCTTCTGTTATACACCCTGAATGCCCTCGAGTTATCTGAATATCCAATGAAGATTCCAATATCACCTTTAGCTTTCAATTTACCTAGATCTTCTCTGTCGTTCGTCGGATAGCACAAAGCGCCAAATACGTGAAAGTAAGAGATATCCGGTTTTCTGTTGTTCACAAGCTCATATGGGGTTTTATTGAATCTAGGATGGATTAGGGATCGGTTCTGAGTGAAACAAGCAGTGGCAACAGCATCAGCCCACAGAAATAACGGTGCACTAGAATAGATTAGCATTGTGCGAGCAGCTTCCACAAGAGTTCTATTTCTTCTTTCAACTACCCCATTCTGCTGTGGAGTTCTAACAACTGATGTCTGATGTGTGATTCCAACATCTTCAAAATAAGCTCTTAACTCCTGATTAGTGAATTCTGTGCCGTTGTCTGTTCTTACAACTCTTACTGAAGCTTGAAGAAGTACTTGAATACGCTTCAGAAAGGTGATGATGATGCCTGGTGCTTCGTCTTTTGATCTCAGGAACTTAACCCATGTATATCTCGAATAATCATCGACGATAACAAGAATATACTTTTTCCCATTAATGCTTTCAACTCTCATTGGGCCACATAAGTCCATGTGCAACATATGCAACTTTGTTTCCGAACTAGGTACGGTTTTGGGTTTATATGATGCTCTTTTGCTTTTTCCTTGTTCGCATGATGGACATAAGTGATCCTTGGTGTATTTGAACTTTGGAAGTCCGTTGACGATGTTGTCTTTGGCAATTTTGTTGATGGTGTCGAAATGAGATGAGATAACCGTCTGTGCCACAACCAGGACTGTGTTACAGATGCTCGTGTCATAAGACATATTGGTGATGAAGAGGCCATTTGATTGATGTCGATAGCATACAAGTTTGTATCACGATTCCGAGTTAAGAGATCAGTGCCATCCAAGTTTCTAACGAAGCAAGCATTTCTCCTAAAAGCAACCTCTAAATCTGCATCACAGAACTGCCCGACTGAAAAACAAATTGTGTCCCAACCCTTCGACATAGTAAACTCGAGTGATCAAATAATTTCCAAAAGGTAGATCTCCATAACCCATGATAGCGGCTACATGATCATTTCCGAAACGTACGGTTCCCATGAATTTCCAGACGAAATTGATCAGCAGCTTCAGATCCCCGGTCATGTGCTTGGAGCAACCCGAGTCGACGATCCAAAGACATATTTCGATAACCTGCCAATAACAGAAGAAGAAGATTTTGGAAACCGTTGTGATTTTGGTTCCTTTGGGTTAGAGGTAAAATCCTGATCACACTCAAAGAAGTTTTATATGTAAGACTGGGCATCACTCATTCTACCATTCTTGAGTGTGAAAGTTCTACATGTGGGTTCCCAAATGTCATCCCTAAAGTAAACATTATGCTCCCTATCAGTAGTGTAAAGCCTAAGTCTCGAAACTAGTCTTCCTATTCGTTTAGCATAAGTTCTTTTGGGAACATTCTTCTTAACAGGCTTAACAATATCATTCTTAGAAACACAATCATCATGAACATTAGATAAAGATTTCTTGCAAGTTAAACAAACAGATTCAACAGATTCATTAAACTTAGCAGATTTCATAGGTTCATTACATTCAGATGAAATGTCTTTCTTATTAAAAGCGGTAAATTCCTAGGGTGTTCTTCTACTTTCTTCTCTTTATTCAAGCGACTACTCTTAGAGGCCAGCGAGACTCTATTGTTCCTTGTATTGCTCTTAGGCTTTAGTCTGCTGCTCCTAGAGGTGCTTCCTAGTCCTGTAGAAGGTAAGGCACACTCATTAGGATTCACAATCTTATCTAGAGAAGTGGTTTCAGCTTTCCTAGTCTCTTTAGAGTGCTTTTCTAAACTTATGACGTTTGTTCCAGATGTTTTAGATGTGGAGGCAGACGCATTAGTGGTACTTATCTTAAAAAGGCCAGGTGCTAAAATTGTTGGTTTCTCGATAACCGCTTTTCCCTTATCAACATTTTGTTTAGGCAGGGCAGGTGGAGTGACTGGTTTTGATGAAACATTTTTCTCATTGACTTTTGGAGGAGGCATAGAAACAGACATTTTTGGTTTTAAAACCGGTTTGGGAACATTTGCTTTCTCCGGAGTCAATGGTTTTTTAATCACAGTATCCACTGCCTTTCCTTTTTGACTTTCAGTGAGCCCTCAAAAGATCATTTTCGCTTTCATGTCATTGTAGGCACGCTCATACGATAGTTTGTCATATTTGCATTCCTCATTTTTTCGATCAAGTTGTTTAAAATATGACACATTTTCTTTTTCAAGTTTTTCAAGAGCTTTTTCATATTTTGAAACAATTTCGGAGGTCTCAGACTGGAGTCTTCATGATCTTCAACAGAATATGTTTGCAAAATGATGGACATAATATCAGTAGTCAGAACATCTTCGAAGAGAGAGTCATTTAAATTTTCCAAAACTTTAATTTGTTCAACACAGTCAGTAGCTTGCTTTACCAGGGATTTATGGTCCTTGACAAAGTCAGCTGTTTCTTTCAAAAACGCTTGTTCAAAATGAATTACCCTTGCACTGATGGCATTCAGCTGAGGGGCAATTTGAGTTTCAAAAAACTTCCTTTGTTCGATGTCAAAACTAGAGAAACAGTTATTAGTGTAATAGTGGTTGAAGGTTGGTTTTCGCTTGAGTCTTGAAGGTTGTGTTGTTTGTTTTTCTTGCTCTTTTTTTTTTTTTTAGTTTTTTCTCAATTTTAACAACTTCTCATGTGTTCTTTTTTTACTTGTTTTTGATTTCTTCTTGTTCTCGCTGGGTTTTGAGGCCGTTTGTCATTCTTTGGTGTTTTTGTTAATTTTTTGTGATTTTTTTGTTTGTGTGATGGAGAATTGTTTGAGTTTTCAATTTGTTTTTCGGTTCTTTGTTGAGATTTTGTTTGGCAATTTGTTTGTCTCTTTTTTGGTTTTCACTGGTTTTTTGGTTTTTTTGTTCTTTGTTGTTGTTTTTTTGTAACATCTAAGATCCACAATTTAGTACATTTCTACTTCTCAATCAATTGTGTTAAAAAGGATGTTTGAAGACATTTGTGCAATGGTTGAAAGAGAATTCAACACGGTTTGAAAACAGATTTTGAAACGTGTGACTCTTTGTTTGAAACATGGGTGATAGAACTTTGACTCTTTTGATTAACAAAAGTAATTCGTTGATTTTTTTCCATGTTATAATCAATAGGTTATTTCGGATTCTTTTGTTCATTTTGATCTACTTCATCATAGTTCATACGGTCAAGAGAATCACGAACAATAATGGGTCATGTAAAGCTTTTCCTTGTTTAACACATTCTGAGATTTCTGGCTTTCTTGAGGAAGAGAAGGGCGTTACCCAAGTGCCATCATTGTTAGTATGAAAACGCGGGATTTACTTGATAGAAAGCATCTTGATAGTTTGAGCAGAATGACCCGTTTTAAGAAGTAAATTTTCCAAAGTTTGGATTTTTTCATTCTTATCAAGAATTTCATCAAGAAGAGAATCTTCGCTTTTGAAAAAATCAGTAATCAAATGCTTCTTCTCTTTCAAGATTAGAAAACATGTATTTTGTTTGGAAAGTTGGATATTTAAATCAGAAATTTCCTTGTTTAAAGATTTAATTTTCAAGTTCGAATTCACATCAGGTGTTATACTTGATTTGCAGTTCGTTTTCTTTAGAAACCAAATTTCGATACCCAATTTCTATTATGATTCTTGTTTTTCTGAAATTCAAAGCTTTGGGTCTCCTTGTAACTCTCAAGCTCCAGGGTCAATTGGCATTCGCGGCATTAACATCGCGATTGACCTTTTTAACATTCTCAATTTCAATGCCACAGTTGTTGATTAAGGATTCAAAATAAGCACGAGTTTCCTCATCAGTCTCAGTATTTTTGTGCCACACCACAGCCTCCACTAGGATCCACATCTGGAGTTCGAGTTAGTATTGCTACAAACTCGGATTGTCAGGTATGTATCATAAGTAGGTGCTGATGTCACAGAATGCTGCCTTTCTCGTCAGAGTAACACATCAAATATGCATTGTTATAGCATGGTCATGATTGGTACCTCAGATACTGCGTTGGCTCATGAGGAGGTGCGTCAGAATATGGTCGTACTTAGTCTCAAGATTTGCCATGAAGATGCAGTTTGCATTGAGTTCCTCGAGGTCTTCCAAACCATCCATAATAGCCATGAAGTCATGTTCCTCAGCACTCAATTGAAGTCCAGATTGTTCCTTTTGTGCCAACAGATAACTTTTGAAGATACGCAAGATCCTTCTTTTCGGTTAGTTGGACAATTCTGCCATGTGACCCAATCCTTGACAGTTATAACAATTAACCTGATACCTGATTCACATTTCCATAATTCCCAACGACTGGAGCTGCAACATTCTGATTACCCACTACTCTATTTCCAACATTCTGACCATTGATTACCTGATTCGGAACAGCTGATTACCATGCGAAATCTAGTAACATATCCCTGCTGATTCCCAATAACTTCAACCATTTGACCTTGATTGCCCATGTCACACCGGCTGTGCAATTGCCGGTTGCGAGGTTGATGAAATCCTTGGTGTTGTTAGTGGTTGTGGAATAGCGACCTTGACTGCTTGATGAGTGTCTAAATACTCATCATTTTTGTACAATCTAAACTGCAAAATCATCTGAAAACACTCAGAAATGCATCAAAATGATGAAAATATCACAAATCAGTGTTTTATGTGTTTTAAATGCAAAAATATCAAAATCAGATGAAAACATATCAAGTTTGCAAAATTGGCAGTTTAGTCCCCAAGTTTCAAAAGTTGTCAAAAACAGTCCTGGTAATCAAAATGTGGAATTTTATCATTCAAGGTCCCTTAAATTCTAAATTGTCAAAAATGTTCCTTGAATGATTCTTTGGTCAAATGGCAGAAAAGGTCCCTAAAGTTTGAAAATTTGCAAAATTAGTCCTTGGATATTTTAAAATGGAATTTTATGCAAAAAGGGTCCTTGTACTATCAAAGTTTGTCAAGTTTGGTCCTTGTGATATCTTTGGAAAATGGGCAAGTTCAGTCCTCACTTTGCCGAATTACATTTTTGGTCCTTGTATACTTGCTATACCAAATGAACACCTTTTAAATATCAAGCCCAAAACACAAATCCAACCCAAGTCCATACCAGCTGGCCCAACCTTAGCCCAATCCTACTTGACCCTTGACCCCTGAGCTTTGAGCCAGTCCACATCTATTTGAAAACCCATCATAATCCATTGACCACCCCGTTAATATATCAAACGGTCAACAAAGTCAAAAATACTCAAAGCGCCAAATACCACCATGCACTGTTCATCTCCCTATCTTAGCATGAATTCCAAAACAGAGCTGGTTTTCCATCTTTTACAAACACACCACTTGTCTCACCTCACCCTCACCTTACCTTGTCCCCTCCACCTTCACTAACACCCTGTAGGATCGATAAAACTAGAGATTTATGTGGTTCGGGGGGTCGGGGAAGCTCAAAGAATGAATAAGACATGGTATTGTTTAGATTGATGTAAAGGGGAAGATGTGTGTGTTTCTAGAGAGAAGAAGAAACCAGGTGTTCACACACCTTATTTTACAAAGTGAACTTCCTACCCTCCTAGTTGGGACTAGGAGGGTATTTATACTTCAACAAGTCTAACTTAGCACTATTGACTAAACTAGTCCTTGTGAATGAGTAAAAGAAGAAACTAATGCAATTCCCCTGTGAATGACCACTTCACTTTAGCGAGGCTAACAATCTCCCCAAGTGATGTCATACGAGTTGCTTTACAATGTTCCCTACAAGCAAATTAAATATAACAGATAAGCAGCTGCTTCAAGAGTGTCTTCACAGTCATCAAACTTCATGAATCTTCTCACCGCCATTCTTTTACATTGCAGAAGAACAATGCGAGCAAATCTAATAGGGATTAAATGACCTTTTTGCTCTCCCCTAATTAGTGCTCTCCCCAAACTGACAACCTTTCTGATGAATTTCCTGAATTCGAAGAAGTCTTTTGATAATTAAATTAGAATGCCTTTTAGTCTTCTAACACGCAATGTGAAAATGTAGAAAAGAGCTGTCGACTTCGATCTTTCTTCAAGATTGTCCATTCGGGGAAATAAGATATCAACATCTTCATCTCACCAAATGCATTCCAAGTTATCTTTATATATCAAAATGTACCCATAATGTACACATTTCATCTCCCTAAGGTTACGATTATCTGGAATCAAGATACACTTGTGTACATGAAGCATTAATTGGAAGCATTCTATCATAAATCATATCAACCCTTGAGAAGATGTCGATGAACAATACCATTTGAAATTGTCTAACTCATCTCAACCCCCGTATCAAAATTCAACGGCTGTTGTTAGTAACCACATGTGAATATAACCCAATATGACGAACTTGAGAATGAAGTCAAATCTCCCGGACTGAATACTTAAGCTTGTACTATCCTTGTGAAAAGAACGGTGTAATACCTAATGTACAAAACCTCTTGACGTATCCTCAACTATGTGAGACACCGAAGTGATAGCTACTTTGTGGGTTAAGAGAGAAAGAATCACAAAAGTAACTAGATAGCAAGTCTTCATCACACTCAACATATTTGCCCAGCCAAGTCATCTTCGCGGAAGGGAAGAAAGAAAGAAGACGAAATAAGTACACGCGCCCGTCAAACTTCACTTCACACCCAAATAAATAATAATGAGTCATCTCCGTGGTCACGTTAAAATTCATCGAAAAACTTTAGCCGTGAACGTGTATCCTCCCGTGAAAATTTAATACCATACCAAAATACCATTCGGATGACCAATATTAAAAAAATTGTATCCAAGAATTTGTAAAACAAAAGTTGGATAGCAAAATTTTTTTACATCTATTTATCTCTAAAAAGAGAAAGAGACGTATAAGTTCACTCCATTGCATGCCAATGTTATTCATCCAGTCCATACCAGTAATTTTCGGATCCAACAGCCCATTACAATTCTTATACAAACCCATTATAGCCCAACTTCGAATTGATAGACCCAAGTCCAAGTGAGAAGCCAAAGCGCAAATCAACCCTATTCCAAAGTAACGGTTATATCAAAATCTTTCACGTGATATTTCACTTAACCTAAAAGTCACTTAAATAACTCTAACCTAATCACACAAGTGATAAAACATCGCCCCACTCTACACTCTCTCTCCAAAAAAACAGATCTGGTAACCATAAACGCATCTCAATCCCATCAAACAAACGCCTATCATCTCTCTTTTCATCATTAAAACCGAATACTCAAATACACAACATAGAGGAATACACCTCAAGAATGTCTTCAAGATCCGTTTGAAATGGGGTGTCAGGTAGGTTTTATATTGAGTTTGTGATGTCGTTTTTGAGTTACACCGAAAGAAAGTCACGTTGATAACAATTATTGTTATTCTTCGTGCTTGGATTTTCGGATATTACCATGAAGCTTAGTCGACTAATGGATCAATGATGAGTTGTGGTTCAAGAAAATCTTTAAAGTTATTTTCTTTTCGAGTTTAATTGATGTGAGATGGGGAGTGATATGTGAGGGTTATGTTTGAAGTGAGTCTAGGTCTAGGATTGGTTTTGGTTGTCGTTGTCTCGGAATAATAATGGACTGAAGTCGAAATGTTTTCGTTGGTATATGGTATGTTGTCAATGTGGTCAAGGTCTTTTGGTAAAGATTACGCGTAACTTTTTTCCATTTCAGCTCATTAATTTCTACGCGTAACTACTTGCTTATGCTTAGGCATACGCGTAACATGCTTATGCGTAGCCTTACACGTAAAGCAAGTTACGCGTAAGCTGCTTAAGCGTAAGCCACACTTAGGCGTGAAAGCGATAATGCGCGAAGCCCTACGCTGTAACTTCACTTCTACGCTGTATCTCAACCAGATTCCCCTTACGGCAAAAGGGTTTTGACCCTTTGACTTTTTCCGGCGAAGTTTTTCCGACCAAAACCCGTCAGCCTTCATAATAAACCGGAAAAGCATAAAATGCTTCCTTTTTGTCAAGTTTTGACCAAGAAAACTGAAGGTGTTGACCACAATATGTTCACGGTTTGGTACAAAAAGTAAAAGTAACCTGTTTGGATAAGATGACCCAAGACAATATGAAACAATGAAACCTGCTTTACCAAGACAGATGTGTTAACAATAAAAGACCATTACTTTTGACCAAAACAAGGATACTGAAACATGTATAAACTGCTTTACCCACAAATCGGAAAAAAAAATTTTCCGACCATCAAAATAAGCATAAAAACAGTTAAAACATGATTCAAACCAACATAAATCAAAAAACAACAACCAAGCTCGTTATACCAATTGTAGGATCGAAAATACTAGTGATTTATGTGGTTCGGGGGTCGGGGAAGCTCAAAGAATGAATAAGACATGGTATTGTTTAGATTGATGTAAAGGGAAGATGTGTGTTTCTAGAGAGAAGAAGAAGAAACCACACACACTTTATTTTACAAAGTGAACTTCCTACCCTCCTAGTTGGGACTAGGAGGGGTATTTATACTTAGACAAGTCTAACTTAGCACTATTGACTAAACTAGTCCTTGTGAATGAGTAAAAGAAGAAACTAATGCAATTCCCGTAATGACTTCACTTTAGCGAGGCTAACACACCCAAACTTCATTTATTGACTAAAACCTGCTCAAACCTGCTAATAGACTTTTTTGGCGCCAAAAAGACACTTGGATGGTTATGATGATTTTGTCCAATCCAATGGCTCAGATGAGGTGGGAAAGTTTCAGAGGTCAACAAGGAGTCTCAAAAGTCATTATAAAGAGAAAGAGAAGCAATGTATCAAAGTATCTAGTGTAATTTTAGTTTTTAATTGTCGTTTTTATTATTCTCAAATTTTCAGTGTAATTTAAACTTTCTTACCACTTTTTTTAAGTTATTTCAAGTATTTGTGAACTATTTTCAGTTTCAATTTCAAGTTTTAAGTTGCAAATTCAGTTTATGCAGTTTTCATTTCAAAAATCTCAATATGTGTTAATGTTGTTTTTAGTTGTTGTTTGGACTGAAATAGCACACATAAGCTCCTAGATAGCTTCTGAAAGCTATTAGATACATTAAAATTCAGTTTAGAATCAAAAAGGAAAAATCACCAAAAATACCAAATAATTAGTTGAAAAATCAAAAATCCCATGGAAATGGTGTTCACAAATGGAGCAGGTAGATTTTGGATGGCCTTGGGTTAGTGGCTTAGTGGTAAGCCTATAGGAGTGGTCTTGTGATCCTTGTTCTTGGTTTTTAGCCAAATCCATCTTGTAAGCCTTTTTGATCATTTTGGCATTTAACTGTTTAAGTTAATTAGTAGCTTTAATCTCTGTTTCTTATTGTTCATTGGTGATAGTTAAGTCAAATTAACTAATAAAATAGATAGCTTGTTCTTTTAAATTTGTAGTTATCAAAAATCTCATCTTCACAGTTTAAATATCATAATCATCATTAGTGAGTTTTATGTTGTTATGACTGTTGTTTTATGCTTATTTAGTTCTAATAATTGATATTATAAAGTCCGAAATCAAGACCATGGTTTTAAGTTGAGTTTTGCTTTGAAAATCACCATAACAGTCATTTAAAAGGGTGTTTGGATTTGCTTGTTTAAACTGTAACAGGTCTTGTTTGTGCTTGTTCTGTGTCACATACACACTTAATAACTCATATAAACAAGAAAACCAGTGGTCATTTAGTGAAATAGTCAAAATCACCTTTGATCACACCTAGATAGTTCACTGTTAGGATTTTTGAATACAAATCTCATCAAAGTAGCTTAGAATCTGTTAACCTAGCTTAAGTCAGTCTTAATATAGCTTATTACAACATATTCAAGTAGTAGTATTGATCACAAGTTCATATAAGTCAACTTTTTAGTTTTTATAAAAGTAAAATTTGCATTTGGTCAAGTTGAATTAAATGGACAATTTTAGTGTGTGTTTAATATTGAGATTTAGCTTGTAAGCTCTTGGGATATCAAAGATTAGCTGCTAAACTTAATTAGAAAAATGCTAGTTCACTTTTAATCAGATTATTTAGTGCTTATTTACTAGCTTCTTTTGAGTACCATCGGGAATTACATGCTATGTGCACAGTGGAAGTAACCACTTTTACAAGCTCACACAGAGCTTATTTGTTGGTCAAATCCTGTGATCCTTGGTTCTTTGGAAAGCCAACCAAGCCATCTTGAAGTTCCAAGCTTAAGTTTTTATTTTGAAGCTTGTTTGATAGGGCCGCATAAGCCTCATCTTTGTCCCATTTCGCCTTTTGACTATAAGAAGTCATAAGTGCTTATCTGCTTATTTCAGCTTATTAGTATGGCTCTCTGTGTATTCTAGCTTAATTTGAGTAGCATTAGCTTGTTTGTAGCTTATTCCAGCTTTGGTTCCAATTTATAAGCCTGTTTGAGCTTAAAACATCATATAAGCTCATTAAGTTCATCGTTTGAATCATAAGCTTATCAAACAGCTTATTTTCAGTTTGTAAAATTTGTGTTTTCATAAAAGTAGCTTATAATCAGTAGTTAAATAGTTTTCAAAAAGAAAATCTGAGAAAAACATCATTATAAATATAGTGATAGCGTTTATTTAATAGATTTTAGCTTTTTGATTTTTCTTTTTAGCTTATTATTAAGCAAATTTTGTTTTGATATTTTTCTTAGTTTTCTGTCACCTTAAGTTATTTTTAGAAAAAGTTTCATAATTTTCCTATTCTGTTTAGTATTTATTAGAATTTTAAATAGTTAAAAGTATTAAATAATTAGTAATAAATAATTAAAAAGCATAAAAATATCTTTTCAGTTTTAAAATTAGTTTTATAATATTCTAGATTTTTCTAAGTTAAAATTTCATTTTTCCAGGTTTATTTTATATTTTCTAGTATTTAAGTGTATTTTAAATAATAATTAATTAGTAATAAATAGATAAAAAGTGTAAAAAATATATTTTTAGTTTTAAAATAAGTTTTATAATATTTTAGATTTTTCTGAATCATAATTTTATTTTTCTAGCCTTATTTCATATTTTCTTTTATTTTAGAGTATTATTAAATAGTTTAAAATAGTTTTTAATTAATAATAATTAAATAAATAGTTATAAAAATAATTTTATTTTTCTAATAATTTTCTTTTGTTTTTAGGATTCCAAAATTGTCATTTTCATATTTTTAGGTCTTTTATTTCTTAGATCTCACCTTTTAATTTTGTACGTTTACGTAGTTTTTAAACGTACGATTTACATTTCTTTAATCTGATTGTGGTGCTTTCCAATTAGTATCAATTCCATTCCAATCAATCAAGAGTGTAGTTATTCAATCCAAATCCTTACTGATCACTATCCTTAGTGATCATTCTATCATCCGATCAAGTTTACACACCATTGAGTCTCCGGGGACTTAACGACCGAATTCATTATATTCTCCTGATCTTCATTGCATTGGTTTCGAAAGCGCTTTTAAGTTTATTACGGTTAGCCATTCACAAGTTTCTAGCTTGTGTGATATAGCTTGATTGTTTCAGACCAATCAAATTTTGCCATTGGAGGCTTTAGCGTGTGTTAAACCTTTTCGCAACCCATTCTTGCACATATACCACCATTTGTAAAAAGTTTTTTTGTAAAGTTATCAAAATCTCAAAAAGTTCATTAACACTTTTCCTAAAGTGTTAACAAACCCAAAAAAATATATATAAATATAAAACAACAAAACAATCGTAAC
The DNA here is from genome assembly GCA_910596185.1 of Chrysanthemum makinoi. Classification (NCBI taxonomy): domain Eukaryota; kingdom Viridiplantae; phylum Streptophyta; class Magnoliopsida; order Asterales; family Asteraceae; genus Chrysanthemum; species Chrysanthemum makinoi. The sequence continues at coordinate 229,211,700 of OU343219.1, read as the reverse complement.
GTTTTCTATCTTGTATTTTCTTTGAGGTGATTCTTAAAGAGATATGATTTGGTTAAACGGGACGATACCAAAAATATTGTCCAAAAAGTTTTTCAACCCATCAGCACAAATCCATACCTACGTCTTTTCAGTGGTACTTAATTAATACATAAAAATCAACCACCACAAATCAAGGCAGTACACCTACTAACTGGGGGTGTGACCATAATAAGTTCCCAAACAACAGATTTAAAACTTGCCTTTGTGTCCTTGTGATTTGGTGTACCTTTTTCAAAGAAGCCATTTCATTTGTGAGTATTGGTTAAGTTCACTTGTCGTTTTGCCTCACATTTGTTTTGAAAACTGATTTTTATACTTAGTGCATGCGCACTCGTTCTTCCAGTTCTACAAGTCCACTTTCTTCAACTTGGCAAGATTCCTCGTAGACGTAGAGGACGTTCGCTCCTTCACCGCGTGATCGAGGAACGCCTACCGCCACCACCACCGTCGTAATGGCGTAAGACAAGCCGATGAACGAGCTTCTCCAAGCACCCATCGAGGGTTACGGAGATGCCATTGTTGTCCCAAACCATCGTGGGTGATACCTTTGAGCTCAAGACCGGGTTGCTTAATCTAGTAACCCAAAGCCAATTCTATGGTTTTGAGCGGGATGATCCTCATGCACACATTCGATGGTTTAACAAGATTGCATCTACCATCAAATACAAGAATGTCCCACATGAAGCTATCAAGCTTCTTCTGTCCCATTTTCTCTAGAGGACAAGCCCTAATTGGCTTGAGAAACAAACCCCTCGTTCCATTGAGACATGGGAGGATTTAGTCACCAAGTTTGTTAACAAATTCTATCCTCCATCCCGAACTACAAGTCTTAAGAATGAGATAATGAAATTTTCTCAGAGATTTGATGAATCATTCGGGGAGGCATGGGATCGTTACAAAGAATTGCTCCAAAAGTGTCCGCATCATGGTTTTACCGAGTTAATGCAAATGGATACTTTCTACAATGGTCTGAACCACCAATCAAGACTCTTGAATGCCTCCCGAGGTAATTTCTTGAGCAAGACCACCAAAGAAGCCTTGCAAATCATTGAGAACAAGTCCCGTGTCCGCCCTTTCCGAGCAAAGACATACCGCCTCCTACTGGACCTTCTTCATCTCCGTGAGTATATCTAGCACTGATGCTAAGATTGACAAACTCACGGATATTGTTCAGGCTTTGGTTCTTGCTAACCAAAAGTCACCTTCACACGCACACCATCGCATGGTGAAGTAAAGAAAGTCGAGAGTTGTGTTACTTGTGGTGGTCCTCATGCATACTACAACTGCATCGCCACCGATGGTAGTCCGTTTGAAGCCAATGCTCTAGCCGGTACTTCACATCAGGGAGGTAATCAATACCGTCCTCAAAATGAACCACACTACCGTGCTAACACTAATCGGGCACCACCCGGTTTTAACCAGAATCATAACATGCAAAACCGGAACCAACCTAGAATGAACCAAGGTTATCAAAACCAAGGTAATTTCTATCCTGCACCAAATCAAGGTTTCCAACATCAAGAGAACCTTAATCAAAACAATTTCAATCGAGGGAATCAATTTCATGGGAATATGAATCCTAATCAAGGAAATTTTCAAAATCAAGGCCCTAATCCTAACATTAGAGGCCAGAATTTTCCTAATCCACCTCCCGCCATTGTTCCAACCGACCATCATCTCGATGAGTTGTTGAAGCAATTCATGAAATCCCAAGATGAAATGAACAGTTGTTGGTCACAGATTGCTCGATCTTAAGAAGTCTTTAAATTATCAACCCTGGGCTCAGGAAAACTTCCGAGCAACACGATCGCTAACCCGAGGGGCGATGCAAAGGCGATCACAAACTGTAAGTGGTGTTTATATGATGGACCTGCTATTCCTACTACCTCTTCTTCTTCTATCCCAAAGGTAGTGGAAAGTGAACCTAAGACACATAATGGACCTACGACTCCAATGCCTCCTCCACTAGGAGAAATGAGTCAAGTTACCAAGGATACAACGGACAAGGTGCATTATTCAAGCCCACTACAAGACACGCCCTACCTTCGGTAGTCCAAACTCAAGTTGTCCGAAACCCAAATCAAATCCAGGAGTTGTTTTGAACCTCCAAGAGCTCTTGAAAACCGAAATCCAAATCTTCTATTCCTTACCCATCACGCTTGAATGAGCAAAGCTCCGAGAAAGCCACCATCAAATGGACAAATTTTTTCAAATTTTCCAAGAGTTACATTTTGACATAAGCTTTTCGGATGCTATCATGCTAATGCCCAAGTTTGCATCGACTCTCAAACACATGTTAAGCAACAAGGAAAAGCTGTTTGAAATGGCAAAACTCCTCTTAACAAGAACTGCTCTAGCTTATCCCAAGAAGCTTCCGAAAAGCTTGGAGATCCTGGAAAATTTCTCTTACCTTGTGTATTTCCGGGAATGGTTGAATGCTTTGCCTTAGCAGATCTTGGTGCAAGCATCAACCTGAGCCTTATTCAAGATGGAAGAAACTTTCTCTTTCGGAACTTACTCCTACATGCATGACTCTCGAGCTTGCAGATCGTTCCATATCCCGTCCTTTTGGCATTGCCGAGGACGTATTTGTGAAAGTAGGAAAGTTCCATTTCCCACCTGACTTCGTGGTTGTTGATTGTGATGCCGATCATCGGGTTCCTCTCATTGTTGGTCGAGGATTCCTGAGAACGGGTCGAGCTCTCATTGATGTATTTGAGCAAGAAATCACATTACGTTGGTAATGAAGTCATCACCTTTAACCTTGATCGAACTTCGAGGTACTCAGCAAACTATGATTCTGAGTCGGTTAACCGAATAGATATCATTGATGTTGTTTCTGAAGAGTACTCTCAAGAAGTTCTTGGTTATTCTCATAATTCTGTAAGTGGGGATCCCACCACATCTTCTCAACCTATCATAGCCAATTCCACTCCTTCTATCACCCCTTTTGAGGGAAGAGACTTCATCTTGGAAGAGATTGAAGCATACTTGGCTAGTGATTCTGCTCCATGGGAAATTGATCACGCTCCAATTGACATTGAGAGGGATATACTTCTCATTGAGAAGTTGCTTAATGATGATCCATCATCAACCCCTCACACTAGTGATTCAATTCCAAATGAGATTAATCTGGAAGGAGATATTCTTCTTGAGAAATTGTTAAATCATGACACTCTCTCCTCTCCCTCCCGCCGAGCTTCATAACAAGGAAGTCAAGTCAGTTGAGAAAACTGAAGAATTTCCTGAAGTCGACCTTAAGGACTTACCACCTCATCTCGAGTATGCATTTCTTGAGGGTGATGATAAATTACCCGTCATTATTGCTCGAGATTTGAGTAAAGATGAAAAGTCTGCGCTCATAAAGATCTTGAAGTCACACAAGCAAGCAATTGCTTGGAAACTCTCCGACATTCAGTGGTATCAACCTCTGAATTACCGATCTCAAACCAGCTCAACATCGAGAAGAGTAAATCCTAAGATCCATGATGTTATCAAACAGGAGGTTATCAAACTTCTTGATGCAGAATTAATTTACCCGATCTCAGATAGTCCTTGGGTTAGCCCAATTCCATCGTGTTCCTAAAAGGGTGGCATAACTGTCGTCACAAATGAAGATAACGAGTTAATTCCAACTCGATTGGTAACGGGATGGCGTATTTGCATTGACTATCGTAAGTTGAATGACGCCACTCGTAAAGACCATTTTCCTCTACCCTTCATGGACCAAATGCTTGAGAGATTAGCAGGGAATGAATACTATTGTTTCCTTGATGGTTTCTCGGGTTATTTTCAGATTCCCATTGATCCACAGGATCAAGAGAAGACTACATTCACCTGCCCATACGGAACTTTTGCCTACAAACGTATGCCTTTTGGCTTATGTAATGCTCCTGCACGCTCCAACGATGTATGATGGCCATTTTCCATGACATGATCAGGGAAACAATGGAGGTGTTTATGGATGACTTCTCGGTCATTGGGGATTCTTTTCAAACATGTCTCTCCCATTTAGAAAAATGCTTCAAAGGTGTGAAGACACCAATCTTTGTCTAAATTGGGAGAAGAGCCACTTTATGGTCAAAGAAGGCATAGTCCTTGGCCATAAAATTTCAAAAAACGGGATTGAGGTAGATAGAGCAAAAGTCGATGTTATTGCTAAATTACCTCATCCTACTACCGCCAAAGGTATTAGGAGTTTTTAGGTCATGCGGTTTCTATCAGATTCATACAAGACTTTTCTAAAATCGCCCGGCCTATGACCCATCTTCTTGAAAAGGATGCTCCTTTTATCTTCTCACCGAGTGCATCAAGCTTTTGAAACATTAAAGAAAAAGCTATCTGAAGCACCCATTCTCTTGTTCCCGACCGGGACTTGCCTTTTGAGCTCATGTGCGATGCAAGTGATTTTGCTATCGGTGCCTTAGGGCAACGCAGAAACAAGCATTTTCAGCCTATCCACTACGCAAGTAAGACTATGACTGAAGCTCAAACTCATTACACTACCACGTAAAAGAGCTATTACGTGGTGTATGCATTTGAGAAGTTTCAGCCATACTTAATCTTGACCAAATGCGTGGTGTATACGGATCACTCGGCTCTCAAATATCTCTTTGCAAAACAAGATGCAAAGCCGAGATTGCTCCGTTGGATTCTCCTCCTGCAAGAATTTGATATCATCATACGTGATAAAAAGGAGCCGAGAATCTAGTCACGATCATTTGTCCGATTAGAAAACCCTCACCAAGATGTTTTCGAGAAAAAGGAAATAAACGAAACATTTCCTCTCGAGACACTCAATGCGGTTTCTTTTCGTGGAAATTCTACCACCCCATGGTTTGCTGACTTCGCAAATTACCATGCGGGTAACTTCATAGTGAAAGGGATGTCACCCAACAAGAACAAATTCTTCAAGGATGTTAAACATTATTTGGGACGACCCTTCTTATTCAAAAATCGTGCGGATCAAGTCATCGAAGGTGTGTTTATGGACAGGAAGCTATTGACATTCTTACAGCTTGCCATGCTGGACCCACCGGGGGCCATCATAGTCCAAACTACACCGCCAAAAGGTGTTTGATTCCGGGTTTTATTGGCCCACAATCTATAAGGATGCCCACGATTTTGTCAAAACCTGTGACGCTTGTCAACGTCATGGAAATATCTCTCAAAGAAATGAAATGCCGCAAAATGCCATTCAAGTTTGTGAGATCTTTGACATCCGGGTATTGACTTTATGGGGCCATTTCCATCTTCTAGAGGAAACAAGTACATACTCGTGGTACATTGACTATTTGTCAAATGGGTTGAAGCAAAAGCTTTACCTACCAATGATGCCCGAGTTGTTGTGAAGTTTTAAAATCTCTTTTTGCCAGGTTTGGAACTCCGAGAGCGATAATCAGTGATCGTGGTACGCATTTCTGCAATGACCAATTTGATCGTGTCATGCAAAAGTATGGTGTTACCCACCGCCTCTCTACTGCATACCACCCCCAAACAAGTGGGCAAGTGGAAGTTTCCAACCGTGGTATTAAAAGAATTCTTGAAAGGACAATAGGCGAAAATCGTGCATCCCGGTCGGATAAACCGGATGACGCACTGGGCCTTTCGCATACCTTACAAAACACCCATCAGGTGTACTCCATACAAGCTAGTGTACGGAAAGGCATGTCATCTTCCGATTGAGCTTGAGCACAAAGCATACTGGGCCTTAAAACATGCAAATTTCGATATTCATGACAAATGGTGATCACGAAAAGTTCAAATGAATGAATTAAATGAACTTCGTGATCAAGCATACGAGAACTCTTTGATCTACAAACAAAAGACAAAGAAGATTCATGACTCTAAAATCAAGAACCGCCAACGTTGGTGATCGAGTCCTTCTTTTCAATTCAAGATTGAAGATTTTCTCGAGAAAGCTCAAGTCCCGTTGGTCTGGACCATTCACCATTGCTAAGGTTTATCCTTATGGTACCATTGAGCTATCTCAACCCGATGGTCCAAATTTTAAAGTGAATGGTCATCGGTTGAAACATTATTTTGGAGAGGACATTCCTCCTGTGGTTGTCCCGGATCTACAAACTTTCCCCATGAACCAATGAATGGGGATCGAGTCAAGCTAATGACTCGGAAACAAAAACAAGAGACACACCATATGGGTTTTCACCCATATTTCGTCTTTCTTTCTCTCGTTCTACCACCCTAGTGTGGGGAGTTGCCCCCACGCTGTTGTATAAAATCTTGTTAAAAAAAAAATCATTTCCTAATAATGGCCGTAATATTTCCTTTTTCGTTCTTTGTTTCGCATAACCGCTTGCATTTGAATATTGAGGGCAATATTCATTTCTTAGTGGGGGAATTCTCACTTAATTTTATCATGTATTATCCACCCAATTCCCCGCTTTTGGCCAAAAATTTTTTTAGTAAGTGTTTTTCACTTACTCAGCAAATGGTTATCAGTCCACCATGTCTAAAAACAAAAGGATTGGCTAATCCAGGAGCAAACGGCTCTTGGTAAAGATTTCTCAAACCGCTTATGGCTTGCAATTTGCCCAAAATTGTATGGTATTCAACTCACCATATCCTAAAAGTGAAGAGTTGGCTAGCCCGCAAGTTTATGGCTTGTGGTAAAGGCGTGGAAAAGCCATAATTGGTAATCAGACTCACCAAAGATAATTCTGATAATTTATCTAAGAGTTGGCTAGTCCAGAGCAAACGGCTTCTGATAAAGACAAATCAAATCCGTCTTACAGACTTATGATTTGCTCAAAACCATTTGGTTATCGTTGTACCAAGGTTCTTACTTGAATCAAAACAATTGGCTACTCCGAAGTGATGGCTTTTGGTAAAGAGTTTTAAAATCCATTAAAGATCTAAATCATTGCTAGGGACTAGCAATATCTTAGTGTGGGGATTGATGAGTGTCTAAATACTCATCATTTTTGTACAATCTAAACTGCAAAATCATCCTAAAACACTCGAAATGCATCAAAATAATAAAAATATCACAAATCAGTGTTTTATGTGTTTTAAATGCAAAAATATCAAAATCAGATGAAAAACATATCAAGTTTGCAAAATTGGCAGTTTTAGTCCCCCAAGTTTCAAAAGTTGTCAAAAACAGTCCCTGGTAAATCAAAATGTAGAATTTTATCATTCAAGGTCCCTGAAATATTCTAAATTGTCAAAAATGGTCCTTGAATGATTCTTTGGTCAAATGGCAGAAAAGGTCCCTAAAGTTTGAAAAATTGCAAAATCAGTCCTTGGATATTTTAAAATGGAATTTTATGCAAAAGGGTCCTTGTACTATCAAAGTTTGTCAAGTTTGGTCCTTGTGATATCTTTGGAAAATGGGCAAGTTCAGTCCTCAACTTTGGCCGAATTACATTTTTGGTCCTTGTATACTTGCTATACCAAACGGACACCTTTTAAATATCAAGCCCAAAACACAAATCCAACCAAGTCCATACCACCGCCCAACCTTAGCCCAACCCTACCTTGACCCTTGACCCCATGAGCTTTGAGCCAGTCCACATCTATTTTGAACCCCACCATAATCCATTTTGACCCACCCCGTTAATAATATCAAACGGTCAACAAAAGTCAAAAATACTCAAACGCGCCAAATACCACCATGCACTCGCTTCATCTCCTCTCTTAGCTGAATTCCAAAACCGAGTGGTTTTCCATCTTTTTCAAACACACCACTTGTCTCACCTCACCTCACCTTACCTTGTCCCTCCACCTTCACTAACACCCAAACTTCATTTATTGACTAAAACCGCTCAAACCTCGCTAATAGACTTTTTGGCTAAAAGACACTTGATGGTTATGATGATTTTTTCCAATCCAATGGCTCAGATGAGGTGGGAAAGTTTCAGAGGTCAACAAGGAGTCTCAAAAGTCATTATAAAGAGAAAGAGAAGCAATGTATCAAAGTATCTAGTGTAATTTATTTTTTCATTGTCGTTTTTATTATTCTCAAATTTTCAGTGTAATTTAAACTTTCTTACCACTTTGTTTAAGTTATTTCAAGTATTTGTGAACTATTTTCAGTTTCAATTTCAAGTTTTAAGTTGCAAATTCAGTTTATGCAGTTTTCATTTCAAAAATCTCAATATGTGTTAATGTTGTTTTTAGTTGTTGTTTGATGAAATAGCACACATAAGCTCCTAGATAGCTTCTAAAAGCTATTAGATACATTAAAATTCAGTTTAGAATCAAAAAGGAAAAATCACCAAAAATACCAAATAATTAGTTGAAAAATCAAAAATCCCATGGAAATGGTGTTCACAATTTGGAGCAGGTAGATTTTGGATGGCCTTGGGTTAGTGGCTTAGTGGTAAGCCTATAGGAGTGGTCTTGTGATCCTTGTTCTTGGTTTTTAGCCAAATCCATCTTGTAAGCCTTTTTGATCATTTTGGCATTTAACTGTTTAAGTTAATTAGTAGCTTTAATCTCTGTTTCTTATTGTTCATTGGTGATAGTTAAGTCAAATTAACTAATAAAATAGATAGCTTGTTCTTTTAAATTTGTAATTATCAAAAATCTCATCTTCACAGTTTAAATATCATAATCATCATTAGTGAGTTTTATGTTGTTATGACTGTTGTTTTATGCTTATTTAGTTCTAATAATTGATATTATAAGGCCTATAATCAGTTTCATGGTTTTAAGTTGAGTTTTGCTTTGAAAATTACCATACATCATTTAAAAGGGTGTTTGATTTGCTTGTTTAAACCTGTAATGTGTCTTGTTTGTGTTGTTTGCTTGTGCTTGTTCTGTGTCACATACACACTTAATAACTCATATAAACAAGAAAACCAGTGGTCATTTAGTGAAATAGTCAAAATCACCTTTGATCACACCTAGATAGTTCACTGTTAGGATTTTTGAATACAAATCTCATCAAAGTAGCTTAGAATATGTTAACCTAGCTTAAGTCAGTCTTAATATAGCTTATTACAACATATTCAGTAAGTAGTATTGATCACAAGTTCATATAAGTCAACTTCTTTAGTTTTTTTATAAAAAGTCAAATTTGCATTTGGTCGTTTTTGAATTAAATAGACAATTTTAGTGTGTGTTTAATATTGAGATTTAGCTTGTAAGCTCTTGGGATATCAAAGATTAGCTGCTAAACTTAATTAGAAAAATGGTAGTTCACTTTTAATCAGATTATTTAGTGCTTATTTACTAGCTTCTTTTGAGTACACTGCTCAAATTGTGCTCAGTGCACGTGGAAGTAACCACTTTCACAAGCTCACACAGAGCTTATTTGTTGGTCAAATCCTGTGATCCTTGGTTCTTTGGAAAGCCAACCAAGCCATCTTGAAGTTCCAAGCTTAAGTTTTTATTTTGAAGCTTGTTTGATAGGGCTGCAATAAGCCTCATCTTTGTCCCATTTCTGTCTTTTGACTATAAGAGTCATAAGTGCTTATCTGCTTATTTCAGCTTATTAGTATGGCTCTCTGTGTATTCTAGCTTAATTTGAGTAGCATTAGCTTGTTTGTAGCTTATTCCAGTTTTGGTTCCAATTTATAAGCCTGTTTGAGCTTAAAACATCATATAAGCTCATTAAGTTCATCGTTGAATCATAAGCTTATCAAACAACTTATTTTCAGTTTTTAAAATTTGTGTTTTCATAAAAGTAGCTTATAATCAGTAGTTAAATAGTTTTCAAAAAGAAAATCCAGAAAAACATCATTATAAATATAGTGATAGCGTTTATTTAATAGATTTTAGCTTTTTGATTTTTCTTTTTAGCTTATTATTAAGAAAATCTTGTTTTGATATTTTTCTTAGTTTTCTGTCACCTTAAGTTATTTTTAGAAAAAGTTTCATAATTTTCCTAATCTGTTTAGTATTTATTATAATTTTAAATAGTTAAAAGTATTAAATAATTAGTAATAAATAATTAAAAAGCATAAAAATATCTTTTCAGTTTTAAAATTAGTTTTATAATATTCTAGATTTTTCTAAGTTAAAATTTCATTTTTCCAGGTTTATTTTATATTTTCTAGTATTTAAGTGTATTTTAAATAATAATTAATTAGTAATAAATAGATAAAAAGTGTAAAAAATATATTTTTAGTTTTAAAATAAGTTTTATAATATTTTAGATTTTTCTGAATCATAATTTTATTTTTCTAGCCTTATTTCATATTTTCTTTTATTTTAGAGTATTATTAAATAGTTTAAAATAGTTTTTAATTAATAATAATTAAATAAATAGTTATAAAAATAATTTTATTTTTCTAATAATTTTCTTTTGTTTTTAGGATTCCAAAATTGTCATTTTCATATTTTTAGGTCTTTTATTTCTTAGATCTCACCTTTTAATTTTGTACGTTTACGTAGTTTTTAAACGTACGATTTACATTTCTTTAATCTGATTGTGGTGCTTTCCAATTCTCAGATCAATTCCATTCCAATCAATCAGTAGTGTAGTTATTCAATCCAAATCCTTACTGGTCACTATCCTTAGTGATCATTCTATCATCTGATCAAGTTTACACACCATTGAGTCTCCGTGGGACTTAACGACCCGGGAATTCATTATATTCTCCTTATCTTCATTGCATTGGTTTCTGAGCAGTTTTAAGTTTATTACGGTTAGCCATTCACAAGTGGCTAGCTTGTGTGATATAGCTTGATTGTTTTCAGCACCAATCAATGCTTTACCCAAGAATACAAATGCTTGTGACAAAGCTTCTTCTGGTTCTATTTCAAGATCAGTGATTCCTTGTTCCTGGTAATGTTGTTGTTCAGGTGGATAGTTTTGTTGTTGAGGGATGTATTGCTGCAAGTTGTTGTTAGTGGAAGATGATGAAGCTTGTTGTTGTGTATTCACTGGAGTTTGAGTCTTTGCAATGAGTGCCAATGGATCATGATTCTTTGCTAATCTTTCTTGCCTGACTTCATTCACTTCATTTTGGTTTTGTTTGAGAAAATCGTTGAGTTGATCAAAGTTCACTTGATGTAAGTCCTTTGTTTGGTTGACAATAGTGACATATCGTCCCCATTCTTATGGTAGATTGTTCAGGAACTTGATGTTGCTCACGATAGTTCTGGGTGTCAACTTGTTTCGACAGCTCATTCATTAAAGTACAAAACCTTCCATAGTAGGATTCAATGGATTCTCCCGGGTAGATGTAAACTTCTCCCATGCGCTAGCAACTTGTTCTCGTGGTCTTGTTGACCGATTTACGTTCCATGACAAAGTCGTCCTAACACGCTTCCCACATGTCGAAGCAGCTTCACAACCGCCTACAAAGCAAAGATGTCTCTTGGTAAACCCAGGTTGTATAATATGAATTGCCATGTCATCTCGCTTCGACTTGTTTCGATCCTCTTGAGTATTCAGTGTCTTTTGAAGACGAAAAAATGGTGGGACGGGAGGTGTTGCATCAGATTTCCGGACTTGTCGAGGTATGAAGGGTCCATCCTGAATGGATTTAATCATGAGTTTTCCATTAGGTTTGGTCTTGATGTAACGAAGCATACGACTTGTCCATTGAAGATAACCACCTTTTTCCAACATAGGAGGACGGTTTTCAGACCTACCGCATTAATATCTTGTTGAGTAGCCATTGATGAAGGTATGATCTGATAAAGTTGATGTAGGATCGATTCAACAATAAAGGAGTTGTGGTTGATGAAGATTAAGCCCGGTTGAGGTGTTTCGAAAGTCGTACTCGTAACCTTGGTTCTTAAAAAATTTCGCCCAAAATTTGAAATTCACTATAAAAATCAATTCTAAGGTCGTATGAAAAATTTGAGTTATGACAATTTTGACGCCAAATTTGACCAAAAATTTGAATTTAGGCCAAAAATTTGAATTTTTGACCAAAATTTTCACAGTTAAACCAAAATTTGAATTTCGTAAAATTGAACGCTTAGTCTCCTCAAAATTTTAAATTTTACTCAAGTTTTCCGCCAAAAACTTTTTTTTTTTAAAAAAAAACCTTTATGCGTAGAAAGAGCTTAGTAGAAACGAAGTTACGAGTAGGAAATGGTTACGAGTAGGATGGCTTAGGCGTAGGATCTTATGCGTAGGATGCTTAGGCGTAGGATCTTATGCGTAGGATCTTAGGCGTAGGGTTCCTTAGGCGTAGAAAGTATCTTACGCGTAACCTTAGGCTTATGCGTAGACAAAAACTTAGTCGTAAAACCCACGCTAAGTGTGATCTTATGCGTAGAGTTCTACTCGTAAGAGTTTATGCTTATCCGTAAACTTAGGTTAAAAACCAAAAATCCTTTACACTGTCACAGCGTAAGGGATATCCACAAGTCGGAGTGTTCCACACACTTATCCAAGTGAGGGAAGCACTGAGTAACCTTTGAAGCTCGAAGATTCTTCACCAAAAGGTTATGAGTAGAAAACTAGGGTTTTGACTTTTTGACTTCTACTCGTAAGAAATTTCCAATGATTCAAACGATGTCTCTTGCAATGATATCCTTAAAACACTCCAATAACACAAATCTTTTGACCTTTTTCACCCAAAGTGCTTATAAAAGTTACGAGTAGAAATGACCAATGAACCAAAATCGAGTTCAAAAATGATTTAAAACACGTAAAGTTTGAACTTTTGCAAAACTAGAATCTTAAACACTATATAAACCTTAGACCATAAGAATCTTGAAGATTTAAGTGCAAAATTAAAGCTTTAAGCGTAACACTCTTGAGAACGAACTACGCGTAACACCACAAAAAAAAACTTCAACCAAAACACTCCTAAACCATTGTTAGGCGATTGATACCAATTGTAGGACCACTACGATATATCAACCTTATCACAAAGTACCCACGTTAACCAAAGTTATGCGTAGAACTCGTGAAACCCAAACGCAAACATATGCGTAAAAGAAAGAAAAGATAAAGATGAGATGGTGACTTGATGTAATATTCGTGTATGTGAGAGGATAAGATAAACACAATATGTTGTATTACTTCAAAGGAAAACACACACACACACACTTTCAAGCACACCCCTCAAATGACCATTTGAGGGGTATTTATAGTACAAGATAGAAGTACCCTAAAAGGCTTTCTATGGGCTCGGTTTGGACTTGGATTGGGCTTGGATCGTTTGAGGTTATACAAGGCTAGCTTAACTAAACTAATACCCATTTAGCTTAGCCCAATCCACGAGCCCTTTGACTATTCTATCACGATATCTAACACACGTTACAAAGTTCCTAAACGTGAATGACCATCACTTCTAATAAAACAATTAAGGCTAACAGAGAAGTTTTATGATTTCCTTTTTAAAAACTTCTTTCTTGTTGGGATTGAGTCGACGTTGACGTTCAACAACAGGTTTGACTCCATCTTCTAAATTGATTTTGTGCTTGCAGAAATTGGGACTAATTCCTGGGATATCAGATGTTTTCCAAGCGAAAGCTTGTTTGTGATTTTTGAGGACAGAAACTAAACTTTCTTTCTCATTGGCCTCGAGTAATGAAGATATGACTACTGGAAGAAGTGAATTTTCCTCCAAGTAAGCATATTCTAGATGATCAGGGAGAGGTTTGAGCACGAGATCTGTTGGTGGTTCTTCGATAGAGGATTTTATTCTCATCTCGTCAACAAAGTTATTGCTTCAAAATTTTCTTCCTCCATTTCTTCCTCCTCCATGTTATCTCCTTCGAATTCTACTTTCATGAAATCATCAAAGTCTGTTTCATTGATTTTTTCCGGAAGTAGTCATGAATGGATCGGATTTGTTGAGTAATGCATCCAATTCTTCGTCAGTGACTTCATCGATAACATCGATGTTGAAACAAGTGTCATCACTAGAATGTGGATAGCGCATCGCTTTATCGATTAGAAAGGTGATTCGATCTTCTCCAACTCCAAGGTTGAGTTCTTTTCCTTTCACTTTGATGATTGCATCGGCGGTATTTAGGAAAGGTCTTCCTAAGATGAGTGTGACTTTACTATCTTCTTCCATTTCTAAGATTACAAAGTCCACGGTAAAAATGAATTTACCGACTTGAACAAGCATATTCTCGGCAATACCCACAGGATATTGATAAGAATGATTTGCTAATCGAATGCTCATTTTTGTTGGTTTGAGGCTGTTGTTGCATAACTTGGAGTACAGTGAATAAGGCATCAAATTGATACTTGCGCCAAGGTCGGCTAAAGCATCGCATCGAATATTATTCCCGAAAGTGCATGGAATAAGAAAGCTCCCAGGATCTCCGAGCTTTGGTGGGATCTTGTTTTGGAAAATGGCCGAGCATTCTTCGTTAAGGAAAGTAGCTGATATTTGCTCTAGCTTGCTTTTGTTATTAAGAAGTTCTTACAAGAATTTCCCGTAATTGGGAATTCCGGCTAAGACATCAACGAGAGGAACATTGAGTCTAACCTCTTTGATTATTTCGATGAACTTCTTATAACGTTCTTCCATTTTTTCTTTCTTAAGGCGTTGAGGATATGGAATTTTTGGTGTGTGCGCCTTGACAGATGGTGTGGTTTTATTTTGGGTGTTTTGATTTGTGTTGGTTTCCTTGGCTTCATCCTCACTATCTTGGGCAATAGGAGTATTTTTATTAGGATTTGGTGGTGGATCGTACGAGAGACCACTTCTTGTGAAGACAGCATTGATATGCTCATTTCTCGTTTGTGGTGGACGGTAAGTTTTATCATTTGATGGTTTTGGGTTGGATTGGGTGTTACTTGGCAACGAACCAGATGGTCAAGAGGAATGTTGGTCAGAAAGTTTGCCAAATTTGTTTTCAAGATCTTGGATAGATGCTTGATGATTTTTCTGTCCCTGCTCAACTTTGGCTTTGAGATTGAAAAATTGATTTTTGATAAAATCATTTGCAGATTTGTGAGTAGCCATGAATTCTCTCATGGTTTTTTTGAATTTGGATTCTTCCATCTTTTTGTCAGAGTTTGGTGGTGCTGGATTGTCAGTTCGTGGTTGAGAATCACGGTTGTCATCCCTTGGTCGGCGGTCTTGCCAATTTCCAGAATTTCGACCGTAATAATTACTACGATATCCTCCTCCACGATATCCTCCTTGGACATAATTCGCTTATCCTTCGTTAGGTCCACCCATAGGCTTATCATCGCACTCAGACGATGGGTGATTTCCTCCACAATTGTTGCATCCGTCTCGCATTTCCTTCATTTCTTCTTTGATATCTTTGTATTGCGAGTCGATTTTTTAGGTTAAGGCTTCCATTTTCTCCATGAGTTTTGAGGTATCGGTGTTTTCGACAAAATCAACGGTTTTTTGAAGAGGTTTGGTTTTGGAATCTTTAGACCAATCGAGTTTGAGAAGTACTCGATCTTCGAGTAATTGGTGTGCATTGTTAGAAGTTTTATATAGAAAAATTCCTCCAGCATCAAGGATGCCTTGAGAGATTTCATCTAGTCCATGGTAAAAGATTTGGATAATGGTTCCTTTGGATAATCCATGTCCATGACAACTACGAAGCAAATCTTTCATCCGAAGCCAAGCTTTGACAAGTGATTCGTTGGGATTTTGTGAGAAAGCACGAATTTCTCCCATTAATCGATCAAACATGGCAGGTGGAAAGAATCGGCTTACAAAGGCTTGCCTCATCTCCTCCCAAGTGTTGATAATTCCTAGGGTTAATTCATTGTACCATACTTTAGCATCTCCGGCGAGTGATGATGGAAAAAGTTTGAGTTTGATGGCATTGACATCGGTGTCTCCATAACGGAACATGCCACAAATTTTGATGAATTCGGAAATGTGCTTATGCGGATCGGCCCGTGCACGGCCATCGAATTGACGGTCTTTGATCATGGAAAGACGATGACCCTTCACGGTGAAGTTGTCACCTAGGTTGACAGCAACAATAGCACTCCCAGGGGTTGGTGCTACGGCTCGGTTGGTTCCCCACATGGGTTGATCGTCCGCCATGGGAAAAGGTAAATTGGTGAAAGAGTTGTAAATGACTTTTGCTTCTACGAGGTTATCAAATGGTGGGTTTGGTACTCTTCGTACACGATCGGCTAAGGCTATGAAAGGTGTTCTTCTTCTTCGTCGAATCAAACGTTCGGGGTTGGTAAGAGGTGAAATTGGTTATATTCCCGCTGCACGAGTGTTCATACAATGACCTAGAGAACCCAGGCAATATCTAAACACACGGACAAACAACGAAAACAGTTTTCTGGATAGAAAAGGGTAACCGGATCGGTTGCGGGGAGCGACCGATCGGTTAGATCAATGTGGTTGGTTAAAGGCGAACCAGCCGGTTGTGTGGCAACCGGATCGGTTGAAGTTTCGAGAAAATTTTTGGAATGAATCGATCGATGGGGATTCAAAACTTGTTGAAACACAATCAAATTCCTGGCAGCGGCGCCAAAAACTTGATGTGCTACGTGTATACAAGTTTTAAATTTATAAAAGACGAATTACCAAATTTTACCAATAACACATACGAGCAAGTGCACTCGTCCGTTATAGCAAGATTATAAAGGTAAGTCGGGATCGTTCGCAGGGATTTGAGTGAATCTGATTAACAAGTTTGAATCAACTAAGATAATCCAAAACATATAATGACGCAAATAGATATAATGAAATTCAGATGATTAAAAACTACACTTGCTTAAACTAGTTTCTTATCCATGATTAGTATGATTGTGTTAACCTCTTAACATGTTGGTTGAGATAATTAGTTGGTGTACTAATCTATTGTTCTTACAAGTTAAACCTTCGTCAAGATTTTAGTTTATAAAAACAAGCATTAAGTTTAACCAATCAATTCAAGATCAATTCAAGTTTCATAAGTTCACTTTCATAAACTTAAACACAAAAACATCCACTTATCTTATCAAATTGCTTAAGAAATGGTCAATACAAAAGGTAACCAATTATAGACAAAAGGCTACAATTGATTATTAACAACTAATCTTACGACCTTTTAGATGTTTCCAATCAATCCAACTTGATAATCAAAAAGAGTTTTTATTACAACCACAGCTTAGTTCCTTTGTTTAATCAAGAATAATGGGTAAAAACAATCATCCATAGACAAAATGATTATAACTAGTTGAACAACAATAAATTCTTTCGACCTCTACGATTATTATCAACTAGTCAAACTTGATTAACAAATGTCACTATGAAACTTTAGCACAATTGGATCTTAGAATCAACTTGAATTTGAATTAAACATGTTAACACAATCACTAACTAATCATATGATAATGAACATTATTTAAGCAAGTGTATAAAGAAACTAGCCACTCATAGCAAACATGAACATAAACTCAGATCTTTGAACATTAGAAAACATAATTAAGAGTCTTACAATGCTTGGAATAAGATTACAAATGGTGAAGTAATGATTCCCAAAGTATTGGGGTAGACTCCTTGGTGTTTTGGCCTCCAAATGTGGAACTTCTGGAACTCCAAACTTTCCTGGACTTCTAAGGATGAATTTTAGAGCTTAAGAGCTTTGTTTGATGAGTAGAGAGAGTTGTATTGAAGTGTGTGTCTCATATGCTCACAAGAGGTCTCTATTTATACTAGTTCCAAGGCTTAGGGTATTAATTGCGGAACTTGGCCTCCAAGGAGTTAGGAAGGGACTAGAATACACCAAGGGAAGGACCTAGAATCGTTTGGATACAAAGGGGAAATTTAGTGATGAAGATTTGGCATAAACAGGCTCTCCAACCGGATCGGTCACATGACCAACCGATCCAGTTGGTCTTCTACAAAGGTTCCAACCGTTCCGGTTGCGTGGCTAATCCGAACGGTTGGATGGGCGTCTTGGCACTTTTGGTCGCCTTCCAACCGATCCGTTGGTCTCCCCGAAGTTACGTAAAATTGATCTTTACTTCGTTTTGACTTGTAGAACTTGGTTCTTCAATCACTATGGTCTTCAATGGTACTTGAGATACTGATTTGTGCTTGACATGCTTCACTGAACCGGGAATCTTCTAATTGTTGAACATTCCTTTACTTTTCCCTCCGTTTCCTTGCACTTGGTTATAAACACTAGACAAACATATTTTGATGCGATTAAGCACTGAATTCGTACAAATATAACCAAATAACATATACAAAAGCACACATAACGCTATTGAAAACATGTACAATCTGAGCGTTATCATGTATATTGAAATTCTACAAAACAAAGGTTAGAAAACAAGTATATAATGCATAATTTCCTGCAAATAAGACTTAAGTTAGTAGTAAACAAGTCTTTTGTTGCACGGATCCCACGCTTCCCTCTTTGGAGGGATCCGTACTTAGGGATCCGTCTGTCTGTAAACATAAGACAGCAATGGTGATGCAAAAGTGATGTTTAACAGCAAAATGAGATATGTATAAAGGCATCAAAACATATTCTCAAGATAATATGGCAAATAACATGTAATTTCATTCAATAAAAAATACGAGAGATGATCTGCATATCTCTAAAACTAATAGAATGAATAAAAACATGTAATACAATTTCTAACTTAAAGAGCATCAATGTGCTTGTAATCTAAGGATGAGTAGACTTGTTGATTTGATCCAATCGTTCAAGGAGATGATTAAACATGAAATGCACCTCATTTCGTACTTCTTGAACAAGTCCTTGGGTGAGTTGACAACTAGAGCAATTGTTGTCATGACTAGGAGTCGGAGGAGGTGAGATGTTTGGAGAAGGCTCCACAAAGGATGGTGGAAATTGTGGAGGTGAGTTGAGCGATGTAGGATGTGGTTCTACTAAAAATGAGGGTGATGATGTATGAGGTGGTGGAGATGGGAAGTCCTCTAGATGGTTGGGTCTTTGGTGGTTCCTTGTTTCCAAAGACTATTTGGTGATGAGGGTGGTTCCCTATTTAATGAGAACGTGGGTGAGTGAGAAGTCCTTGGTGGTGAGCTTTCTAATGAGTAAATATTTGGATGGGAGAGGGGTGCAATAAAGGAATGTAGTCTAGGTTCTAGAAATGAAGTCTTGGGTGTTTTGCTATAACTAGGTGTGTTGTGTTTAGTGCTTGATGAAGGTCTTTCAAAAGGTCGAATGCTAATCCTAGTGGTTCTTCTAGCTTTGGTTGGTTGAGTTTTGATGGATCTGGACACACACCTTGTGTCAGTGATATTTTGTATTATATTAATAAGCACGCGGAATTTACTTAGTAATACTTAGAAGACGGATTATATGATGTATTGTAAGTGAACACAGATTAAAAACAAAACTAAGCTCCAATATTATTTGTAAGGCCCCTTTTATCACTTATACCTTATCTTTATCACAAGTACCACACGAACCAAACACAAATACGTTATGCATATGAATAAGAAGAAAGGAAAGAACTTGGTGACTTGAATGATAGAATTCGTGTGTATGTTTAGAGAGGTAGAGAGAAGAAAGATGAAAACAATAAGTTGTATATTGCTTCAAGGAAAAACACACACACACACACACTCAAGCACACCCCTCAAATGACATACTTGAGGGGTATTTATAGTAAGAGAGATGATGCCCTAAGGCTTGGCCATGGGCCGTGAGATGGGCTTGGACATGGATTGGGTTACATGAACTTATACAAGGCTAACTTAACTAAACGTCTAACCATTTAGCTTAGCCCAATCCACGAGCCCTTTGACTATTCTAGCACGATATCTAACATACGTTACAAAGTTCCTAAATGTGAATGACCATCACTTCTAATAAAAACTATTAAGGCTAACAATCTCCCCCTAAGGGGTGGTCATTCAAATGATGCTCCACTTGATTAGGTCTTTACTTTTCTCGAGCTTGAACTTTGCGTGTAGATATCGAATAGTCTTGATTCTTTGTTCCTTCATGCTTTGTGATCGTTAATGTGGTTGTTCTGCCGTTGTCAACTTTGTTGGTTAGGTATCTCCACGCCTTTTTCCACCATGCTCACACTTCTATTTGACTTTGAGTTTCCAATGATGAAGTTCTCGAAGTCTTTACACTTTGTAGATTCTTTGACATTGACGAAGAATCATCTTTAACTTTGAGTTGTCTTTGATTTTGATGAGAACTTTCATGTGTTGTGGGTATGAGCATGTGGCGAAGTCGCACGATCCATCCGCTCCGTAGCTTCCATAAGAAGAAAACATAAAACAGGTTAGTAATAAGCGGATTCCGGCACTTACAAGTTTGAACTTCGAGAGTGTTAACAAAGATAGTGTGAAAACACGTCTCTAATTCTCACAAGGGCCGCTTCTGAACCGAGTCCCACAAGTGAGATAACGCGATATACCGAAGTACATCTACAGTTCGATGAGTCAGAGGTACACCAAGCATCACCCCACGCATCGTAGACCGCTTTGAGACACACTGCGTAATCCACGGAGAATTACCGAAGTGAACTGCTGTCAGGGCTGCATGATGTTGACCCTGGCAGGAATTTCCATTCAATCACTAAAGATCACAGAAGTGAAACTTCTCATAAATTTTCAGGCAGATTGCTAAGACCTGCATAGGACTCTAGAATATATCACTTGTGTCCTTATAGATGAACAACAAGCGATGTCATGTCATGTGTTCCTATGAGATCTTTTGATGAATCTCGTGGCTCTAGACTCAATTAGTGCATTATGATTTTCCTAAGCGGAGACTAGGGAGAGGGTCTCCTTCTTCAATATCAACAATCTCTAAGAGAAAGTCGATAGATTATGTAGGGTTCCTAGTGAGAATGAAACAAATCCCTTTGAGAGGAATTGAGTGGCTAGAAGGTTTAGTGCAAGGCCACTGGGTCCATGACGTCTTTGTCTTCAATACCGGTGTCATCTAGTGACAACCAAGAGTGATGAATTGAACCCGCCCTAAGGTTGAATTATGGAGGGCTATTTCTTTTCACCCTTTCTTTTACATTTCTTTTAATTCTTCAACCCCTTCTTTCTCCTTTCTCACATTACTCCTTTTTTCAATTATACCTAAGGACTTCTAATACTAACTATGGGTATTGTCCTTGGGTAGATCCCTCCGGCTCTAGCGGATCATAGGACGGATTTCCTATCCTTAGTCACCTTATAACTCCATGACTGTCCTATTGTTGCCATAAAACCATTTTTCTTGAAAATCTCTCGAGTGTTTTTGATAGAAAAACATGTTTGGAACACTTCAAGAGTTTTATATTTTCATAAACACTCCCCCTTCACATGTGCTTATAAGTTTTGACAGAAATCTGCACATAGAGGGTAGAGTTCGCACTTTTGAATTGATTGACTTTAAATGTACTAGACCGATTCGAGACACGTTTACATCACTAGAGAACTAGCTTGAAATTATTACCCGCCCTGGTCAAGTCCATAGAAAGTTTCTAAATGGTACATTTATCTGACTTTGATTACTCGTCAATTCATTGGTTCCGCCTGAAGTCGAGCTCTTTTGAGATTCAAACAACGATCATTAAACTTTTTGATCACATTTTAATCACGCTTTCTCCCCCTCAAAAATAGCATATCCATGATGTTTTTGAAACAAAATGATTAAAAGATATGTTTTTCAAAAAGCATTTGGAGAGAAACTGATTTAGCATGAATTTTGGAACAACTTTGGTTTAATACTCCCCTTAACGAAAGCATATTTTTCATACAGAAAATTTAGAATCAATTAAGGGTTTAGAGGGAGTTATCTTGGTACCAAATGTGAAAGATTTTGAAAAATCTTTTTGAAAAATTTCAAATTAATGGTACGCAAGATGAAGATTTTAAAAATCTTTTGAAGATATTAGAGAAAAAATTATCTTCATTTGTTTTAGGATAAGTGCTCGATATTTATGAAAATCGATTTTGCGTAGCACTTTCCTTCCTTTAAAGATCGGGTTGCAAGCGGAAATACTTACAAGCCATTATGTTTTTAGGAATAGTGCTTTGAAAAATATTTAAAACCTTTGTTTTGATTAAGCACTTTCCTTTCTTTGAAGCGCGGGTTCTGAACTGATGTGTCCAGAAGCCATTAATTTGAAGTCCGGGTTTCGTACTAAAGTATACGAAAGCCATTATGATTTTAAGAAATTTTGAGAAACGACATGTTTTAGAAAACATTAAAGAACTCTCTCTCAAGCATCTGTACATACCCGTATCATTGTTGAATGACATTTCTAGAAACGTACAGAATATCGATTATACGAGAGACATGTCGTGAGAAGAATATTTTTGGATTTTGTGAAAATATATTGTTTTTGTATTTTTGAAAATTTTATATTTTTATATTTTGCTTTTGTTGGTTTTTCAAATTTTGTATTTTGGTTTTCAAAAATATTTACAAAGAAGATTTGAAGAAAGAGAAATTAAGTTGGGACAAGTAAAAGTGGAGTTAAGAGTGGAACTAGAAAAGGATTTCCACATGCGAAATTGGCATAAAGTTCTTCTTTACCACACGGGGTATATGAACCTTCAACACTTTTACAAGTACCGCATCCACGAAGAAGAATTTTCACAAATAACAGTGTTAGAAGTATATGTTTCCTCACGGTGAGGGAGATCACTATCAACGGTTGTAGTGGTTTCTACTTCCTTATCCTGATGATTGTCACTATTATCTGTGTTGGTGCAAGTATCAAAAATCTTTCCTGTGGGAATCCATCTAAGACCTATTTTTTTGAAAACTTTGCCCGTGGGTATCCACCTAAGGTAAGATCTAGGAGTTGTTTTCTTATCGATGCAAGCGGAAGACTCTTTTTAGAAAAACTACGCCCCTGAAGAGATCCACTTATTAGGTTTCCTTTTGATGTTCATCTTGTCACCGGGTTTGTTTCTATTTGGTGTCTTAGTGGATTGTGCCTCGACACGAGAATTATCTTTCTTGAGATATTGTAAGGCACATGCATCATGATTAGTTGAAAAGATACATTTTTACATGTAGTACGCACAAATTCAATATTCTTGTTTAAAACAAAGAACTTCAACTTTGTCACTACAGTTTTTTGGAAATTGATTCTGGTTTGAAAAAGACTTAGAATTCCTAGTGTTGTTATCTAAGGGCATAGCATTTTCTTTTGCGCAACTACTCTTAGATGAAAGCCAATCCCTAGTCTTTTGTAGAGTGTTCCTAGGTAATGGTTTACTACTACTAGCAGTGCCTTGAAATCTTGTAGAATTCATCACCCTAGATGTTGCACCTAAAATTCCGTCTTTTTGAGTCTGTGCCTTTTTCCTAGCTTCTTGTAGATAGTGATTGTTGACCATGTTGTTAGAACCGATTGATTCTTTAACTGATTTTTGGTCACATTCCGTGTACTAATCCTAGAGATGCGTGTTTAATCACTTTTTCTTTCTCAAAAACAGTTTTTCAAAAGCTTTGATAATTCTCTTTTGATAGGCAGGGACTGTGGAGTGATTTGTTTTTGACAAATCATATTTCTCATTGACTTTTGGAGGAGGCCGAGAAATAGACATTTTTGGTTTAAAAACCGGTTTGGGAACCTTTGTTTTCTCCTCAGCCAATGGTTTTGCAAACTTAGTATCCACAGCCTTTCCTTTTAGACTTCCCAATTGAGCACTCAAAAGATCATTTTGCTCTTTCATGTCCTTGTAAGCACGCTCATACGACAGTTTGTCATACTTGCATTCCTCGATTTTTCGATCAAGTTGTTTAAAATAGGACACGTTTTCTTTTTCAAGTTTTGCAAGAGCATTTTCATATTTTGAAACAATTGCGGAGGTCTCAGATCGAGTCTTTCATGATCTTCAACGTAATATGTTTGTAAGATAATGGGCATGATATCGGTAGTCATAACATCTTCGAAGAGAGAATCATTGAGTTTTTCCAAAACTTTGATGTGTTCAATACTTTCATTAGCTTGCTTTACCAGGAATTTATGGTCCTTGACAAAGTCACTCGTTTCTTTCAAAAGTGCTTGTTCAACATGAATTACCCTCGACCGATGCTAGTTAACCGAGGTTCAATTTGAGTTTCAAAAACTTTTTCGCTTCGCATCATGACGAGTAAACCGATGTTAGTAGTAATATTGGTTTTAGATTTGACAGCTCTTGAAGATACCCAATTCTAGTTTTAATCGCCATCTAAAATGCTTCTAATATCACTTGTGTTAAAAGGATTGTTTGAAGACATTTGTTCGATTTTCGAAAAGGATTTTGAGACAACTACAGAGTTGCAACCGGTTTTGAAACCGGTTTTGAAACCGTGTTGACACTTTGTTTGAAACACTTGGTGTGGTGGAAAACGTTGATTGTTCTTTTAGATTAACAAAAGTAATTCCATTAATTTTGTTCCATTTGTTATAATCAATCGGTTTAATATCTGGATTCCTTTGTTTCATTTTTGATCTACTCTCCTCGGATAGTTCTAACGTTTCAAGAGAATCACGAACAATAATGGGTTCATGTAAATCTTTTCCATTGTGCAACACATTCGAGATTTCGAGCTTTCTTGAGAAACGAAGAAGGGTCGTTACCAAGTGCCATTCTATTGTTAGTATGAAAACGCTGATTTACTTGATTAGAAAGCATCTTGATTGTTTGAGCTGAATGACCCGTTTTAAGAAGCAAATTTTCCAAAGTTTGGATTTTTTCATTTTTATCAAGAATTTCATCAAGAAGAGAATCTTTTCGCTTTGAAAAATCGAATCAACTTCTTTTCTTTTTCAAGATTAGAAAACATTTCTTTTTGTTTGGAAAGTTGGTTATTTAAATCAAAAATTTCCTTGTTTAAAGATTTAATTTTCAAGTTCAATTCACATCAAGTGTGTTATACTTGATTTGCAATTCTTTTCTTTAGAAACCAAATTTCGATAACCAATTTCTAATTCTGATTCTTTGTTTTTCTCGAAATTCAAAAGCTTTTATGCTCTCCTTGTAACTCTCAAGCTCAGCGGTCAATTTAGCATTCGCGGTCTTAACCTCGCGATTGACCTTACTCACTTTCTCAATCTCAATACCACAATTATTGATTAATGATTCAAAATAAGCACGGGTTTCCTCATCGGCCTCAAGATTTTGTGCCACACAGCCTCCATTAGGATCCACATCTAGAGTTTCAGAGTTCGTATTGCTACAACTCCGGATTGTCCGTGTATGTATCATAAGTAGGTGTGATGTCACGAATGTTGTTCATCATGAGTAAACAGACTAGAAACATTACTATAATTTGGTACCTCATTGAGTGGATCTGTGTCATAGACCGGAGGTGTATCAAAAGTACCACTTGATGTTGTGTCCTGCGGATTGATTCTATGACCGAGGTTGCGTATTTTTGCTTTATCTCGCCCGCTTTTGGATTCATGAATGCGATTCATCGGGCCAATTCAATTCCGACTCTTCTTCGTATAACATCAACATGTACCGGAGCCTTTCAAGCTTCGTCGCTTGACACTAGATTCGAACTAAAATAACCAATTTTGGCTTTGAGGTTCGAGGTAGCATTCTCAACGTAAGTCATATAACAGCTTATTCCCACGCTTGATATCCCATATTCGATTCATAATCGACCCCTTGATGTCCAACAAACCGCCGCATATTGCATCCGATTCCCCATTTGTATACCCGTAGCAAATCCATTCTGATTCCCAATAACATCAACCATTTGTCCTTCTTGACCCATATGCATACTCGGTTGAGCAAATCTGGATTATACGATGAAATCCATTGGTTGTTGTTATTTGGTGTAGTTGGACTAATTTTAACTTCATTGAAGAATCCTTTTAAGAAAGCAGTTATGAGACGATCTTCCTGGGTTGCCATTGATGAAGGTATGTATGATAAAGTTGATGTAGGATCGATTCAACGATAAAGGAGTTGTGGTTGATGAAGATTAAGCTCGGTTGAGGTGTATCTCGAAAGTCGTATCGTAACCTTGGTTCAAAAAATTTCTACCAAAATTTGAAATTCACTATAAAAATCAATTCTAAGGTCGTATGAAAATTTGAGTTATGACAATTTTGACGCCAAATTTGACCAAAAAAATTTGAATTTAGGCCCAAAAATTTGAATTTTTGACCAAAATTTTCACAGCTAAACCAAAATTTGAATCTCAGAAAAATTGAACGCTTAGTCTCCTCAAAAATTTAAATTTTACTTAAGTTTTCCGCCAAAAACTCTTTTTTTTTTAAACCTTTATGCGTAGAAAGAGCTTAGGCGTAGAAACAGAAAGTTACGAGTAGGAAATGGTTACGAGTAGGATCTTATGCGTAGGAAGCTTAGGCGTAGGATTCCTTAGGCGTAGAAAGTATCTTACGCGTAACCTTAAGCTTATGCGTAGACAAAAAGTTACCCGTAAACCTTACGCGTAATTGTGAAGTTATGCGTAGAGTTACTCGTAAGCTTTTAGCTTATGCGTAAACTATGGTTAAGAACCAAAAATCCTTTACAATCGCCACAAAGTAAGGGATATCCACAAGTCGGTGTTCCACACACTTATCCAAGTGAGGGAAGCCCTGAGTAACCGTTATAGCTCGAAGATTCTTCACCAAAAGTTACGAGTAGAAAACTTATGAGTAGTTGACTTTCTTACGAGTAGAACTAGGGTTTTGACTTACTCGTAAAAATTTCCAACGATTCAAACAAATTCGCTTGCACAGATATCCTTAAAAGCACTTGAATAACACAAAAATGTTAACCTTTTTCACCCAAAGTGCTTAGAAAAGTTACGAGTAGAAAACTAGGGTTTTGACTTTTGGACTTCTACTCGTAAGAAATTTCCAACGATTCAAATGATTTCGCTATCCTTAAAAACACTCCAATAACACAAAAATGTTGACCTTTTTCACCCAAAGTGCTTAGAAAAGTTATGAGTAGAAATGACCAATAACCAAATACGAGCTTAAAATGAAGAAAAACACGTAAAGCTACTGAACTTTTGCAAAAAACTAAAACTTTAGCACCAAATAAACCTTAAACCACAAGAATCTTGAATTTTTTGGTGAAAAAATGAAAGCTTTAAGCGTTTCAAATATGTAAAACGTGAGCTTATACGCGTAACCCTTCAAAACAAACACAAACACTCCTAAACCATTGTTAGGCGATTGATACCAATTGTAAAGCCCCTTTTATCACTTATACCTTATCTTTATCACAAGTACCACACGAACCAAACACAAATACGTTATGCGTATGAATAAGAAGAAAGGAAAGAACTTGGTGACTTGAATGATAGAATTCGTGTATGTTAGAGAGGTAGAGAGAAGAAAGATGAAAACAATAAGTTGTATATTGCTTCAAGGAAAAACACACACACACACACTCAAGCACACCCCTCAAATGACATACTTGAGGGGTATTTATAGTAAGAGAGATGATGCCCTAAGGCTTGGCCATGGGCCGTGAGATGGGCTTGGACATGGATTGGGTTACATGAACTTATACAAGGCTAACTTAACTAAACGTCTAACCATTTAGCTTAGCCCAATCCACGAGCCCTTTGACTATTCTAGCACGATATCTAACACACGTTACAAAGTTCCTAAATGTGAATGACCATCACTTCTAATAAAAACTATTAAGGCTAACATTATTAATGAATAATACGAGTGATCTTGCTTATCACTAGGGTTACACCTTGAAGCTTATGTAAATGATACGTATGTAAGTAAGTACCTAAGACAATGACCTAGGACCTCCTTTTATAGTACAAGGAGTCCTTTACAAGATAAGTATAAAGCTAACAATATAGAATATACACAAGATCTTTTCTATACTTATTTAAACAAGTTTTCCTAACAATTATCTAATAGCAGTGGTAATAATGTGCCAGCAGTGGTAATACGTTTCCACTGCTAGTGCAATACTTAGCATGTCTTCCATCGCTATCGATGGTAAGATTATTCCCAACAATCCTCCCCTAAACTTATAATTTCTCTGCAAATCAATAAGTTTCTTCAATCTGCATCATCTTCAAGGATTTGGGGAATTCTTACCAAACACTTCACTTCTTTCTTAAATTCTGAATAGCTCTTGAACATTGATCTTGAAGCCTAAGTAACAATGCTCTGACCTTCTCACTATCTTCATGAACTCTTATATTAGTACACAAAGATCATGTGAGAGTTCCACTTGAAAGTGGATATTCTTTCTCAAAGCAAGCATGAATGCATCTACTCCATTTGTCTGAGAAACATGAAGAACTTCACATGAATCATAGTAAAACCATTTAGTACCAGGACATGAGCATGAGAATTTCCAAAAATCATCATTAACATCTGGTTCATAGAGCCTTCTAAGATTAACCTATAACTGCATCTCCTTCATATCTTTGAGATCTTCAACATCAAACCTTTCTTGAACTAATTTCCATAATGTATCAAGATCATCTCTCCAAAAGCTTTGATGATATCTTCAAACTGAATAAATGATGAAGTTTCACCACCTAGCCTTGTAATCTTCCATGTTGAAGCAAAGTTTCTAGCAGTAAACACTTCCCAGTCAATGATAGGATGTCTGACTTGCAGTGGTTCTAGATAAAAATCTTCTTCTTCAATCACAATCATATTAGTCAGTTGTTCTTCGCTGAATTTCTGGTTGGAACTTCTTGTTCTTCAAAGAACTTTGTCTTCTTAATAGTCTGAGAATCACTGTCTTTGGCCTTTCTCTTCAAACCATGATACCTTCTTGCTTCTTCTTCAGAGTCCATTGGAATGAAATCTTTATCTTGTCTTTGAACTCTGTAATAGATACTTTCAACTTTATCATCAGGCATTCCTTTGAATTGATGCTTTTTCCAGCCACCAACATTGCAACAATAAGTCTTCATATATGCAATAACTTGTGCCTTAGTTGGTTGCCTTGGTTTCTTTTGACCCTTTATGACTGAACTAATCACATCTTGAAGTGCTTGATTATTCTACATCTGAATAAAATCTTTCAACTGAGCAGTTCTTTGTTCTGAAGTTAAAGATTTATCAGCTACAAGGTCAATTGCCTTCTTCTTGATTACTGGATCATGTGAAATCAAGAACTCTATTTCTTCTTCAAGAGGTACATAGCTGAACTCTGGAGTCTTCTCTCCAAATATTGTAGGTTGAACAGTGGAAAGTGGATCTTCTATTTGATCTTCCATTCTATCCAGCCTTTTAGCCTCCATAAAGCTTGCAATCTCCAATTCTTCAAGCTCTTTCTTTTCAAAGAACTTGTTCTTCAAGAATCTTTTTAGCAATTTCTCTATCAAGAGCAATCTAAACTTGTTCTTTCTTTGAAATCTTTCTTCTTATTTGCTCCTTGCTTTGCATAACAGCTTTACCTTTGTCTTTCTTCGCTTTATCAATTTCTTCACTTGCAAGTGGCAATATCATGTCCAAAGAAGTGGGAATATTTGGCTCAGTAGAAATTGATTAGTGGTAAAATCTGCAGTTGCAGATCAAGATATCTTGCTCTAGTTGCTCTTCATGAGTATCGCCTTCCTCTGCACCTTTACTAGAAACACCTTCTACTTCAAAATCAATTCTCCTCCCTGAAGTTTCAAAGACTGCTTTTCCTCCCCGCTGGGAGAATGACCCAAATCTGCACTGAATCCTCTCAATCACCATTATGAGGTGAGGATGGAGATGATAACACAATCTTTGCAGTTCTTCTTTGCTTTAACCCCTGCAACTCTTCCTTCAAGGTCTGAATCTCCTTCTTCAAAGATGTAATATCCTTGGCATGCTGCTCCTTAAGTTGTGCCAAGTCTTGTTCCAGAGATTTGACCTGCTTTGCTAATGATGTACAAATTTCCATCAATTCCATTGGTTGCTCACTGCCCTCAACACTTCCAACTGTGTGACCTGTTGGGAGAGGTGAATCATGGGGCATTGGTTTAGATTCCTCCCTAGTTGGACTAGGTTGAAGCCTGGAACCACCACTGCTTGTACCTAAACCAAAAGGATCAGGTACATGATGTGTTGTAATGGGAGTAGTTGGCTGTTTTTGCCTCCTCTCATAGGTGTGAGAAACGGGTGGAGTATAATCAATGTGTGGAACAGTGATTATGGGTGTAGTTTGTACTTGTGAAATCTTTGCAAGCATTTGAGGAAATAGGGGTGTAAAATCCATATTGCCATCTTTATTCATGTTTTGAAAAACTTTAGGCTTAAGGCAACGGATTTTATAAATGTTTTTGTGGGGTTGCAGTTGAAACTCATTTAGCACTGCTTGCACAAACCTTGGATACATTAAAAATTTTGTTGAACTCTTTACATTGCTAGTCATACTTGTAAAAATATAGTTTGACCAGTTAAAAATCTTAATAGTGGCTAGACAAAACAAAGGGTAAGCCATGGTTGAACTAAATTGCTCATAAGATGTTTTCTTTGGACTAAGACAATGTAAAAGAGTATGTATTAAAAATCTCCAGAGGGGACAAAAACCACTCTTTTTGAAAGTAGCCTTTTTATCAGTGGTATCATACCCCATGGATGATAAATTTTCATGTATTTCTGGCATAGGTAATGTGATGATACCATTGAGATCATCCAATTGGAGAATTCTCCTCAAGGATGCCTCAATAATATCAATAGTTACCCCATCCACAGTGGCTCTTAGAGCATCCATCGCTTCATGTGTATCTCTATTTTCAATGGTTATGGACTTAGCATAAGTCCAAAACTATTTGATTTGAGAGATATAGATTGTGGGATTAAGAAATAAAGCATACCTTATATGGGTAGTATTAAGAAAGTCCACAATCTGGTGAAAAACAGGCCACTCTTCTCGTTGACTTTTCTAAGTAGGCCACTTGGTTTTATGATCTCAAGAATTTTAATGGTGCCATAGAAACTTTTGATGAAAAAGATATTATGTCAAGAAGAATTGAAGAAATAACTAGCCAATTAAGACAAAAGATATATAGAGGTAGGGTTTAAGAGTTTTGCGCAAGAAAGATTATCTAAGGAAAGTATTTATCTTTAAGGGATAAATATCAAATAGGAAAGTAGATAATCTGCTAAAAAGTTACCCTATATATATGGAAAGCAATTTTTTTTACAACGGCTAGTAAAAATTAGTTACTTGACACAACAGCTTGTAACGGCTAGATCAACAAGGGTAAAAATACTACTTGGAAACTGTGAACTAGCAATGGTAAGTTTTCACAAAAATTTTCAAAGAGCAAGTGGTAAAGAAAAACATAAAAAAACTAGACTTGTCTTATCATAGTTTTTAGCAAACTACCAGCTATCAACGGATTTGATATGTCTTTACCATGAGCCGTTTGCTATGGACTAGCCAACTCTTAATCAGATAGAATATGGTGAGTTGATAACTATATAGTTTTTGGTAAACTATCAACCATAAACGGATTTGTCAAGTCTTTGCCAAGAGTCGCTTTGCTCTGACTAGTTGATTCTTATATGGGTTAGACATGGTGAATCAATAACCATTTGTTGTGTATCTCGCTTATACACCTTTTAAAATCAACTCCCATCTATGCTGCATAAAAGTTATTGAACAAGCAAAAACACAAGCACAAAAACATATACGAACTAATACAACAATGTTAGTACCCAGTGACTTCCACTCAACACCAAAGACCTTTAGACACAAAAATTTTATGGATTTAGCATTCCAATACTTGTTACCAAGTACTGAAATCTACCCACATCAAGTCCTTTTGTTAATAAATCAAAGATAGTTGTCATCCGTATGAATTTTGACAACTTGAATTAGCCCTTTTTCATAACAGTCTCTTATGAAATGATGTCTAATTTCAATATGTTTAGTCTTTGTGTGTTGAACTAGATTCTTAATAATGCAAATGGTACTGCTATTGTCAATATGGATGATGGTATTCATGAAATTGTACCCATAGTCCGAAAGTTGATTCTGAAGCCATAGAACTTGAGCACAAGAACTTGCAGCAGCCACATACTGTCTCAATTGATGAATTAGCCACCATTGTTTGTTTCTTAATCACCGCCATGACACTAATCTGTTGCCAAGAAATTGACATCCATCTGTTGTAGATTTTCTATCCAAACTAGCTCCAAAGATAGTCACTATCCGAGTAAGTAACCAAATCTAGAGGAGATTCTCTAGGGTACCATAATCCCTGAGTGGGAAATGCTTTAAGATATCTGAAAATCTTCTTCACAGAGTCAAGTGAGAGAACCTAGGAGTGACTTGAAACCTTGCACATGCACACACTGCAAACATAATATCTGGTCTAGATGATGTAAGATACATCAAAGACCTGTACATGTGCACATCAACCGCTTCACCAAGATTTTCCTTCAAGAGTAGATGTGTAGTCTTGTCTGCAGGGGTGCTGGATGACTTTGCATCAGAGAACTTGAACTTCCTTAGTATCTCAGCCACATATTTATCTTAATTGATGAAAATACCATCTGGCTTTTATTATACTTGAAGTCCCAAGAAGAATGTGAGTTCACCCATAGAACTCATCTTGAATTCTTCTTTCATTAGCTTCTCAAATTCTTTGCACATCTCTGTCTTTGTAGATCCAAAAATGATATCATCAACATATACCTGAACTAACAAGATATCATTCTTGTCTTTCTTGATGAACAAAGTTTGATCCACTCTGCCTCTATGAAACCCATTATCAAGAAGATAAGTAGTCAAAGTCTCATACCATTTTCTTGGTGCTTGATGCAAGCCATACAATGGTTTAACCACCCTGTACACTTTGTTAGGATATTTAGGGTTTTCAAAGCCTGGAGGTTGTGAAACATAAACCTCCTCATCAATCTGCCCATATAGAAAAGCACTTTTTACATCCATTTGATAAACTTTAAAGCCCATAAAGGATGCATAGGCTAAGAACAGCCTGATTGCTTCAAAATCATAAGAAGATGTACCTATAGGGATAGGTACATAATTCATAGTATGGGTTAGTGTATCAAGATCAAACAGCCTTTCTAGACCAGTTCCTTTGACATTCACTTTATTTTCCAGGAACTCAACATGCAGATTTTCTTCAATCTTTTGGGTTCTTAAGTTGAATACTCAAAAGCTTTATCACCATGGAATACCCAACAAAATACCCTTCATCGCCTTTTCTTCTTCAAATTTGCCCAGATGATCTATGGTATTGAGAATAGTAACATGACATCCAAATGGTCTCATGAAGTCAAGGATAGTGATCTACCCTAAATAACTCATAAGCTGTCTTGTTCTTTGTTTTCACTACTAAAACCCTGTTTTGTACATAACAAGCAGTGTTAACTGCTTCAAAAAGCGATTGGCAACTTAGAATCAGCCAACATGGTTCTAGCACCTCTATAAGTGTCATGTTCCTCCTTTCAAAGAACACCATTTTGTTGAGGAGTTCTAGAAACACTAAATTCTCTTTTAATACCGTTATCTCTGCAAAAATCATCCATAACTCTATTCTTAAACTCTGTCCCATTGTCACACCTGATGATTTTCACTTTGAAATCATATTGGTTTTCTACTTGTGTGATAAAGGTCTTAAGGATGCCAGTTGTTTCATCCTTTGTATTAAGAAAGAAAACCCATGTAAACCTGCTGAAATCATCAGTTACAACAAGACAATACTTCTTAAGATTTAAGTTGCTCACAAATGTAGGACCAAACAAGTCTATATGTAACATTTGTAGTGGGCGAGCAATAGAGTTAACCAACTTTGACCTGCAAGAAGCTCTGTGTTGTTTGCCTTTAAGACAAGCCACAAGTTTGATTATTCTCAAATCTTTTCTGAGGTAATCCTCTCACCAAACCATCTTTGACAATCTTATTAATGGTTTTGAAATTTACATGACCAAGTCTTCTATGCCATAACATGGATTCATCCACTGTGGCCTTTGCAATCAAGCAAGCATAATCATCTTTAGCAACAATGTTGTTCATATCAAAGCTATATAAGTTGCCTTTTCTAGGAATCTTAAGAAGAATCTGACTTTCATCAGGCATCTTAAAATCCTTAGAGAGAACAAAACACATATCTTTGGTAAAAAGAACATTGTTTTACTTGTCACACATCTGTGACACACTAAAAAGATTATACTTAAGCTCTTTTACATAGTACACAGGTTCAAAGTCCAAGTTACTAGTTTTGATGACCCCTTTACCAGCAACTTTTCCATTAACTCCACCTCCAAAACTGACATACTGTCCGACATAATGTTCAAAATTTGACAGATAGGACTTGTTGCCAGTCATGTGCTTTAAACATCCACTATCTGTGTAGCCTTGATCTGATCTTTTTTTCCTTGGATGCTCCTGCACATTAAAGTAAAGAGTTAGTTTCTTTTGGGGACCCAAGCCATGTTGACTTGGATCTGCCTCGTGTATCAATATATTTATATCTATCAAAGGTCATTGATACACCATTGGGATTGGTTGATGAGGTTGTTCCTTTAGGTTTTCATTCCCAACGTGCTGAGGCCTTCACAGCATTTCCCATGTCCCCCTTTTCTTGTTTACAACCCTTGCAGTGGGAACTTTTGAATGAGCACGGAAACCGCCGTTTGGTTTTAGGTACCCACTGTTGGTTATAATGAAACATTTTATTCTTAAAAGTTCTTTTCCCTGTTTGTGCAGATTTTGCAAAAGTTGGTTTAGATTTTGCACTTGAAACAGGTGATTTAGGGTGAGCAGTGTTAACAGTTTTTGCAGTGGAAAAAGTTTTGAGGCCACTTCTTAGTTGAACTGCCCTTGGGATCATTTTGCTCTGTGAATTAGGGTGTAATTGTTTTGAAACCTGTTAGTCTCCACCCTTTTATTCCCATGAACTTCCCTTCTCCCAACATGATAGTCACAATAAGTATGTAAATGATCAAAACTACCACAGATATAGCATGCCTTATTGTACATCACAAAGTCACTACCTAGTTGTTGAGATTTAACATGATTCCAACCCCTCTGGTTACCCCTAGGAGCTGATGGCTTGTTTCTATACATCTCAGCATACCTTACAGGTGATCTAGGTTTATTAACCGGTTTCCTAGGTTCCTATGTAACAATATTAGCAACTTTTGGGATAGAAGCCTCTACATTCTTCTTAACATTCTCATCAACAACTGATGAGTCACTAGCACTTTCAAAAACATCAATTTCATGCTTAACTTGTTCCTCATTTTTCACAAATGTGTCCTTTAGAGGACCATATTCACGTTCAAGTTCCTGAAAATCTTCTAAGCCTGTATGAGCTAAATCTATGCCTGGAGGTGATGGAACACCTCTGAATGGTGGTGGCACTATATTATAACCCATACCTGACTTAACTTTACTCTGTATTTGAGCATTCTAAATTTTATCAATTAACTTAGACTGATAATAACAGGTGTCTACAGTTAAATTGACATTTTCATTTATCTTTTTAAGTTTTTCAAGCTCTTCTTGGTATGCCTCATTCACAGTTGTCTTATGATCTATCTCTCTTTTAAGAAGAATCATATCATCATTATATTTTGACTCATTTTCTCTAAAGTGCTCTAGTTGTTTTTCTAATACAGCTATAGCTCTCCTAAGATTTGACACATCATAATTAGCAGTAAACAACTATGTTCTTTCATTAGAATATAGATCATTAAGCCTTTCGACTTCTCTAGCAGCTCTACATGTTTTAGAACAACTTTCAAAATTTTGTATCTCAAAGTCAGAGAAAGCCATGAGAGCATGTTCTGTAGCAATGAAAGCACCATCTGAAGCTTGTTCCTCTTGTTCATCAGCCATGAAGCTCCAATCATAGCTAACACCGTCAATAGCCAACATTGCCTTTGGTTCCTCCACGCTTGGTTCTTTCTTTTGCTTGTACCAAGTTGACTGTTGTCCTTCATCCTTGATCTTCGCATTCCTAGCAAAATGCCCCAACTTGTGACAATTGAAGCACTCTACTTTCTTTTTTTCGAACCCTGCAGTTTCACCACCATTGATGTGGATTGGCTTGCCAGTCTTCTTGTAGAATTTCCTAGCCCTCATGCTAAGAAGAGCTATTTGCCATTTTATATCCATCTCCATTGATTTGAGTGAGTAGGTTAAGCTTATTCCTTGGATCTTCTAAAACAAAATATCAGAACCTTTGCTCTGATACCACTTGATGGATCTGGACACACACCTTGTGTCAGTGATATTTTGTATTATATTAATAAGCACGCGGAATTTACTTAGTAATACTTAGAAGACAGATTATATGATGTATTGTAAGTGAACACAGATTAAAAACAAAACTAAGCTCCAATATTATTAATGAATAATACGAGTGATCTTGCTTATCACTAGGGTTACACCTTGAAGCTTATGTAAATGATACGTATGTAAGTAAGTACCTAAGACAATAACCTAGGACCTCCTTTTATAGTACAAGGAGTCCTTTACAAGATAAGTATAAAGCTAACAACATAGAATATACACAAGATCTTTTCTATACTTATCTAAACACGTTTTCCTAACAATTATCTAATAGCAGTGGTAATAATGTGCCAGCAGTGGTAATACGTTTCCACTGCTAGTGCAATAATTAGCAGTGTCTTCCACAGCTATCAGTGGTAACAGATTATTCCCAACAAGTTTGTTGAGGGGGGATTCTAGTATTTAGACTTCTTACGGGTGATGATTCGGTGGATGAAATCTCATGAACCATATGAGCATTCTTTTTGGATGAACCATTAGTTGAAGAGTTCTTTCTAGATGCTTTAGTCATGGTGAGAGTGTAGTAGAGGTCTTTAACTACTGATTTTTAGGACTGTGGTAAGAATGGTGACTTAAGCTCTTAAGAGTGTTTGGTTTATAAAGGATGAATTTGAGTTTAATGAATTAAATTCATGACCACTAAGGAAATTTGGCATGCACCAAGGTCAACTATGGTGTTTTTTTACTCTAGGGAATCATTAAATGGTAAGCAAAAGTGTTTAGATTACCAAAGAGGGTTTGAATTTGGAAGAAAAGCTAATCACAGGTTGTTCTGTAGACACGGATCCCACGGTTCCCTCTCACTAGGGATCTGTCTGGTTATAAACCAGGGATCCGTCTGTCAGGCAGTAAAGTTGTGTAGTGATTATGTTGTTTTAAGGTCTGGTACCTATAAATCTTGAGGGTTTGACTTTCGTTAGATGTCTTAAGTGATAGGTGACTTAAATGTCCAACTATAAGGAATGAGGATACTTAATGATGGTATTTGGTAGGAAAATGGACCTTTTTGAGAGTGCAACTAAGTGTTAAAGGTGATACTCATTGATTTGAGAATGAAAAATGAGGTCAATTGATCTTAGAGATCAGATAGTGGTTTAAGAAAAATTTGAAAAATTCCTAAAAAATAAAAGAAAATGAAAAACTATTTTTAAGCCCATTTTAAGGTAAGGATGACAAAAATCAATTTGCTAAAATTGAGAGAAATATCAAGCTAAGTGTTTTGAGGTGTGAGGAACAATATGTGAGCATTGAAGTGGAAATATGGTGAGTTTAGGTGAATTGATAAATCAAAAGCACTTTGAATTTGATCCTAAGTTAACTAAGGGTGAGTGTGAGACCTACTGAGCTTGAAAAAGACTTAAGTGATCTCAAAGAATCATGTTTAGCTGGTATGATGTGATCTACGTAAATGGTTTGATGTGTAAAGGTCTGTAGTTGCATGTATGTTTGCCCGGATCTCACGGTTCCCTCATCTGAGGGATCCGGCTAGTTATAGCCCAGGGATCCGTGCACTGCTGACCAGTAGCTTCTCAGCAAATATGTAGTTTTTGCACTCTTTAGCAAATGCTCATCCTAATCATTTCTACATTCATTAAACATATGCAAACACCAAATATGACGCATAGTAAGTGGGGATGACTAAAATATAAGCAAAAATGAGTGACATCGACTACTTGAATGAGATCAAGTTGTCGTAAAATTCTCATTTTCCTAGTTCCTAAGTTAGAGTGTCTTGGTCCAAATCATGCCGATTTCTACAAGCTACATCCTAATCTACATAAATATTGTTTAGATGCTTACAGGCCATTGTTTCATAAATTGTTTCACAAATTAAGGTCTATGACCTTACCTTCCATCCACTCACCCTTCCACTTCATCTCCGTCTTCATCCCCTTCACTCTTCACCCCTCCATCTCTACTTCTTCTTCTTCATCAAGAAGTTAGCAAAACATTTGAATATGCCCTTAGTTTGTTGCCACTCTTGTGAAGGGCTTAGGATATCCGGCAGTTGGTTGATGTATTCTAAGGTGTCGAGATCGGTGTTGCCAAGGGGGTTGCTACTTCCTTCTCCTTCTCTTTGTCTTTTTCTTTCATCCGATGAGTCCGTTGGTGGGTGAGGTCTCTTGCCATCCACCATGATCCTTGTAGTCTTTCCATCGGTTAGAGGCACCATCACCTTGTTGCAAAAACTGTGGTCATACGAATAAGGAGAAGGATCTAGAGCAAGGACAAAGGTTGCTAGACGAGTCAGGAGCATTGCATACAGAAGTACCATCTTTTCCATGTTTTTCACACTTGTCATTATTTTTACCATGTAGTAAGAGAGGTTGAAGTGAGTGCCGGTTACAAGGCAATAAATCATGAAGCTTAGGCAAGCATTGGGATGATTTTTATTTCCTCCTAAGCAAAGCACGTTCTCCCTTAGCACTAGTTCCCATTTCTTGTACAATGGGAACATTTTTGAAAGCTCCATTTGGAATGGATCCCTATAGATCACTTTGGAGTTGCTCGTGACTCTTGATGGAGATGCTCTTTCCATGAAGATGGTATCCCTTACCGTGGTTGCTTTCGAGATGACTGTGAAGTAAACTTCATGACACCGTGTCATGTAGCTCCGCCAACGACCATTCGTTAGAGTACATACACACTCCTTGACATGGGATATGGAGTATCCTTGCAAACTCTACAAGACTGAAGGTGAACTCGTGCTCATTGATGATGAAGGCTATTGAAATGGTCCCATCTTCATTCCGAATGATTCTCATTGTCTTGTAAAACTCAAGTACAAACACCGGATAAATTTGCTCATTAATGTCCAAGAAGCAATCAAAGTTAATTCCTCCAAAAACTTGCCGAATGTTGGTGTTGTTGAGGAATGATGGTTCAACCACTCGGCCTTCGTGGAAGAGTCTTTTTTCCAACATCTTGAAGACTTTTCTATCCTCCGGACTCAAACCATCCTTACGATGATACATGGGAATGTAGAGAGCGGTGTCATGGTAATCTTGTTGATGATTTCTAGGCATGATTGGTCCTAAACATCAAAACCACAATGTGGTGTTAATTGTGTGAATAGTAACCTAGTAGGTTTCATCACAATTTTGCTCAAAACATCTTCATTGAATTCAAGGGATGAGTTTAATTTGTATTAACAATGTTGATTCTTTGATTTAGATTATCTTAGAAAACAATGTTGTAACAAATTGTGACAAACCCATTTGAGCTCAATTTCTAAAGATGAAAATTGTAATCCTAGGAATCAAGGAATGGAAATAACAATGTAGTGAATATTATACTTACACAAGAGATTGTTTCCTTGAAGAAGATGATCAATTTACTCCTGTGAACGGTAAATAGGTTTTATGTTTGTGAGTCTTGATAGAGTAAAGTGGGTAGTGGAACTTCCACAGTGATCATTTCTTTCTTATTCTGTCTTATGTTGCACGGATCCCACAGATCCCTTGTATGAGGGATCCGCTAGTTCAAGCTACAGGATCCAAAGATATCAGCAATTTGACAGCTTAAGTGATCCTTGATAATTTTGGTTTGGGAGTTCTAATTTTTTCCTAGGGTTGATGTTTATACTCTATAACTTATGGTTTGGGGCTTTGACGTGTTATACTAGTCCTAATTGACAAGTTTCCCTTTTTATGAATAAATCATAATTCTTTGGGAAGTTTTTAAGGATTATGATAAAATCCCATTTTATCATAATATGAGAAGTCTCACATGGATACTTATTGATATAGATGAAATGTAAATAATCTTTACGTGAGGAGTGATGATCAAGGCTCTCGGATAGCCGAGATATCATTATCACTAGTTTGTAGTTTTGTCTATAGAGATCAACGAATAATACCATTCTTGATGATGAGTTCAATATAGATAACTACTTTAGTGATTTTTTAAGAGAGCGTAATGATACTACTTAAACAAAAAAATGACATTATTGATTCATCTAGACAATATACAAAAGAGAAAAAAAATTTATTCGTAATTTATAAAAGATCATACATTTGCTAAATAATCTTTTTAAGAGAAGAAGTATTTAGAGAGAGATTCTTTATGATCTTCTTTGGATGCCTAAATCCTAGTATGGAGAATTCTCAACAAAGAAAATATTAGAAAGATCTATCGTTATCCAACATTATAAAATATGATGATTTTAAAAAGTGACCTTTTGTTTTAAAGGAATTTCCTTCCTTGTAGTTTTCAAAAAACATGGATCGTATCAAGTTTTAAAAGTACAATATACTCTTAAGAAACTTGTTACAAAGCTCTGATACCAGTTGTGGAAAACTAGAAGGGGAGGTTGAATAGTTTTACCGATTAAAACTCCGTTTTAAAATATTTAGATAGACTTATGTCAATCTATTTAGATGTGTATGTTGGATGTTGATAAATAGATATGTAAATGTGTAATGGAAAGATAAAGAGTAAGAAACACAAAACTACGACACGAGTGTTTATAGTGGTTCGGCTACCAGGACACCTTCCTTGCCCTCCTCCACTCCCCGAGTCACCTACTCGAGAGTTCATTAGCACTACACAACACAACTCCTTATGGCGGAGAAGCCTTCACAACGTCGCCTACTCTTTTTCTGGTACAAGGCTAGACACCGGGTTCTTCTACGAGGTAGAACCAAACCTATCACAATGTCGCCTACACTTTATCCGGTACAAGGCTAGATACCGAGTTCCTTTAAAAAGGAGGAACTACTACCCAATACTACACAACACCTATCCCAAAGGAGACCCACTCATTATTACAATATCATCAAAGATATCAATATCCTTGGACACAACCTATCTCTATTTGTACATCAATGTACCATATTGATTGTACACCCTTGGTATCTTTCACTAATGCCTTTGGCGTGATCTTTTGGCACCTTTCACTAATGCCTTTGACTTAACCCTTTAGGCATCCTTCACTAATGCCTTTGACACGGATGTTCGGCACCTTTCACTAATGCCTTTGACACGGACGTTCGGCACCTTTCACTAATGTCATCGTCTTGACTCTTTTGGCATCCTTCACTAATGCCTTTGACACGGACGTTAAGCACCTTTCACTAATACCTTTGTCTTGACTCTTTTGGCATCCTTCACTAATGCCTTTGACACGGAAGTTAAGCACCTTTCACTAATGCCTTTGACACAACACTTCTAGAGAGGAAGAAAGAACTATCAACAAGAGAACTTCAGTAGTCTTGATGATGACGAAGCATGGCAAATCATGGACTTGAGCTTGCTCGACTTCAAGAGGTGGTGATCTCGCCTTTAAGAGGAACCTAGAGAATCACACAAAAACAAATACAAACTACATAGGTATGGGTCATGGACTTTGGGTTTTACCCAGCTACATTCAATGTATCAAGTCAACGGGTTAAATACTTAAACTTCTACCCATTCTCTTTCCCATTATAATACACACTAAGTATGTATATATGTAAACACTAGTTGTTGTACATATTGATAAGGTTTTAAAATGTACCTTTTTGAGGGGTCATTTAAGCCCTTATTCGATCACTTTTGTATCCGTTATTACTTAATATCGTTCCTTTTCACTTTTTAGGTATCTCGAAGGCAAAATGCTGGAATGACACTTATTCGGACGAAAAGGCGTGAATATACGAAGAAAATGGCCAAAGTCAAGAATCGAGACACTCAGGCTGCTGGAACTGAAGGGGACGGTGTCAGGTGTTATCTGCGACGCCATCGCATCACTTTTGTGACGGCTCAGTAGCCAAATTGCTTATTTACATGTGACGGTGTCAGGTTTTAAAAGAGTAAGTCGTCGCAACTCAGACGGCCTAGATTTGATCCAGACGACGTCAGAGCTGAAGGGGACGGCGTCACAAGCATAAGGTGACGCCGTCGCAAGACTAACGTGGCCAAGACGAAACCCTAATGACGGCGACCCGACGGCGTCACAAATCAAAGGGTGACGCCATCGCATATGTAATCTTATATATAGAATCCGAATTTTTTAGTTTTCAGTGTGTAATCTTTTGGGAGTAAAAACCTAAACCGAACCAAGGTTGTCTTGTACAGTATTTTATGGTTCCAAACCCTATCTTACATCAAGATAAGTGTTTTACTTCATTAATTTAATTATGTCTTCAATTACTTGTGTGTATGCTTGCATGTTCCCCATGTCCGGCTAATTTACTTGTGTGTTTGCTTAGGGAATATGAAACTTAATTGTTGAATATTGATTGGTTGTCTCTTATCTTAATTGTTAATTATCTAGTAATGCGATAGGTCATCCGTTGTGTAGTTAATGCTTGAATAATCTTTGTGAACCTTAGTTTATAATACCTAGAGTTGTTGTAGGCTAAACCATCCGAAGAGTACCTTAGAGTTAAAGTTTATAAATCCTAGAGATTTTGTAGGCGAGACCCTTTGGTAGTTTCAAAGAGTTAGGGATAAACGCATACCCTACGACTTTAGACACACAACGCGATTAAGAATAAGGACGTGACAATTCAACCATCAATAGGAGATAATTAAGGAGTAATAAAACCTAAGTAAACACATCTTTAAATCATCATACGAGCACACAATAATTAGACATAGACTACCCACTAGATTAGATAATTAGATAAGTAGAGTAATCGGTAGAAATACCAACCCCCCAAATCCAAACCCCGAGATTCGTACCTTTCCATTTCCTAAAAAACATAAAAAGATAAAAAAATAATCTTCCTCAACCCCAACCTTAGCGTAGTAACTTCTCACTAGCATTCCTATTCCCCTAGAGAACGATATCATTTCTCGTGGCTTACCCTAATACTACACTACAACGATTAGGTTCACTGCCTAGGGTGTTGAAAAACTTGCTCGATGAAAAGTAAGTTCCTTTGACCCCGAACGACGCGTGTAGCGTTATCAAGTTTTTGGCGCCGCTGCCGGGGAATAGAATATCTAGTTAGGAGTCCACCTCGTTTAGGTTTCCTTGCTTGATTCCTATCAAGTAAGCTTTTCTTTTCATTTTTAGCTTCCTCATAGTCTATCCCCCTTCTTCGTGACATTTGTTCGTAAAACCTATCACTCACCATGATACGTGTCTTCCGCCGAAGATTCTTCACACTACCCGTTC
This sequence comes from Chrysanthemum makinoi, assembly GCA_910596185.1. NCBI lineage: Eukaryota > Viridiplantae > Streptophyta > Magnoliopsida > Asterales > Asteraceae > Chrysanthemum > Chrysanthemum makinoi. Next base: position 229,168,551 of record OU343219.1, on the reverse strand, counting down.
CCAATCCCGAAATTGAGAACGCAATCCCACAAAACCCTTCACCCGTTCACCACTTTGGAAATCACCTAGGGCATAATGAGATAAATTGGCAACAACAAAGTCCTTTCTATGACTCAGATTCCGATGGGGAATTTGATTATGGTGAAGCACTTGACAATGGGGAGGTCATTGATGAAGTTAGTTTTGAAATGGAAGAAGACCCATCCCAATGTTTTGACCCTAGGTGTAGAATTGAGAAAGATGGTCCCTTTAGAATGCAATTCCCTTGCAAAATAGTATTAGAAGGGTTCGATGCTTACTTGAATTCGTTATTGCCTTTAAAATTAATCTCAAGGGACCTATACAATAAAATCAAGGTCAATGAGTTAACTTATCAAGGGAACAATGTTGTTGAAGCAGTCACTCATTTGCATGTGTTTGTTGGAAGTTTTGCTTATTTGGTAGAGTTCATGGTCTTAGAAAACTTAGGAGAATTTATTAATAAGGACCTCACTCAAGTAATTTTTGGAAAACCTTTCAAGAGAATGACTAGGTTGAATGAACGGATGATTGATGGTCTAATTACATTCTCTGATGAAGTTGAAGACTTTATCTACCAAATGCCACATGCTCATCCTAGGTTTAAACACAAGAGTATTGAGGCGTGTAATAGAATGACCCTTATTCCATTGCTTAGTGAAAGGGATAAGGAAAGTGGACTTAGGTACCCATATGAGAAAACTAAGAGGTATTATAAAAAATGCCTAAAGTTAGGAGATGATTACAAAAAGAATGAGAGAACATTGGAATGGCTTAGGTATGGGCACGTAAGCGTGCATGAGACAACGTAGGGGAACGACTACGAGTCTAGCTACAAGACTCTTAAATAAAGAAAAACGCTTCGTGGGAGGCAACCCATGCTTAATTGTTTGCTTGTTTGTGTCATATATCTTTTATTGATTGTTTATTCTCATGTTTAAATTTGTAAGAATGCTTTATTTTGTTTTTAACCTCGTCTTAATTACATATAAAGGTATTTTACATAAAGGATAAGTGTAGGGAGGATTACACACTTTTTCAAAAGAAACGTAAACATGAGAATTTCAATTAATTAAAAGATATACATGTGTGTTTGTTCGATTCAAATGCTTGTGTCGAGTCATAATGGATGTTTTGCAGGAAATTTTTCCAGATTCTAAAGATGTAAATTTTCCAGAATTTTTTCCGAAAATCGCAGACCGCTTTTTGTCGGGATAACCTGATGGCGTCAGGATCGCAACCTGACGGCGTCAGGAAGGAGCAAAAACAACTGATTACTTTTTCTCGTTTTCTTAGCTACTGATAATTTTTTGGAATTTTCCAGGTCTTAATTTTCCAAAAATTCTGTAAACATCCATTCCACAAGCATTATATCCTAATTTAGTAGAGTCTTATACATATTATTACCGCCGATTTTACACGAAGGTTTCGTTTGTTTTCTTCAAGTGTGCAGGTTTAATTTATCAAGAACAAGATACATAAGATAAGGATGAGCTTTTCACGCAAACGTTCTTTTTGAAGAAAGATGTAACCACCACTTTACACGGATCCTACCGAGCTAATCAGGGGAGTACTAGTTTCTTTCACCTTTTATTACCTTCCACTATCATAACTTTGATACTTTCGGGGAACATTGGGGACAATGTTCAGTTTAAGTGTAGGGAGGGAAAATAAAACGGGAACTTTGAAACTATGCTTATCCTTGATTATTTGCTTTGTCCAATTGCATTTGTGTAATAAACCATGAGAAAATGTCGGTTAGGGTAATTTTGGCACCAAATTTTTAATTTTTCATGACATATAGGAGTGGGCCATTAGTCTTAACAAAAGCGTCTCATGGATAGGAAGTTGCATGACTAGCACAAAAACCCTTTACCACTTAAATTCCACCCAAAATGTGAGGATCGCCCTTAGATTAGTAGGAATTAATGCATTCATCTTTAATGCTTAGTGTGTGAGCCGGTAGTATATTAGATTCTAGAACTTGTTTTGTGATGCATCCCGAGATCGCTAGTAAGACTACACTTTTGTAGTTAGGAATAACTAAATGATAAGAGGCATTAGGATAACCCTTGTTTGATACCCGTAATATAATTACTTCTTCCACATCGGTTGAGTAATTCCCCCACACCTTTGCGTTGTACTCACTTTTAGTACACGATACCCCTAGTTAACCCCTCTGAGCCTATCCTTTTCGCGGTTCTCGTAATGTTTCGGTTTTCCGGAATATCAATAAAGAGCGTTGTTTACACCCCACCCCCAAATGTACACCCAAATCGCCTTAGCCTACCTTGTATGCACTCACTTTTAGTGCATTATTGTTATCACCCTAAAACCCTTAGTTCAATTATCTAGTTGCTTGCATAAGTTGCTAAGTCGAGTCATATCCTTTGTACACAGTTTTGGGACGATTGGGACTCATGGGAAAAGTTAAAGTTTATGAAATGACGGGAAGGGAACGTTAAATTCAAATTCCCTTTATTTGCGTAATAATGTACTCCAAGTGTTTTGATCTTTTCAATTCGGGTCAAATTAGTGTTAGAGTAATAAAAACTCAAGTGTAGGGATGTGCCTATAAATCCCTATTATTTTGATGTTATCGTAGAGGATGGTAGAGTAAAAGTGTATGAAAAAAAAATCGAAAAAAAATATAAAAAGAGAAAAAGAAAAAAAAATAGAGTGTTGAAAAAAAAATACGGGCTACCATCCTACATCTATCTTTAATTTATGTTTGTTTGTTTCAGTTATCTAGAGTCTAGAGTGTCGAGTCTTGGCTTAGCAACGCCATTCTTCGCTTGCTTGTAACATAAAGATTTTTGACTTGCCACCACTAAATAGCCTATCCCACCAAACCCTTTTTCCCTACCGTAAGCCTAACATTACAACCCTTTAAAAGACCTCTTTGATAGTCTTTCCTAGGTGCTTACGCCAAATCGGTGGAGGTTTGATCTAGTCTCAAGCCTATGGTAATCAATGTACTAGGACCGGTTAATGAGTGTTTATCTTCCATTTCCAACTTGTTATATTTCATATACACCCGACAGATGTGAGTATCCAAACACCCCTTGTGAGGTGCTAGTATGTAATTTCCTTGCTTGTTATGACTTTTGCGGGGCTTATATGTGTTGTGGATTTTTTTAAACCAATGCTTCATGACCCCTAACTTATAAATTAATTGGCTAAAAGCACATTTGCTTGAGGACAAGCAAATACCAAGTGTAGGGATATTTGATAAGGTTTCAAAATGTACCTTTTTGAGGGGTCATTTAAGCCCTTATTCGATCACTTTTGTATCCGTTATTACTTAATATCGTTCCTTTTCACTTTTTAGGTATCTCGAAGGCAAAATGCTGGAATGACACTTATTCGGACGAAAAGGCGTGAATATACGAAGAAAATGGCCAAAGTCAAGAATCGAGACACTCAGGCTGCTGGAACTGAAGGGGACGGTGTCAGGTGTTATCTGCGACGCCATCGCATCACTTTTGTGACGGCTCAGTAGCCAAATTGCTTATTTACATGTGACGGTGTCAGGTTTTAAAAGAGTAAGTCGTCGCAACTCAGACGGCCTAGATTTGATCCAGACGACGTCAGAGACTGAAGGGGACGGCGTCACAAGCATAAGGTGACGTCGTCGCAAGACTAACGTGGCCAAGACGAAACCCTAATGACGGCGACCCGACGGCGTCACAAATCAAAGGGTGACGCCATCGCATATGTAATCTTATATATAGAATCCGAATTTTTTAGTTTTCAGTGTGTAATATTTTGGGAGTAAAAACCTAAACCGAACCAAGGCTGTCTTGTACAGTATTTTAGGGTTCCAAACCCTATCTTACATCAAGATAAGTGTTTTACTTCATTAATTTAATTATGTCTTCAATTACTTGTGTGTATGCTTGCATGTTCCCCATGTCCGGCAAATTTACTTGTGTGTTTGCTTAGGGAATATGAAACTTAATTGTTGAATATTGATTGGTTGTCTCTTATCTTAATTGTTAATTATCTAGTAATGCGATAGGTCATCCGTTGTGTAGTTAATGCTTGAATAATCTTTGTGAACCTTAGTTTATAATACCTAGAGTTGTTGTAGGCTAAACCATCCGAAGAGTACCTTAGAGTTAAAGTTTATAAATCCTAGAGATTTTGTAGGCGAGACCCTTTGGTAGTTTCAAAGAGTTAGGGATAAACGCATACCCTACGACTTTAGACACACAACGCGATTAAGAATAAGGACGTGACAATTCAACCATCAATAGGAGATAATTAAGGAGTAATAAAACCTAAGTAAACACATCTTTAAATCATCATACGAGCACACAATAATTAGACATAGACTACCCACTAGATTAGATAATTAGATAAGTAGAGTAATCGGTAGAAATACCAACCCCCCAAATCCAAACCCCGAGATTCGTACCTTTCCATTTCCTAAAAAACATAAAAAGATAAAAAAATAATCTTCCTCAACCCCAACCTTAGCGTAGTAACTTCTCACTAGCATTCCTATTCCCCTAGAGAACGATATCATTTCTCGTGGCTTACCCTAATACTACACTACAACGATTAGGTTCACTGCCTAGGGTGTTGAAAAACTTGCTCGACGAAAAGCAAGTTCCTTTGACCCCGAACGACGCGTGTAGCGTTATCATATATGCATTACTAAAACATGAAAGCACTATTACTTATTTTAGTGTTTTATGTGAAAACGTAAGTGTATTAGTAAACTATTGGCTCAAACTTATTTACGTATATTATTTGTTTCGTTAAAATTATTTTATGTTTGTTATCGACAAAACATTAGAAGATCGTAAAATATAAATAAACGTTTTTACGGCTTATTTGTATTAATATTTGCATTTCTTACTTATATGCTTGTCTATCAATATCCAACACACATACCAAATAGATTAATATAAGTCGATCTAAATATATTAAAACCGGAAAAACAATTCACCCCCCCCCCCCCACCCCTTCTAGTTTTCCACATAATACAATGCTCCAATTAAAACAAGGATGTGACAATTCGAGTAATCAGTAAGAGATAACTAGGTAGTAAAGATAATTTAAGTAAATACGTTTTTTCTATCATAAGAGTTACCACTTTACTTTTCTTGCAATTAGTGTAATTTTAGTTTATTAGTTTGTTTTAATTAATTAGTAGTTAAAACGCCGACTCTTCAAACCCCGAGATTTTAATTTGCTTTCATATAAAAAATATAAAAATACAAAAAAGTCTCATCCCTCACCTTTAGACCTATCTCGACATACACTTCGGCCTTCACAACACTATTCCCCTAGAGAACGATCAATCCCCCGTGTTTTGCCTATGCTACTCTACAATGATTAGGTACACTGCCTAGGAGGATTGTAAAACTTGATGTTTTGCAAATTCCGCCATCAAGTTTTTGGCGCCGCTACCAGGGCATAGTTTAGGTTTCGATTTCTATTTGTCATTGATATATATCTAAATCTATCTAGAAATTATACATACGAATTCAATAATACGGGTATTTACTTATACTTACCATGGGTCATGCCACACAAAAAAAATAAAAGTTAAACATCCATATCCCGGACTTACAAACTAAATTGAACCAAAAATTATCAAATACTCATTTCATGTTTTAACCCATTTAATTTTTTGCAGAATACAATAGATTACCGCCACTGTAATGCGTCTTTCAGTCTTTCGTGGCAAGTCTTCCAAGAACACATACGCAAATCTCCTAGTGCACCACCTAATCAAGTGCAGTGTAAAATAAGCTAATCCAAACACACCCTTAACATAAGTTCCTGAAACATATTAATATAACAGTAATATAAGTGATAGTTATCTTACTTGGAAAAAGTTAAATATAAGCTCGCATTAGTAAAATTGCAAATCCAAAAAGAGCGCTTATTTTTTTGGGCTTATGAGCTTATTTCAATGTAGAAAAGATCATTCTATTGTAGCTTTTAAGCTTATCATATTGAGCATACAAATAATTGTTGTCTCGTTAATATATTCTTTACATATGCTCAACATATAAAATATAAACTTAAAAGCTTCATTTGAGTTCCATCAAAATTTACATATATATTCTTTAGACATATATGCTACTCAAGTTACAAGTCTAACAAAGGCACGATACCTGTGAGAACCCACACGTCTGCCAACTCGGCCAAAAACAAAACACAATCGAAACACAAAACCCAACAAAAGAAAAACACAATTAAAGACCAGCATGTACCTGTTCTTCATGTTTTGTCTGGATAACCCTTTTCACAAAATTCAAAACCCCCTAAAATTTGTAGACAACTTGTCAAAGGCTCTATTCTTATAATCGCAAGCCATAAAAAACCCAAAATCAAAACCTGTGTCTTCTATTTTGATGATACGAGACATGTGTGTGTGTGAGAGTATTCTGGAAAGTTTGAGAGCATTAACACAAATCTATCGGCTTTATCTAATCTAAAAACAAAAACGGGCCAAAGTTAGCCCAATCAAAGCCCGGACAATTTTTATATATTTTATTCAACTGATACTACGTCGTTTTGTCCCTTCTTTAATATATATTTATAATTAACTATTTCTATTACTTATAAAAAGTGTATGCTCGTTTTTATAAAAGGAATAATACATTTAAAAAGTATCATACTTGTTCAAATATACTCTTTTGAGTAACGAACAAAAAAAATACTCTTGTGAGTATTAATGTTGATATCTTGTTTTTATGTGATTAGTTTGACTATTTTATCCTTCCGAGTTACATAGACGATTCATGTGAGTTTGCAAAATTGCAGCCACCGTCCCTAAGGTAAATTACATAAATGGTCTCTTCAAAAAAAATCATAATTTTTTTTCCCTAATTTTTTTTCCAAAAAAAATTCAAAATTCTTTTCTTCTTTTTTTTGGGAATTTTTTTCTAAATTTCTTTTTCCAAAATTATTTTTCAAGATGTTTTTCGGAACCTTTTTGTCGAAAAACGTTTTTCTGAAATATTCTTTTGGAATTTTTTTTCTTCACATGCGAAAAAAATTCTGAAGTTTTTTCGTCGCATGTGAAAACGTATAAAATCGGATGAATAAAAGTGAACGAAAACTTAAGAAACGGACAAAAACGTATTAAATCGGATGAAAACGTATAAAAATTGACGAAAACGTATATAAAAACACTTAGACAAAAACGTATATAAAAAATAGCGAGTAAAACCATAAGAAGTGGGTCAAAAAAAGAACGGTAATGTAGTTTCTGCTAACCCACAAGGACCATTTATGTAATTTATCCTAAGAACGGTGGATGCAATTTTCGCAAACTCGTAGGATAAAATAGTCATCACATGTTTTTCACTACACACATAATGATAAAAGTGTCAACATTAATACTCACATAAAGACAAGATGTCAACATTAATACTCACAATAATATATTTTTTTGTTCGCTACTCAGAAAAGTATTTTTAGACAAGTATAATGCTTTTTAAAGGTATTATCCCTTTTTAAAACTTAAAATAATTAAAATTGAAAAATATTAATGGACTATTATACACTTAACTAAAAATGTAATAGTTTCTACCACTAAATTAATATTTTAAATATTTTTTAATCCTTAAACTTTTTTTATTTTTGTTTCAACTCATAAACTTTTTTTCTTCCAATGACTACAAGTTGAACCCATATATTTTGCATCAAGGGTTAAACCAAAAGCACGATTTCGCAAGTATAATTATGTGCCGCTATACATTATCGCTTTGCGTGGGTATTCGTCTAGTTTGACAATATATCCACACCACATATTTATTTCGCATGTTCAAGACTAGTGGTGAACTCATAATCATTTAATTAAGACAAAAATACACCGTTGGTCCCTAAACTTGCCAAAAAAATCTTCTGGGCCAGAAAGTTGAGAATATCGTCGCCGTGAGTTCAAACCTTTGGTTTTTTAGGCCGATTGCGTCATTTGACCCGTAATGCTCAGGTCAACGTCCGTTTTGAGTTATATCATCAAGGTATAATAGACCAAACACATTTTAATTATATGTTAGTTAAATATAACCCAACGTTGTACTGTATTGTTGTTTCCCTCTGGCTTCAATTCGATAAAACTCTAATCACTAACAATGGCACAAAATAATAAGAGGAAGGTTTTGTACAGTGTGTTGAGGAAAGAAGATTGCTCCAATGAAAAGCGTTTGAATGTTAAAAAGGAGAAGGAAGAGGCTGCCGACATCGGGTTCTCAAAGGTTAATTAATAAGCATTCTCACATAATTAATACAGGTCACTAGCCTTTTAATATAGCACAAGAAAAGATAATACTTAATACATTCACAAAGTAATTCTTCTTAAAGGTTGTTTATAAATTTTTCATGCATAACATATCACTAATTCATAAAGCTTCTTGTTCAATAAACATAATTTCACTATACATGAAATTTTTAAAAGTTTATAACTATCAAAAGCTCAAATGCAATTATTTATGAAAATGTTTAGGATTTAGGAAATATTCATGCTAGATAAACATGAACCCATAAACTCACCATGAATGAAATGAAAAATAAAAGATTTCATGAGTTTTGAATCTTTTTTTTGGACCTCTCGTTATGGATGCTCTTGATTTGTTATAATATTATAGATTTTCATTTTTTATAATAGGCTCTATTTTTTTATTTTTAAACGAAATTGAATTAAAACACTAGCAAGGCGCTATGGAACATTAAAAAGGGTGGATAGAGCATTACAAGGATCGTTAAACCACTCTATCCAATTTAAACACGGTTTTTTAAATCTATTAGACACCCAAGTGAAAGACAATAGCTTAATGTCACTAAAAATGAGATATTTTCTTGTCCATTTCACGGAGAAAGTAGAGTCGTTTCTAAACTTCCAAATGCCCATATTGTGGTGTGTACCATGACGTCGAACAACCTTGAGTGTTTGCCAACAATTGGTGAATAGTCAGTCAAATGGATCACATCGTACAGATTGTTAAGGTGCAGGTTGGTGATATTCCACCATTTAAGGATATCTTTCCAAATATCTAAGGCAATCGTGCAGCGAACGATGATGTGTTCTTCCATCTCTATGTCTTCATCACACAAAGGACATCTTATGGAGTGTAACTCAATGCCTCTTTCATCGAGGTTCCTTCTTGTCGGCAGTCTCGTGTTTATGGCTCTCCAAGTACTGATATTGATTTTTGAATGAATCGCTTTGTTCCATCTAGTTGGGTATAAGGACGAGGGGTATGACAGGGAAGTGATGTGTGAATTCATACTCTTGACAGTGAAATTCCTTGATGCATCCATTGTAAATTCCTAAGAATCCTCTTCTTGTGATAAGTTAAGATGTGAAAGAAGTGAAGTTATTTCTCTTAATAAACCAAGCCCACTTAAATATGAGTCCACGATATGGGAGGAAACCAGATGGACCAAAGCCCAATAGCAAGTTTTGGGTACTGGAAGAATGATCAACGGGTGCCAAAACTGAAGTTGGTTGTCTAACAGTGGGTGATCTTTCTGAAGCAAATCTAGATTAGACTCAAGGCAATGCAGCCTAGGAAATGATACACAATGAGGCCCAAGTAGACACAACTAGATTCAAACTTGGAAAGGCGTTTGTGAAACCTATCGATCAATAGTTTCCTATTATTACATCTTGACATTTTTGCACCAATGGAGAGGCCCAAGTAGACACAAGGGAGTTGTGATGCAAGGCATCCGATCAAAGGCCATGGAGGTTTACCTCAACATTTGTTATACCAATTCCATAAATCTTACTTTTGTTGAAGTTCACCTTTAAACCGAAAGCGAGATGAAAGCATGTGAGAATTCTTGACAAGTTCTTAGCATTGGTGCAAGATCACTTGCCCATAATTAAGGCGTCATCCGCAAATTGAAGGTGGGATATGCCTATCTTGTCTTTACCCACTTGAATTCCATGAAAGATGTTATTCTTTGTTGCCTCAAGGAGGGCTATATTAAGAGCTTCCACCACCAAGATAAAGTTAAAAGGAGAAAGAGGATCCCCTTGTCTAAGACCTCTTTCAAGTTTGAACTCCTTAGTTGGAGAACCATTGACAATAACCGATGCATAAGCCGAGTCAAGGCAAGAATAAATCAAATTCCGCCATTTAAGACTAAAACTCATTTGTTCAAGGATAGAGAATAGAAAAGGCCAACTAAAGGGAATCAAAAGTTTTCTCGAAGTCAACTTTAAAAAAACATAAGATGCATTTTATGCTTCTTAGCCCAAGCAATGAAAGTAAAAAAGTATAATTAGCTTTATTAGAAGAAGAAGAAGAAGAAGAAGAAGAAAGAAACACTTTGAAAAACAACATTGCTAAGCAAACGTAGGCTTGGGCTCAAAATCAAGAAGCAATGCACCTTAGATTTGAATTACTAGCTAAACGCTTGAGCATGATTCATGGTCCATTATTTGAAATTTGCGGTTCGGTTGGCTAGATCTTGCCTAATGTTGTAAACGAACCGAACGAACACAAACGGATCCTTGTTCATGTTCGTTCATTTAAATTTAACCAGACAAATAAACGTACACGAACACTTAAATGGAAGATTTTTCTTGTTCATGTTCATTTATTAAGAAAATGAGTTGCTCATGTTCATTCATTAAGACATTTAATGAACGCCAAACGAACATAAACGATCGAACATATATGAAAATAGACAAACAAACATAAACTTTATTGAATTATGCATAATATATTGTTTTATAAGTGTCGTTTTATTTATAAAAAAACTAATTTTAAAAATATACAATTAAAAGATATGATATACGAAAATAAATTAATAAATGAACATAAGCGAACGTTAACGAACACATAATCGGACGTTCACGGACATAAATGAACGGACGCGAATTTTGTTCATGTTCGTTCATTTAACTAAATAAATATAAAATATTGTCCATGTTGGTTCATATAATAAATAAACAAACATAAACGAACTTTTTACCGAGCGGTTCATGAAATGTTTACTGAACGTTTGGTTCATTTACGGTCGTAATCTTGCCCATTACACACCCCTCAGCATTCCAAATTAACCAATTATAGGGTGTGTTTGGTTTGTAAGTAGGTTTGGATTTGAATTTGGATTTGGAGAGAGAAACAATATAATATTATTAATAAAAAATATATAAATAATTGTTAAAAACAAAAAACTGTGAAATAAAAATATATAAATAATTCATGTAGTGGTGGGCCTATTTTATAAGAGTGAAATATGAAAACAAATTTTATTCCTGCCTATTTAATGTGGAATCATAAATGTCATAGGGTATGTTTGGCGCAATGGGCATGACAAACGAGACTTATTTTATAAGCCGACTTATTTTAGAAACTCAAGCCCCATAAGCCTCCTATAAGCCCCCCCTCAAACACAACCATAGATAAATGTATCAAATTGTTGTGTCAGAAAATTAAAAAGCTACCAAACAATTGATTTGGACTATGAATGAATCCAAACCACATCAAACCCCTATATCAAACGGGCTGTGTAACATAAATCCGCAAAAGACAGTACACTTAATAGTTATTTCTCGTTAGCACGCGTTGATAAATATTAACAGACAATTAGATCCATGAGAAAAGGCACGATCTAAGACAATAAGGGCTTGTTTGGTTGGCGGGGTTTGAATTTAAATTTGGATTGATGGTAGAATTTGATTGTTTGGTATGTATTAGTGGGGCCACAACTATGGACTCGATGCAAATTATTCCGCATCTCTCGACCCCGGCTAAATATTTGGTTTACAAAAAAATTGTCAGTACCTCATTTTATTGTGGGTCCTTTTCTTATCTACACCACTTATTCTTTACTTATTTTACTTTTATAACTATAACTTTATAAATAATACTAGTAATAATTTATATATTTTTTAATATTTTTTCTCTCTTTTACATCAAATCCAAATCCAAATCTTAACTCAAATTCAAATCCAAATCCAAATCCTAATCATAAACCCGTCTACAAACCAAAAGGACCCTAAATTACTTTCATACAAATATAAATTAGACATAAGTTGCCGACAATTATTCTTGAAAACGAACAAACTGTGAAAACAAGAACTTTGTCAGTTGGAATATATTCAACATATACATGTCCATTTAGGGTAATGGGGTGGTTGCCAAATTACAAAAATTGGCATCCTCTTCAACCAATAATATTGTGCCACATCACCACCACTTTTTTTTCCCAAAAATTGGCATACTTAATAGGAGTGGGGCAAAAGTTCAATATAGATCTCAAATTTACAATAGATCCAATGAACCAATCATAGTCATTCATTAATTTAATCAAAAAAAATAAAATAAACTTTCACCTTTTTTTTTAAAATTAATTATCTCGCAAACCGTTAATCATTACGCGAAAAAAAACATACTATCACGACGAGAATTAAATTATCTTTCTATACATATGCACTTCTATATATTTTTAACGATTTTTTTTCAAAATTCCGGACAAGAAAAATCATATATGATTTGTGAAAATCATATGTGATTCGATTTTCACAAATCATATGTGATTTATATGATTTGCAAAAATCATATATGATTTGTGAAAATCGAATCACATATGATTTTCACAAATCATATATGATTTTTACAAATCACATATGAGAAAAAAAAAACTTTGTCGAAAATATAGAAAAGTGCATATTTATAGAAAGATAATTTAATTCTCGTCGCGATGGTGTATTTTTTGTAGTTTGAAGATTTATCATTTGCAAGATATATTGTTTTTAAAAAAAATGGGTGAAAATGGTATTTTATTAATTTTGATTAAAAATGGATGGCTAAGATTGATTTATTGGATCTATGGAAAATATGAAATTTATATTGATCTCAACTCATAGGAGTGGTTGCCAAATTGTTTTTTTTTCCCAAAATTTGGCATGTTTTTTTTTTAATGGGTAAAAGCCATAAAATAGCAACGTACTTTCTAAATTTTACAGAGTTGAAACACTTACTTTTTTATTATCAACGATTCCTATCAAACTTTCAAAAAGTGTTCTGACTTCAACAAAAACTTGTCTTATTTTCCACGTGTAGCTCCACGTGTATTAATTAAATGTGTATTATCTTAGTCATTAAATAAATAAAAAAAACACGTCACTTTCCCGCTTATAAAGAAACCTTATTTTACCCCCAATTCATTATACGAGATTTATTAAATACTAACCCTAATTTCTAATCTCAACTTTACACTCTAAAATTCATGAAATTGGCTTGAACAAACAAGCGAGATGACTAAAGGTATGCCGTATACAATGTTTAATTTTAATGTTTAAGTGTATTTATGTAAGACCCCTAATTTCTTTTGAAACCCTAATTTTCAGGTGAACCGAAGAAGAAAAAATCAAAGAATGGTGTTTTCACCATTTATGTTAGGTACGATGGCATGTTTACTGGTGGACCTTTGAGATACTCACAAGGTGATTTGAAAGAAATATCAGATGTGGATTTTGAAGGTATGTCCTATGAAAACCTTGTGGAAATACTGAAGAGGTTATTTCCAAGAAGTCATTTTTATAGGTTGTATTATTGTAAAACGAATACCCCATTGAAGTTAGGTATAAAGGAACTTAAGTCTGATAATGATGTTTCTAAAATGTTGAAAGCTGGTTATGAGAATGGGTTTAAGATGGATATTTACCTTGAACACATTGATTATGATGTTTTAGATTTACTTGAGATGGAAGATAAGGATGAAAATGTAGAGGATAGTGATGATAACTATTCTAGTGATGACTGTGAGGAAGTAGATTATGTTGACTTTCAGAATGAGGTTGATGATGTAGTAATTAAGGATTTTAGTACAAAAGATTCTTTTCTAAATAAGCTTTCTGGTGATAAGGGTTTATTTAGGACTTATGTTCATAGACAAGCCCCTGTAAGACAACAAGAACTAGAAGAAGATCCTGACCAGCACACAATAGACCTTGTTTATAAGGTTAAAAAAGGTGTAGTTTATCCAAGTTTTAACCCTGATATACCTTGGAATAAGATGGAACCAATCTTAGGTATGAGGTATGAGGACTCTCAACAGCTAAAATTTGCTTTGACCAACTATGGTGTAGCAAATGGCTATCAGTTATGGTACATGAAGAATGATTGGAGGTCTTTTTTGGTATACTGTGGTAGGAATGTTGATGAGGGTAGATGTGCAGGTAAAAAAGGTAACAAAGATAGGTTGATGGCAAATGAGAAAAAAGCTCTATTAAAAAAAGGTGAAAATGTTGTGAGCAATAAGGTAAAAAAGAAATCAGTGAAGAAGAAACCACTGAAGAAGAGGGTTAGGGTTGAGAATGATTGTGGAGAGGGTACAAGTAAAGGAGGGAACAAGAAGGTTTCAGCTCTCAAGAAGGGTAATTGTTGTCCTTTTAGACTATATGCTTCATGGATGTCTAATGAACACTCCTTTCAAATAAAGTCCCTTATACCTGATCATAAATGCTCAAGGAATTACAACTTGGGTGCTCTTGTGAACTATAAGTGGATTGCAGGCCAATATGCAAAAGAAATCATAGCTGATCCTGATATTCCTTACAGAAAAATGAAAGAGGACATAAGAGAGAAATTTATGATACATGTCAGTTTAGGTCAGTGCAAAAGGGCAAATCAGAGGGCATTATATGATCATGAAGGTGGTCTAATAGAGCACTACAGTAAGCTATATTAGTATAGGAATGCTATTTTAGAAACCAACCCTGGGTCTACATGTAGGTTGGATGTGGATGAGTCTTCTAATGGCAGTGTGTTTTTCAAAAGGATGTATATTTGTTTCAAAGGGGTAAAAGATGGATGGTTAGCAGGTTGTAGGAAGGTAATTGGGCTTGATGGGTGTTTCTTGAAACATACCTGTAGGGGTGAATTACTCACAGCTATGGGAAGGGATGCAAACAATCAGATGTATCCTATTGCATGGGCTGTAGTGAGGGTAGAAAATGCAGAGAATTGGGGTTGGTTTATTTCTCTACTATAAGATGATCTTTCTTTGAATGATGGCCAAGGCATTACAATAATATCAGATTCTCACAAGGTAATATTTATTTACATAACAGTTTAATTACAATTACAATTATTGTTAACTACATTCTCATAACATTATGTTTTAATATGAATCAGGGTTTGCTTGATGTTGTGAGTGATTGGTTGCCACATGCTGAGCATAGAAAGTGCACTAGGCATTTGTATGCTAATTTCAAAAAGAAATTTACTGGTGTTCATTATCAAAGGTTGTTCTGGACTGCTGCATCAAGTACATTAGAACAACGAGCAAATAAATCAGATTGATCAAAATGCTTATGATTATCTGATTAAAAGAAACCCCAACTCCTGGAGTAGAGCATTCTTTCAATTGGACAGAAAATGTGCAGCAAAATGAGAATGGAATCTCAGAGAGTTTTAACAGAGCAATTATGGAGCCAAGGTCAAAACCTATACTTACTATGTTGGAAGACATTAGGCTCTACATAATGCAAAGGTTGGTGGCCATGAATAAGAAAGCATTCTCTTTGGAAGACACCATCACACCAAGTATAAGGAAAACACTGGAAATGTTGGAAGATCAACAAAGGTATATAGCAACATAGTAATATAGTTATCACTTTCAATCACACTTTATCTGTTTTAATTATTGTTGTATTTCTCAAGCATTGGCATGTATATCCCAGTGGTTTCCAAGTACTTAAAGTCAGGAAAGGAGATGAGAGTTATGATGTGAATCTACTAAACAATGTATGTTCTTGTAAGCATTGGGAATTATGTGGGGTCCCTTGTGTTCATGCTGTAGCAGGCTACATGAATTTGAGCAAAGAACCTGATATAGATGTTAGTCATTGGTACAGTCAAGATAGTTGGTTTAGTGCATACCAGTTTTCAATTAACCCAGTTTGGGGATCCAATAATTGGAAAAGGACTAATGATGCACCACCATTACCCCCACTAGTTAGAAAGATGCCTGGTAGACCACAAAAGGCAAGAATCAAAGCACCAAATGAAAGTAACTCTAATCAAGTTAGTAGGGTGGGCAGAACTATGACATATACTAATTGTTGGCAAAAGGGCCATAACAAGGCAGGCTGTAAAAATGCCCCACAACCTAAACCTGAGACTGTGAAAAAACAACCAGGAAGAAAAAGAGATACTGGAACTGGTCAATGTGCATCTAGAGTTGGTAGGGGTGGTATAGGTAGCAGAGGTGGTAGGGGTGTTGGCACAAGTGGGAGTGGTAGGGGTGTTGGTACAAGTGGGAGTGCTAGTGGTGTTGGTACACCTGGGAATGCTAGTGATGGTATAGGTAGTGGTGTTGGTACAACTGTAACTGGGAATGCTAGTGATGGTATAGGTAGTGGTGTTGGTACAACTGCAATTGTGAATGAAGATGATCATTTAACAGAAAATCAGGTATTTATTTTAACATCCATAATAGTAATTAATATGCACATGTTAAACATATTTTTTAGTAATTATTTACTTGGCATACAGAGATACCAAATGCAATTGGATGAAGAAGCATTTAGAGAATGTATGGAAGAACAGTTTCAAAAGGAGAAAGAGATGGCTGAGAAAAAAAAAGACAAGAAGAATTTTTAGAAAAAAAACAGTTGTTTGATGAGCATGGAATAGACATGGACATGGACATGGAAGAAGGACCTTATAACAGAGTCATTCCACAGCAACTTGTTCTTGCAAACAATCCTTCACATCCAACCCAAGAATCTGTCATACATGATGCACAAGATCCACCAACATCACCAGCAGCATCAGTTGATACAACCACATCAACACCAAAGGATACACCAAAGAAGACCAGGAACATGAACAAGTGGCTCCAGAAATCATTTGTCAATGGACAAAGGATTTATCACAAGAATCGTGGCAGATCTGAAACAATCAAAAAAATGCAGATGAGCAAAGCATATCAGTTTAACCAAGAGGGAACTGGTTCTACTCCTGATAAAGAATTTGCAGTATCTGATTCTGAATAACTATGTTTTCATTGTCTGTAATGAATATTTAGGAACCTAAACTGCATATTTGTTGGTTTGATTTTGGACAGTAATGGTGGACCAAAAAACAATGCCAGTAGTGCTGGACACAAAAGCATGTGAGCACATGCTTTGTGGTATCTTTTGTAATGACCATGTGGGTTGCTTTTGACCATCTTGAAAGAATCAATATATGCGGTATTTTAGTCTCATTTGATGCTTCTCTTTTATGCTTTTCTCTTTATCCATATATGAATCATTTGGTTCTCTTTATTGCCATTGCAAAACATTACACATACTGCTTTTATTTTATGCTTTTGCACTTGAATATGTACAATGCCATTGCAAAACATTACAGATACTGCACTTGAAACATCATGTATAGCCACTTATATGATCTATCAACAACTGATGTATAGCAACTGGGAATGTGTAGCTACAGATCTATTAAAACATTACATTTCATTACATACCCTAATTGTCATTGACAAAACCTTACATTTGAATACATACTACAACTAAACTATCCCCAACTGATCTACTAAACTGATCTGCTACAACCAAAAGACATCAAACCTTACCTTACCCTATTACATTAAAACAGAAACCAAGCCAATACAATCATGATCACAATTGACTTCCAAATTAAACAACTTTTTTGACTTTTCTTCAATTGAACCTTTAGTTGCTCCATTTCAACAGCAAGAACATGAACTTTTTCTTGGCTACTTACTTCATTTTGCACTTGAACCCTTTGATTTGGAGTCAAAGCCCTATACATCTCATACAAGTGACCTTTGTACCAATCATTATCTAACTCAGGATCATACCAATCCCATTTTGTACAATTCCTTACACCTGTTTTCTGCAAATAACAATATATAAGCTTACCATATAAGAGTTAAACAGGGAAGATTCAAGCTACTTACATATCTGTTAGGGCAACAAACAAAACGCCTAGCAGGGTTTGATGGGGTCCAAGAGGTGAGAGACATGACAGGAAGCTCGCAATTGCACTCATTTGGAAGGTTACCATGCTTTGAAACATTGGAAGAAGATGACGACATCAAGCAATTAGGATAGAAATTAGGGTTTATGAATTGGGGATTTGTTTTTATGTAATGGGGATCGTGTTTGGATTAGGTTAGAAACTGAATTGAAGAGGGTAAGTGTTTATGGATTATACGGGTCGGGTAATTATAGCAGGGTATCAATATTACGTGACAATTATTAATAATTAAAATAAATAAAAAATAACACGTGGAATATAGATATGGAAAGTTGTTGATATCAGGACAAAGAAAATAAGTTTTGATGGCTTAAATGTTGATAAAAAAGTAAGTGTTTCAACTCTATAAAATTTAGAAAGTACGTTGCTATTTTATGGCTTTTACCCTTTTTTAATTTGTTTCTAGTACTAGTAGTATATCATTGAAAGCCCAACGGCAAGTTGGGTCGGCATACACTTGCCAAAATCCTTTCCCAATGCCACATGCCGATGCCGATATTTTTATGAGGGTGGTGTTTTGCCTATGCTGATTTCGGTACCATAGCTCCATGCCACTCACCCCATCACCCTTAAGGGTGCGTTTGGTAGAGAGAAATTCAGAGAAAAGAAATGAAGTAGAGAATAAAATCTCAGAGAATAGAAATCAGTAGAGAATTGTGTTCAATTCTAATGTTTGGTAACAACAGAGACTTGACCCGAGAAATGAAAAAAAAAATTATTTAAAAAAAAAATAATTTTCAAAAATAATTTTTTTTAAAAAAAAAACTTATTTTAAAAAAAAAACTTATTTTTTTTAAAAAAATAATTTAAAAAAAAAATTATTTTTTAAAAAAAAACTTATTTTTTTAAAAAAAATAATTTTTAAAAAAAATATTTTAAAAAAAATATTTTTTTAAAAAAATAAATTTTTAAAAAAATAATTTTTTAAAAATAATTTTGAAAAAAAATGTATTTATTTAAAAAAAATGTATGTATTTATTTAAAAAAAAATATTTAAAAAAAATAATTTTTTAAAAATAATTAAAAAAAAATGTATTTATTTAAAAAAAAACTTATTTTAAAAAAAAATAATTTTTTAAAAAAAAATATATATTTTTTTTAAATATTTTTTTTAATTTTTTTTAAATGTAAAAAAAAAAAAAAAAAAAAAAAATTAATCCATTTCTCCAATTTCTCCACCAAAATAAGAGAAATGGAGCTAACCAAATTACACTACCCAATTCTCTCCATTTCTCTCCATTTCTCTACCCCATTTCTCCGCTTTTTCAATTCTCGGTACCAAACAAGAGAAATGGAACCATTTCCATTTCTCTTGCCCCAATTCTCGGTACCAAACACACCCTTAGAGTCGTTTTCACCAAAAATATTATGAATAATCAATGTGATACAATCACCTCCTCTGCCTATGCTTAGCTCGAGGCTCCATCATAGAAGACCTGTTCTCTTCTAATTTGCACATGGATGACTGGATGTAGTCCGTTACTATTGCAAATGAAATCAGAGAAGAAAAAATGCTCTAGTTCGTATCTTTTGTTCTTTATTATTCTTGGGAGATAGACCATCTCAAATCGGCAAATTGGTCAAATCAGTCTCTTAACACAATGTATATCAGAAAGAAAAAAATAACAATTGGTTCTTTTCACTTACAATTGAATAACGTATACCTAAAATACAAATTACCATGATACAAAAGAACTCGACAACTTGCGATGTTCAAACCAATTTGTTGTCTCGATATGTCAAAATTTGCACATTTCAGTCAGATCAATGTTTAGCCCAACTGATTTGCCTCTATCGTGAATAAATGTTACAAGAAAGAATAACTGTTTCTCAATGCTGTTGTACCCTATATCAGCTGGTCTCTTTATCTCCAAGTCGATAAAACGCAAGTTTAACCAACACTACTAACGAGTGGTGTAAGCTCCACCTCCTCGGGTTTTAACAATTCACTATTTTCTAAAACAGTCGATACTTCTATACGAGACTCACTATCTTCTACAATACTCAGTACTTCCATACGAGAAAACCCCAACGAATCAGGCCCATTTTTAGGTACCAAAAACAGAAAACAAAGAGGTGTGATTCTCAGAATGTTTCGAATCAATATAGCTAGCCACAAGTTATCAAATTGTGTTCTCGTGACATTTAGGACATGAAGAAGTAAGCCACCTAACCATGTTGAGGACATACGGCCGAAATTGTCAATTGACATTAGCAAAGCAAAGAAAGTGCCCTCAATGCCAGGTGGACAAAGTTGTGAAGATAAGACAAGAAGTGGCATCCATTTCAAACGACCGATCAATTGAAAAACACTTTCATCGATAACAGCAAAGAAATAATCGGGAATCCCTAGTTTAAGGTTAAGTCTTAGTATGAAGCCGAGATCTAGCATTCCTGATAAGCCAAAAATTAATTGTGTCCAAAATAGTAGAGCTCGGAAAGGATGATCTTTTAAAGTATACTGATATAATATGGCACCTAAAAGTGATCCAATCGAGCCAATGGATAAGATGAAACCAATTATATCCTGCATGCATGATACCAGTAGTTAAAAAAGTCCTCGGCCACCGGCCTTAAAAAGCCAGGTCTCTTTACGGTGGCCCTAAAAAATAAGCCAGGCCCCATTCTGTTTAGTCCTAGACCCCGTTGATCCCTAAAAGTTGCATATTGGTCTTAAAATTTGATCAAAATGTCTGGTAAGGACCATTCATGTTAATGCCCATTTAAAGGTTAGACCCAAATGTATACTCAAAAATTTTAATGAATTTTAATCATGGTTTTTGTTGTAAATTTGTATGTTTTTATGTTTTTATGCTTTATAAAAATAAATAGAATGTACTGTATACTGTGTATTTCTTCTTCATAAATGTAAGGGTTAACATGTTGTGTTAAATACAAGAAAGGAAGTCTTTGTATGTGTTGTTCCTTGAACATTTTGCAAAACCACTTTTTTCAAGATGCCTTCTAAATTCTTAGCACAAAGGACTTCTTCTAAATTATGTAAAGATACTGCTTTCATAAGTTAATGAATACCTGGGAGAAAGATGGACCAGCTTTCGAATCAGTTTCCCAGTAAAACAACCCTTCATATATATCCAAACTCAACGCAAACGAGAGATACATATACAAACACGGCCTCCAAACATCTTCGGATTTTAGAGTAGTCCACATAGCAGTAGCAGCATCAACAAATTTCTCAGTTATCTAATATCCAAACAAGTACGTTTCCATAATCAATAGATGACAATACATAAATGTTTTTTCAAAAAATTTCAAATATAATGCAGAACGAATAGATCGTTAGTATCTTTTACTTATAAAGGCAATAGATCATTAGTATGTACCTGGCCATAAGCAAAGCTTGGTGAGTGGGGTTCCTTGAGCACAAGGCCAACTAGCAACACGAGCGCATATGGAATACTTAGCAACCCATAAACACCCTTTAATGCAGAAAACGAATTTTAGTATTCAAATAATTGACCTAAGTTAAATATGTCCTCCTTCCAGTAGAAATTATAACATTTAACATGACGTATTGTTGGCATATTTAAAAAAACACTCAACACGATAACTTGAGGTGGCAAAATGGGAAGGTTGGATGATTTTAGTGGGTCAAAATGGTTTTTTTTTTTTTTTTGTGGGCTGATAATTTGGGGTCGGGTTGAATTAACCCAGAAAACTAGTTGAAAATTATATAATTTTAATTAAATAGTTAGTGTGCCATATATGATTATAAAATTCAGACTGAATATAATAAATAAATTTTAAAAAACTACCTTGGGACCAATTAGGTGAACAAAGACACCACTCAAAGAAAATCCAATCAAAGCTCCTATGGAAGAACTCAAGGCACACAAGCTTTGCATGTCCGGAGCAAGAGAAGGATGAATACCACTATGTTGTGCTACACACGCATCTACTGTCACATCTGCTATTGCAACTCCAGCACTTCCTATAGTCAAAGACAATAACGCTAGTACAATGTGCAGCTTTTCGTGGAAGGACAAGTAAAACATTGATGTGATTCCTAAAATACCTGTAAATTTGCAAAAAAAGAAACTAATCATCCGCATGATAAGTACATAAACGACTAATAACAGCTTCAAGATACTAATACGCTAACTTCTAAAGACAGACGTAGCACTTCCTGATTCCAATATTGACACGAATTCTTTTACATTTATAATGAAACTTTATTATCGATCTGAGATACTTGTGGAAAATATACTAACTGAAATTAATGTAACAAAGTGATTGAAACTAAGACATTTGACACTAGGAAGTCAAATACTGTAGACATGTTAATGTGACAAGTGATTGAAACTCATTCGTTACACACGCAAATGCAAAAGTTGGAACTTGGAGAGGGACTAAATTAAAGGTAACGAGATCGAATTCCATGCTTGATGTGCCTCACTCATTAGGAGTGTACGTATTCACCCCCACCAGTGTGGTTCCCCCAAATATTTCTCATTGAAATAGATTGTTATTGATGCTTCATTGAAAGTATTTCTCATTAAAACTACGAGCAACACCATTAGAAGAGATAATAAAAATTGGTAGATATATTATTCAAGATCTGAGGTCGACATATACTTCTATAATCAAATACAGGAGTCTGCTTTTCATCTTCATGCTTTGTAAAATTTCCTTGGGTATTATGAAAAAAAAATATATGGCTTTTACCTACTTTGGGATAAAAATGATCCTCATAGCTTTTGTGGTGAAAAGACAACACAGAATGTAGGAAAATAATTCCTAAAGAGACAAACGCGTGAAGCACCTCCACTTCTTGTTGTTGTTGAAGTTGTGATCAGCTTAGCAGTAAAGGGCTCTTGTTTAGCGAGAGCACGCGTGGAGGATGCGGGAAGACGGCGCGTGAAAGAGCAAGAAAAATGGCGTCAGAATCAATAATGTTTTCATCCGACTCAGAATGAGAAGAATTTTCAATTTTGAAGCGAGAAATATACAGACTTGCAGCGTTGATGATCAAAGAAGAAGACAAAAGTTTGCGAACAGTGAAGGAGACAAGAAGCCACATAAATAGCACATGATCGTCCAGCAGCCGCCTACTTCTTTGACAATCGACTATATAACGCATTAATAAACAATCCTGCTAGACCATTATCTCTTACGAAAATAAAAATATGATGTACACATGCATCAGATTACATAACATTAAAGAAGATTACCCATTAAAGAATTTAACTTTAAATATCATATTGTCTTTTCCTTAGTGTATTTGTTATTTAAAATAATAAAAATACATAAAATGAAAGGTGGTGAAGTGTTAGGAGGTCAAATGTGATGGGAGAGTGGTGATGATGAAAGGGTGAAGCATTAGTGGCTTAGTGCTTGTTTAAAAGGCAGGGACCAACTTTTTAGTGCAAGATTAATACTAAAAAAAGGTAGGAATGGTGTTTGAATGACAACTTCTAAAATTGTTGCAATTTTTGTATGACAAAAGGAAACATCAGTATATGTTCTTTCAACTTTTTTTCCATTTCTAGTCACCAATCTAATTATCTATGATATATACCTCTAATACAGCTAAACTTTATCTTATTCAGCAAAACAAGTCAATAGTCATACACATAAGTAATTAGTTATGCATATCAACTATCTACAAATTAATGAATGGAAACATGTATAGATTTGTGGTTTACCAGCAAGCACGAAATAAGGCCTCCTTCGATAGCCTAAAACAGGAACAACATCAGTAAGAAGACCCCAAATGGGCTTAACAATCCAAGGTATTCTAGTAATTCCTAAATAAGCTTGTGATTCAGAAGGTTGCACTTTCTGTACATCTTTCATATAATACTCAGTGCCCACTCTAGCAAGAGCACCACCAAGTCCTTGATTCAAACCATAAACCACCACAACTGCAGCCACAGCAGTCCAATGAGTCTTTCTTGATAACATTTTAAACCAATCAACTGGAGCCTTGATATCACACCCCACCAAACCCTCTCTTTTTGAACTTCCATTTTCATCTTCTTCAGTGTTACAGCTTTCATGATTATTTCCTTCTTCCATTTTAATAAGTCACCTTAATATCAACATAGCTCAAAAAAGCATTTCAAGAAAACTCAAAAGTCAAAGTCAACGCTCCAAGAATGTTGATCTTAGGGATCTAACTGAAGCTATCTTTCTACACTTGCTGAAAAATCTATGACATGGGTATTGATTAATGATTGTTTCTAAACAAAAGTATGTGTTCAAATGGATAAAAAGATATGTTGCTGTTTGTTAAACATGTTCAACTCACAATGTGATACACTGATAATGTTTAAGTATGAGTGAAAAAAGGTCAAATGTTGGTGTTTTGGGAAATGAAAATAATGAAAAGTTGGAGGAAATATATGGAGAAATATAAAAACTTTGAAAGAGGGGAAGATAGTTGTGACATTGTTGTTGACTAGAGTTGTTTTCTTTCAAGTTGACAATATTGACAGCATTTGACAAATGTGTTCTAGAACAACAAAATTTTGATAAAAAAGTAGTACTGTAGTATTTTACATGTTATCCACCTATTGTCGTAGTCTCTCTCTAATATACATCCATAAATAAGCATGTCATGTTATCGTCATTTGTGTGAATATCTTTTTGTAAAATTTTCGTGGGTCTAACATGTCTTTTTTTTCTCCCATAAAGTACTAGGACTTGTTAAATAGAGTACTTGGATTTTAGATGTAAAATATTATTTGTACTTTGTAAGAGTGTCTTGAAAGTGCTACGAATTTTCGGAACCTAAGAGTGTCTCATGAATAGTTTATGAAATATCAATCCGGTCGTTCACAAGTTTTATCATCTTTAACTAATCTTTAACTAGAGGTTGTAGGTTCAAGCCACGCCGGAGTCGTTTGTAAAATATATTGTGATATAAGGTGTGAAAAAATTGTCGTTCTAAAAACCAAATAAAAATAAATAAATAAATAAAAATAAATACAAGAAACTTATGGACAAGAAAACAAGCTATAAAGTTCGAGCATAATCATTTAAGTGATGACTACAGCATTTGATATTCAACATATATGTCCATTATCTGAGTCGTTTTCGCAAAAAATGTAATGAATAATCTGTATATCAAAAACAATTTTAGCAATTGTTCATTTCACTTACACTTGAATAACTTATACCTAAAATACAAATATCAGGATAAAAAAGAACACAAGACAACTTTCGAACTAAACGCTGTCTCCATGATATGTCACAAGTTTCACATCTCAATCGATTCTTTTATATCCCAATTGATTTTGGCTCTGTCGTGAATAAATGTAACAAGAAAGAATAAATGTTTCTTAGTGCTTCTGAACGCTATATCAACCTCTGTATCTCGAGGTCGCTAAACTCTAGTTTAACCAACACTACTAACGAGTGGCGTAAGCTCCACCTCATCGGGTTTTGACAATTTACTGTCTTCCAAAACAGTTGATACTTCTATACAAGATTCACTGTCTTCTACAATACCCAATACTTCCATACGAGAAAAACCCAACGAATCGGGCCCACTTTTAGGCACCAAAAACAGAAAGCAAAGAGGTGTGATTCTCAAAATGTTGCGAATCAATATAGCTAGCCACAAGTTGTCAAATTGTGTTCTTGTGACCTTTAGGACATGAAGAAGTAAGCCGCCTAACCATGTCGAGGACATAAGGCCGAAATTGTCAATTGACATTAGCAAAGCAAAGAATGTGCC
The DNA here is from genome assembly GCA_910596185.1 of Chrysanthemum makinoi. Classification (NCBI taxonomy): domain Eukaryota; kingdom Viridiplantae; phylum Streptophyta; class Magnoliopsida; order Asterales; family Asteraceae; genus Chrysanthemum; species Chrysanthemum makinoi. The sequence continues at coordinate 229,142,832 of OU343219.1, read as the reverse complement.
TTCAATGCCAGGTGGGCAAAGTTGTGAAGATAAGACAAGAAGTGGCATCCATTTCAAACGTCCGACCAATTGAAAGACGCTTTCATCAATAACAGCGAAGAAATAATCGGGGATTCCTAGTTTAAGGTTAAGTCTTAGTATGAAGACAAGATCCAGCATTCCTGATAAGCCGAAAAATAGCTGTGTCCAAAATAGTAGAGCTCGGAAAGGATGAGTCTTAAGTGTATATTGATATAATATGGCGCCTAAAAGGGATCCAACTGAGCCAATCGATAATACGAAACCAATTATTTCCTGCATGCACAATACTAGTAGTTAATAACTTAACACACAATCATTGAACATAGTAGGGTTGGATCAGTTGGAAAACCCCTTGCCTCTCAACCGAGAGGTCAGGGGTTCGATCCTTACTCCCTACAAAAGGCCGGAGGTCCTTTCTACCTTTGGTAGAACTGGAAGCAGCCTCTCTATCTTATATAGGGGTAAGGCTGTCTACATCTTAACCTCCCCCATACACCGGAAACGGTATTGGGTACCCATAACCCGTGAAAGACGGCATTGGGCGTTACTTCTTTTTTTTTTACAATCATTGAACTTGTGGGTGAACATAAGCCTGGCCTGAAATGGTCCGACTTTTAGGCCCAGCCCAAAAATGTCCGGTCTCTTTAGGCCCACTGATCACACAAGTTGCATATAGGTCATAATATTTGATCAAAAAGTCTTGATAGGCCCGCGTATGGGTAGCCCAGTTATAAAACAGGTTAGGCCTGAAGACAGTTTTACAGCTAAATTACAATATTTTTATGAAAGTTATAAAAAAATTACGGATTGCTAAAAGATTTATTAAGGACTAGGTGAGTGCCCTATAGTTGTGAAATCGTGGTTAAGTGTTTCGAGTATGAAACGGATAAATATTGTTTATTGGGTCAAACTTTTAACTTATAAGTAGTCATAGAAGGTAAGTATACAGATATAAAGTATAATATTTGAAGGAATAGAGAGTAGGGGTAGATTTATAATTTCACGGTTCCCACTTTTAAAGTTTTTAAGCAAATGTTTTTTCTCTTTATAGTAGAGATAGAAAAGAGATAAGCATATATTGTTATAATGTAAATCATCTTTATTTACAAGTTGAGGATATAATTCCCTATAATGAATAAGTATACAACTAAACAAAAAAATGATAATAGGAAATGGAAAGTGGCCAGCTAGGACCAATTAGGACACCTTCGGAACACAATTTAGTAACTTATTTCCAGTTTATATGAGAATAATCAACCCGTGTGTAAACTAAAGAGAAGGCCTCCTCCAAAAAAATTTAAACTAAAGAGAGAAAGAAAGAAAACCTGGGAGAAAGATGGTCCATCTTTGGAATCAGTTTCCCAGTAAAACAGTCCTTCATAGATATTCAAACTCAACGCAAAGGAGAGATACATATACAAACACGGCCTCCAAACATCTTCTGACTTTAAAGTAGTCCACATAGCCGTAGCAGCATCAACAAATTTCTCACTTATCTGGTATTCAAAATAAGTGTGTTTTTAACTTTTTATAGGTAACAGAATCACAAAGCATTGACGTTTTCCCAAATATCACATATACAACGCAGAATACAATCCAAATAAAGGCTACTGTATATACCTGGCCATAAGCAAAGCTTGGTGAGTGGGGTTCCTTAAGCACAAGGCCGACTAGCAACACGAGCGCATACGGTATACTTAGCAACCCATACACTCCCTTAATGCAGAAAACAGAATTTTAGCATTTAAGTTTTATGTATATGTCCTTGTACCCATGAAAATTGCAACATTCAACTTGATATGGAGTACTATATATGACTATGTATCACATTCACATATCTAGAGTCTAAACTACAGAGTGGTAAAAAAAGATGGAAAGAGTTATGATAATGGACTGGTAATTTTAAGGGTGCAAAATACGCAGACCAGATGGTTGTTTAATGGGTCAAAACAGTGTTTGTGTGGGTCACAACATACCCAAACAACTACTTGTCCAGATTTATGTAACTTTGAATAGCTGATTAGTGTGTCAAATATGATTATATAATCATACTAATTCAATAATAATATTATATATTGAATAAAGCTTTTTAGGAGATTTTATTCATCTTGAATGTACTTTGAACAACGTTTTACCCATACTTGACCCGTTTCCTTTTTGAGCAAAATTTTCAAAATAAGCTTGCCCATTTAAAGTTTAGTGGAAAAAAGAAATATTGCCGTTTTCATGGTACATCTATAGGAGTATAGGGCGAAGGATCCAGAAAAGGTAGAAAAAAAAAAGGCACCTTGGGACCAATTAGGTGAACAAAGACACCACTCAAAGAAAATCCAATTAGAGCTCCTATGGAAGAACTCAGGGCACATAAACTTTGCATATCTGGAGCAAGAGTAGGATGAATACCACTGTGTTGTGCTACACACGCATCAACAGTCACATCTGCTATTGCAACTCCAGCACTTCCGATAGTCAAAGACAACAGTGCTAGTACAATATGCAGCTTTTCGTGGAATGACAAGAAAAATATCGATAGAATTCCTATGATACCTGAAAAAATTGAAAAGATCTGGTCAGCTATAAAATTCTATGATAACTAAATACGCGGCTAATATTTTAGTAATAGCTTCGAGATACTCAATTCTCTGACTTCTAGAGAGAAACGTAGTACTTCCTAGTTTCAAAATTAACATGGACTCTTTTACATTTAGTATGCAATATATGTACTCTTAGAAATGCTTGTATAGAATAACATACTCATACTTGAAGCTCTACATAACTCATATCAATTGCTATGTGTGAAACTAAGACATTTGAAACTTAAAAGTCAAACACTGTTGACATACTAAGTAACAAACTGATAGAAACTCGTTGATTATGTACACAAATGCAAGAGCTGGAGCTTGAAGTAGGCTTAAAAGTAATGAGATTGAATCCTGCCCTTGGCATGCCTTATGTATTAAAGAGATGTGAACACCCCCTCGAGTGTGGTTTCCCAAATACTTCTAAATGAAGGTAGATTATTCACGGATGCGCTTCACTGAAAACAGTATTTTTCATCATAATCTTAAGTGGCAATATGATTAATGGCAACACCATTAGAAAATAAACATTCTTTTATTGATATACTTTTCAGAGTGGTGCGCGTAGACTATTATAATCAAATTGACTGCTTTCTAGCTTCACGCTTCAAATAGTATAATTTGGATTGCATGACATGTTAAGCCACTAGCAAATAGTTTGAGACTAAATGCTCGTTATTTATTGTGGTGAAAAAAGTATACCTTTCCATGAAACTAAAGGAGAATATAATTCCTAAAGGCAAACCTAAATTGCTTAAAAGGCATGCACCAACTTTATTGTGTAAGATTTTTGAAAGATAAGAATGTTCCTTCATAACTCACTATCCCGTGCACCATGAGGCACGCCATATTAATAGTAATTAATACCCATCACTACGCAAGCTAGTTGTTGTAATTTTACAACAATGAGCACATGCGGCAATATCCATAAACCAAATTCTATGTGTCAAACCAACACTAGCAAAGAAGTTTATCTAGTCAAATGCCAAAATGCCCTTCAAAACTAACAAAGAAGAGAACAACAGGCAAATACTTAAGTCCAACTTGTAAATATACCAAAAAAGGAACCGTTGCTATTTTCGTATGACGAAAGGGAACATTACTATATCTTCCTTCTTTTTTTTCCAATTTTAGTAGCTATCTAATCATCTATGTTGCCTATCTCTGTTTGAGCTACACTTGATCTAATAAAGCAAAAATAAGCAGTCAGCAATCAAATACACAAGTATACTAATATATCGTTACCAGCAAGAACGAAATAAGGCCTCCTTCGATAGCCGAAAACAGGAACAACATCTGTAAGAAGACCCCAAACGGGCTTAATAATCCAAGGTATATTAGTAATTCCTGAATAAGCTTGTGCTGCAGAAGGTTGCACTTTCTGTACATCTTTCATATAATACTCGGTACCGACTCTAGCAAGAGCACCACCAAGCCCTTGATTCAAACCATAAACCACCACAACTGCAACCACAGAAGTCCAATGAGTCTTCCTTGATAACATTTTAAACCAATCAACTGGAGCCTTAATATCACACCCTCTTTTTGAACTTCCATTTTCTTCATCTTCTTCAATGTTGCAACTTTCATGATCCTTTACTTCTTCTTCCACCATTAAATTAAACTTTTTTCCAACTCAAAAAGGTGTTTCCTCAAAAGGGTACTTCAAGTTTTGTTAGATAAATATCAGCATAGCTTAATAAAGCATTGGAAACATTTCAAGAAAGTCAAAGTCAACGCTCCAAGAATGTGGATCTTGGGATCTGATTTAAGCTATCTCAACTACACTTGCTGAAAAATCTAAGACATGGGTTTTGATCAATGATTGTTTTCAAACAAAAAGAATATTTTTTTTTATTCAAAACATGTGTTCAAATGGATTAAAAAATATGTCACAGTCTGTGATAAATGTTCAAATTGCAATGTGATAAGGTTTTTTTTATAGAAATGTGATAATGTTTTTAAGTAGCATGAATGAATTTGGTGTTTGGGGGTGAAATAGTGAAAGGTTATCTATGGAGAAATATGAAAAATGAGTGGAAGATGTTGTGACATTGTTGACTAGAGGTTTGGATGTCTTTGAAGTTGGGCGAGTTCGGACCGTGATGTGCTCTGTTAACAAGATTGACAGCTTTTGTCAACATTCTTTTCTTTTCTTTTTTCAAATAAAGTACTACTACTAGATTTTAGATGTTAAATTTAGGAGAGGGCATCTAAAATAATTTGACTCAATCAATTATTGGATAAAGGATCTTAACCTTTGATTTTAATCTAATGATTAAGGATCTTTTAACTTGAGTCAAATGGCACGCCAACTTGAGAGGATCATCTTTCGTTAAATTATATTCTTACCGAGTCTTTGATTGTAAGAGTGTCTTTGATGAAAACGCTTAGAATTTTCAGATGTTAAAACTTTAGAGTGTCTCGAATGCATATAATGTCGGATGTAATGGTCACAGTATTCATCACAACAGTTTAGCATTTCTATTTTTTTTTTTTGAAAAATGTGAAAATATATCAACTTCCAAAAGCTTACAACAAATAAGAGGAAAAGTTGGACATGCCCAACTTCCTTGATACAAACTAATACAAACCGGAAACACGCACCAAATATACATAATAACACTCTGAATTAAGACAACCATATTAAACTGGTGCAATCCCAAACACACCATATTCACCTTTATTCATCAAAGGACCATAACCTCATGACTACATTTTCATTACAATGAGCCCAGGTAGATCAAGAAAACAGCTTAGCATTTACTCCATTCACTAAATCAACTATTAAACAGATGTATTGTTGATCATCAAAAAAAACACAAAGAAATATCTCGCTTAAATACAAACAAATCCTACAAATAACCCTCCCACAACATCACGAACCATCTTCAAAACTTACTCAAGCACTAGTAATGGTGAGAGGTCGTAATGGCCCGACCACGCGTGAAAGGTCTAGCCATAAGCAGTGAAAGGCTCCATTACGTCTGGTTTAAGAGTGTAAGTTGTGGTATCATAATAAAAGTCAATGTCAAATTTGTTTTACATGACACTTCATCACCTTTTCATATAACACAATGTTATTTCTCACATATCAAAAGACGTCATCTCTCATAGCATAAGTCATACCCATAATTTTAGTTTATTTATCATTTTTTAAACAACCTAATTGCATTGATTACAAATGAAAACACAAATTACTGTTACTTTTTAAAAAACAAAAGTTCAGATAAACTATACAAAGCTTTAATTTATAGGGGTTAAAATTTAAACCTTCAACGTCTTAGAGTATTATATCCGATTTAATTCATCTTAAAGCATGATTTATGAGGTGTTTGGCTAAACTTATGAATTGAGATTATGCTTATGTTATATAAGCAACTTATTGCTTATATATCATTAACTCATAAGTTTTTGTTAACTGTTTGGTTTAGCTTATCATAATTAATACGTAAAATGACAAAAAAAAAGTTTATGAACATTAAATGGGTGTAAATATTAAATGTGGACATAAATTTTTTTTATATAATTTTTATATAAGCTCGTCTCTTCTCAAATAAGTCACAAAATTTGGGTTTATCAAAACTTCTTTATATAAGTTCATAAGCCCGCTCATATAAGTTTAGTCAAACACTTATTTTAGGCTTATTTAACACGTATAAGCTAATAAGCTCATAAACTCATCATAAAAGCTTAGTGAAGCACTCCTTAACGTTTAAATTGCTAACAACACATCAGGCAAAGAAATAGTCTATGGAGAACAATAAGCTTGTATCATATTTGGTTTATCATAATCTATGCACTAGACTTTTACATGATAATTTTAAACTGATAATTTATATTTTTTCACAATAATGTTACATGTAGTTTTCCGGTTAACTTATTATATTTAAAATGTTTATAAAAAATTACGTTAAAACATTAGCACAAAGTAAAACATGGTTCGTCAAGGATTTCGAATATGAACATTACTTAGACTAGAGACTCAAGTCATTTAACCATCAACCCAACATACTATCCGGTTCCGAATTTTATGATGTAAGAAGCGAGCCGACGAAAAAATTCCCCTTGTTAACACAAACAAATTTATATATATTAAAAGATCGAGTCCCATATATTTAATGTTAAGTATTAATGCGACCCAACACAAAAAAAAACTTAAATATATTCGAATCCATTATATAACAACAAATTACAAGTTCTCCAGTGGTTAAAACATCATTTGTGAGTCAAAAGACCTAGGTTCTAAAGTGAGTTAAATTTCTATACTAAATAAGATTAACTAAATTGAGTTACAAAAATCATTACAAACTTTTTTGGCTTCATCTAAGCATTATTGAGTAATATCTTTATAAAATGGCACTATAGAGAAGTTTTCGATACTATATGCACACTATGTCGATATGACAATACCCTCATTATACACGTTATATCACAAATATACCTCAACAAAGTAGTATTTAACTCATGCGAGATACATGAGCACATAAGTCATCGTCTTTTTTATGTCAGAGTAAGAATTTTAACTACATATGTGGCATTATTATATATATGATTACACTAACTTTACATGTACGCTGTATTGACAAGTAAATGCTATAATTTTTTACACCAAAGAATAATATAGAGTGTTGCTTCATTGGTAAGCTACTAAAAAGTTACATTTGGTAATGCATAACTATGATAAGCAACCGGACAAAGATTAGTAGTGAACTATGTAAGATTATGCTTGCATCACTTGCATGAATAATGTATTTTTGATGGTCAAATAACAGGGTTGCTACCGCTACATGTAATGTAGGAACAATGTCACCGATAAAAGTAAAATAATGCCCTTTTGTAGCGGTGAGTGTTAGTACATCCGATTTGAACTAATAAATTTAAAGAGTTAAAATACGGCATATTAAAAATATCACCTTAAATATGAATATCTCGTCTTTAATAGTTTTGAGCTTAGAACGCTAGGCGACTCATTCAATGTCGGCTTATTTAACTAATAAGATGTTACAATGCAAAGAGATAAAATCTTATAATTACAATTTCACCACAGATCATCTAAAACGATTTTTTGTGCATTTCTTGAAAGAAAAACATCAATTATCTTGTTATAGTCAACGTTCTTAAATTCGGGCTAGTTGTTGAATTGACTGCTTACCGGTTCATCTGATTATTGAAATGAAAGTTACAATAAACCAAAAAGATATAGATTTTTTATAACGTTTTACAACAGTTCTACTTATTACACGTTTAGATTTTTGTGACAAACTTTTCTATACAAAAAAATTGGCATATAAGGTCTACTTCATTTAAAAGTTTGGTGGTCCACCAACATTAGCCCAAATTAGCTCAGAATTATGCTATCTTCTTCCCCATCAAAATTAAGGTTTTGAAAACTAAACTGAACATATCTATACCAATTCGATGGTTTAACTGGTTTGACCGGTTCAACCGAAAATCAAATTGATTAAGCTAAATATAGTTTAAATTTTAAAATTAGTATAAAACATACATACTAGTCTACAAGTTTATTATATCCAAATGACAAGTTGTGTTTACATTTGTCAAACATTTTGATATTATTGTTATTACAAATCCAGTGACATCAGATTAGGAATGTGGGTATGTTTGGTTTATAAGTGGGGTTGGATTAAGATTTGGATTTGGTATAGGATTTGGATTTGAGATAGGTTTAGGAGAGAGAAATTATATTTATTTAAATATATTTTATAATAAGTTTTAAATAAAAAAATAAAAAGTAAGAAAAATAAATAAATAACATGTGGTTGCAAAAAATCTTGAAATAAAAGAAAAAAATTTGATTGGTTGGATTCCTTAAAACCCCCCAATATAGTGTGGATTCAAATCTATGAATCAAAACCTTTTGTGAGATGTTTTGAATTGAACCAAACAATTGATTCAAAGAATCTTTGAATCTAAACCACTGACACCCATGTACCAAACATGCCATAAATTCAAAATTATGTAAATGCAAAATTACTTTTGTTCCCAATCTCTCACATCTCTTTAAAAAGAAAGTAGGAAGGCAATTTCCGCCTTTAAAAAGAGAGGCCCTACTTACCTCGAAGTCAAGAAGGTTTACGGGGTTTCATTCTTATTTGGCCCTTCACATAAGGCTAAAGGTTATTGGGGTGACTTCTATCACTTTCAAACCATTTCTCACACCAAATACCATTATCTCTGCATTTGGTCATGTTAGAGGCGGAGCAAAAAAAAAAAAAAAAAAATTGTCGAAGAGGCAAAATATGATAATTTTTGGAAATTGCATTAAAAATTGGTTCGTTGGGGGGCATTTACAAAAATAGTCGGAAAATTTACACTATAATTTTTCCCGCCGGGGTCACATGACCACCCGCCCCCCCCCCCTTTATCTCCGCCTCTAGGTCACGTGTAAGATAGCATAAAAAGCCCCGCAGAGATAAGTTGCATGCTTCTTGGTTTGCAAAGTGTATGTGTTTTATTATTGTTCATTGTACTTAATTTGTGAGTGTGTGTTGGATATTTAGTATAGAATATTTGTATAAAGTGATTATTTCAATAAAAGTGATGTGGTGATGAAAGGTGAGAGGTAGTGAGGGGAGTGAGAGGAGAGGCACTGATGTGAAAGGTGAGATGGTGTGACGATTACCTATAGTATAAGTGGTAGTATAGTATTCCTTCCGTCCCAGAATAATTGTTCTATAACAACAACAAAAAAAACGCACTCTTTAAAAAAAACATAATTATTATTGGTTATTTTCTCTTATTCTTTTATAGAATTACAGTTTTACCCTTAACTAATTAGTTAATCTATTTTTTATTTTATTTTTTGAACAGGGATTTCATTAAGACACTAACAAAAAGTTAGAAAAAACAATTATAAATAAATAAGTGAAGGATTTTTAAGCCAATCTATCCAAATAAAGTTTGTGTTGCATCTAAACCTACACCAAGAAAACGAACGACCCACGATATCATCAAGTATCCGATATTTCGCCAGAGGGATAGAACCAAAAAGGAAGTTGTTGCGGAAATTCCAAACCGACCACCATGTTATTTAGAAGATGCCTTCCAAAATAATTTTGCGCGTAGACGGAAGAAATGAGCTCGAGAATCAAACCCACCAATCATCATATAAAGACATCATCATTATGTTTGTATCCCACCAAATAGAAATTTGTTCATATATATCTTTAACCAAGGAGCAGGCAAAGAATAAGTGACATGAAGTTTCAATTGACGAAATGCAAATAAGACATAAAATGGATTCAAACTCTAAACCTCTAAGAGAAAGGCTTATACGAGTAGGAAGATTATCCAGCTTAACTCTCCAAGCAAGGATATTAACCTTTTTTGAAATCGCCTTAATCCAAAGGGTTTTTGAAGCAATCTCCTGAAGGAAGTGATCATCTATGAGATTTCTAACTGAAGCAACTAAAAACTCTCCTGAACCTGTCAACGACCAGCACCATCTATCAAGCATATTAGGATTGAGAAAACAAATCGACAAGTTGTTCTTGCTCTACCCCTCCTCTCGGACTACGCCTCAAAGAAAAACACATGCTAGAGTGGGCCAATTTAGACGCAACTGAGATGTTTTTTGTGTAATTCAAGAGCGTAAATCCTTGGATACAAAGATTTAAGAGTAACATCGCCCTTACATTTCTCTTCCCAAAATAGCGTATTCTCGCCATTTCCAACCTTTTTTTTAACAGAACCGAGAAGATCAATCCCTTTATTTTTAAGAAGAGAAATGTTCCGCACAATATCAATCTAATTATAAGAGAAACTAGAGATTGAAGTACAATCCCTACCATGACATAAACAAAAAACGTCTGAATAAACTACTCCACGGAGATTGATGACCTCCAGATTGTGGATCCCAGTTTCCTCACTTTAAACGTCCAAACCAAGGACGACCCTAATACTATCTCTGCTGAAATAAACAAAAGAACCAAAGGAAAAACTGTGGGAAACGGTGTACACTTTATTTATGAAAACCAGATTACAATACCAATAAATAAATTAACAGAAACAAAATAACAGTAAATTAAATAACAGACAGAATGGGGTAGAAGCAGAAGACAGACACTATATAACGTTAATTTAAATAAAACAGTAAAGGTCGTGGCAAGAGGCTCGTGTTTAACACGATTCCCTGTCTGTTTCCCAGGGTACAACTGCCAAAGCTGATGTACAGCCGGACGTGACAAACTTGCCTGAAAGATCACGGAAGCAACTTGCGTTTCTGATCGAATGAATTGCTGGAAATCGGCTGCAGAGGAGTTGCGTTTTACTGTATTCAAAACTGAATGAAGAGGCGTTTAATATATAGGCTAAACCTATCTTGTTCACCAAGACAAGATATATGCCAATATTAACTGATATGCAAAATCTGTTAAATTAAAAACGTAATTTACATATCTTTTATTTACACAAAATATTTTCTGTAAACTCTGTTAACAAGTTTTAAATCTATTCCTTAAATAGACTCACAGAAAATTCTGGAAAAGGAAACACGAATCTGTAGCAAAAAGATACGCACGCATGCGAGGCTTCGGAGCTGCATTCGTGTCCGCAGGTCGCGCGGGCTCGCATGAGTTCAGAAGCTTCGAGCTCATTTTGACCCGGAAATCCCATTTTCTGCACCCCCCCCTGCGCGCGCGCACGTAGGAGTGGGAGCATAACCAACCTAAAGGAATTTGATAGCCAAAACTACAATTTCCTTATAAACAAGCATCCACTTCTTGTTTTGGGCGATGTGGGATTCTCCCATTTTTCCAAGTTTTTATGTTTCAAGTGCCTCACTTTGAGACACGATATCTCATTCATTTCAACTCCATTTTGGACATACTTTAGCTCATTGCGAAGCTCTCGTCGAGGAGAACGCAAAGCTACCAAGAAACATAAATATATATAACATATATCATATTTCAAAAGGTGTCCAAAATTTGCAAAAACTCATTTTGCAAAACCACTTTTCCAACAATCCCCCACATGAATGGAGATCGGTCGAAAACACACGAAAGTTTCGGTGAAATTTCTGCGGTTAAGTCTTGCATAAGATAGGTAGGTGTAACCCTTTGAACCTTCCCTTGTGAGATGTACTTAGTCTCCTAGATCTGAGTAGACGCGATGTCCTTGAACTCATCATCCATTTACGTAGACGACATTACACTTCACACAAGACTCTCCCTGACATTGTCAAGTCCTCATAGTCGTGTTCGTTATGGTCATGAACACTAGCCTGGTTCTGCAAGAGCTCTTAGGAATTGCGCCCCCACATTTCCCTTCGAAGCGACCCCACTTCTCTCTCACATAGGTGATTTCATCTTGAATCATTAAAACATATGTTTTGTGATTTCATCTTGAATCATTATGCTTTACGATTTCATCCTGAATCATTAAAGCCATATGTTTAACCTCTCAACAAGTCACATTTGTTATAGGAATGGACTAGGAAAGTTACAATATTTAGTAACTCCCCACATTGACGTGACTTCCCCCACATTTCTATGATTAGGTTGTCCTATTGAACCCAGATCTTGGGATCTCCAATCAACTGGGTTAGGTTTTCCTTCATAGAAACTCATTCCTTCAAGGGCTTTAGTCCCATTCCTCTAGACGACTTACTTACTAACTCTCTGCTTAAGCCTTTCGTAAGCGGATCCGCGATGTTATCCTTTGACTTCACATAGTCAATTGAGATAACTCCTGTTGAGAGTAGTTGTCGTATCGAATTATGTCGACGACGGATATGTCCGACTTTCCATTATACATTATGCTATGAGCTCAGCCAATTGCCGATTGACTATCACAATGTATACTAATGGCCGTTACCGGTTTAGGCCACCTTGGTATGTTCTCTACGAATTGACGTAGCCATTCCGCCTCTTGTCCGCATTTATCTAACGCGATAAATTCTGATTCCATCGTGGACTTAGCTATAACAGTTTGCTTGGAAGACTTCCAAGATATAGTTGCTCCTCCTAGTGTAAACACATATCCACTAGTCGATCTAGAATCCTTTATGTCGGATATCCAATTTGCATCACTGTATCCTTCGATAACAGTTGGATATCGATCATAATGCAGTCCATAATCGCGACTGTATCTCAAATAGTGAAGTACCCTAGTCATAGCTGCCCAATGTGCATAGCTTGGGTTACTAGTATACCTACTTAGCTTGCTAACAGCATATGCTAAGTCAGGTCGGGTACCTGTCATTAAGTACATTAACATGCCAATAATTCTTGAATACTCTAATTGGGCAACACCTAAGCCTCTATTTTTAGATAGATGCTTACTGGTGTCAATTGGAGTTCTAGCTAGGCCGGAATCCCCCACATTATGAGTATTAAGAATTTTGTCCACATAATGTGCTTGACTTAACACAAGTCCATTCTGAGTTCGTATGATCTTTATTCCAAGGATCACATCAGCCAAACCCATATCCTTCATGTCAAACTTTGATTTCAACATGTCTTTAGTAGATTTGATCATCTTGTCGTTACTGCCAACGATAAGCATATCATCAACATATAAACACAAGATTACATATCCACTATTTGTGTCTTTTACATAGACACACTTGTCGCATTCATTAATTTTGAATCCACTCTCTAGCATGGCATGGTCAAATTTTGATGCCATTGTTTGGGAGCTTGCTTTAAGCCATATAATGACTTAACAAGCCTACAAACTTTGTTCTCTTGTCCAGAAGCCATGAAACCCTCAAGTTGGTTCATGTAGATTTCTTCTTCTAAATCTCCGTTTAGAAATGCCGTTTTCGCATCCATTTGGTGAACTTCCAAATTTCTTAAAGCGGCAATAGCAAGTATCATCCTAATCGATGTTATTCGCGTAACAGGCGAATATGTATCAAAGTAATCAAGACCTTCTCGTTGTCTAAATCCTTTGATCACTAATCTTGCTTTATACTTGTCAATGGTGCCATCTGCTTTCATCTTCTTCTTGAAGATCCATTTATAGCCTAGTGGTTTACAACCAGGAGGTAAATCCACGAGCTCCCAAGTATGGTTTTGTAAAATAGAATCTATTTCACTTTTAATGGCTTCTTTCCATTGAGGCCCTTCTGAGGAAGTAACCGCTTCTCGGTATGAAGTAGGTTCGTTTTCAACCATAAAAGAAACAAAATCGGGTCCAAACGATTTCTCGGTTCTTGCCCTTTTGCTTCTTCTAGGTTCAACCTCTTCTTCCTCAGTTTGATCTTGTCTCTCATCTTGGAGATCATTATCATCTCGTTGTCTCTTATCTTGGACAACTTCTTCATCTATTCTAGATGAACTTCCAGTTTCCTTCGTTAAACAAGGAAATATATTTTCAAAGAATGAAGCATTCCTTGATTCCATTAAAGTACCCTTTTGTATATCCGAATTTTTCGAATCATGTACGATGAAGCGATAAGCACTGCTATTCTTAGCATATCCGATGAATATACAATCCACAGATTTAGGTCCAATCTTTTGGTCCTTGGGATTCGGTATAGCTATCTTTGCTAGACACCCCCACACTCGTAAGTACTGATATGATGGTTTTCTTCCCATCCATAATTCATAAGGGGTCTCTTCTTTTTCCTTACGAGGTATCTTATTTAAAAGATAAGTAGCCGTTAGAATGGCTCCCCCCCACATGTCCTGGCTTAGACCAGAACTTATTAACATGGCATTAACCATTTCTTTCAAGGTACGGTTTTTCCTTTCGGCAATACCGTTCTGCTGAGGTGAATAGGGAGCAGTGAACTCGTGTCTAATTCCATGTTTCGCACATAGGTCAGCGAATGGAGACACATATTCACCTCCTCTATCACTTCGGACCACCTTGATTTTCTTACTAAGTTGATTCTCAACTTCGTTTTTGTATAGAACAAACTTGTCTATAGCTTCATCCTTACTTTTCAGTAAGTAAACATAGCAATACTTTGTTCAATCATCAATAAACGTGATAAAGTACTTATTGCCACCTTTTGTGGGTAGTGATTTCAAATCACATATGTCAGTGTGTATCATATCAAGTGGTTCGGTTTTTCGTTCAACCGATTTGAAAGATGCTCTTGTAAGTTTGGCTTCAGCACAAGTTTCACATTTATATTTTGAGTCAATATGGAAATTAGGTATGCAATTAAATTTAATCAAACGACGCATCGAATTAAAATTTACATGTCCAAGACGGCCATGCCACATATTAGAAGACTCAATCAAGTAAGCAGAAGAATTCATTTTATTGATATCATTCTTAACAACCATTATATTGAGCTTAAACATACAATTCAGGGCATATCCCCTACCAACATACACTTGATTCTTAGAAAGAACAAACTTATCAGACTCAAAAACAAGACGAAAACCAAACTTGTTCAACAACCAACTGCACAAGATTCTTGCGAAGCTCTGGAACATACAAGACATTAGTCAACTTGAGCTCTTTCTCGGATGTCATCTTCAAGATTACATCTCCTTCGCCTTGATTTCGCAGCTTGCAGAGTTGCCCATATACAGCTTCTCTCCACTATCAACCGCTCTGAAAGAGTGAAACATACTCTTATCAAGACACACGACGGTAGCCCCAGTATCTACCCACCATTCCCTGTTGTTGGAACCTACCAGGTTAACTTCAGAGATCATGGCAATGACATCAGACACCATAGCAATCATGTCCACATCTTCATTCACCATATTAGCCTGGCGTGGAGTCACCCGCTTCGGCATCTTACAATTAGCAGCACGGTGACCTGGCTGGTCACAGTTGAAACACACCCCTTGGAACTTCTGTTTCACAATTGCAGCTTTAGGAGCAAGGTACTCAGACTTCCCTTTATCCTTCTTGTCATTCTTTCCTTTTCCTTTGCCTTTAGCTTTGACATTGGACTTTGAAGATGACGAAACATGCTCAACCATATTTGCCTTTGCAGAATCAGCGATATACGTGTTTTTCGAGCCAGCTTGTTGTCTTGTTCAATACGAAGACGAACAACCAAGTCTTCAACACTCATCTCCTTTCGCTTATGCTTCAGGTAGTTCTTGAATTCTACCCAGCTTGGAGGTAACTTTTCAATAATAGCAGCAACTTGAAAAGTTTCACTCAAAGTCATTCCCTCAGCATGAATGTCGTGTAGCAGAACCTGCAGATCTTGAACTTGACTTATCACATTCTTTGAATCAACCATCTTGTAATCCAAAAAACGAGCTACCACGAACTTCTTTGTACCAACATCCTCAGTTTTGTACTTGCGTTCCAATGACTCCCATAATTCTTTGGCAGTCTTGGTCTTGCAGTACACGTTGTACAAAGAATCAACCAAACCATTCAGAACATAATTGTGACACAAAAAATCTGAATGTTTCCATGCTTCCAAGGCTTGAACAGCCTGTTGATTAGAGGATTGACCTTCTGCAGGAGGTTCCACGTTAGGTGGGTTTTCTTTTAAGAACCGCGCAAGGTTCAAAGTAGTCAGATAGAAAAACATCTTCTGTTGCCACCTCTTGAAATTCTGCCCATTGAATTTCTCTGGTTTCTCAGCATGATTAGCAACCGTGTTGGTAACTGGCGCACCAGGTACGTTCACAGTAGTAGTCACAGGAGGGGTAGTCGTGTTTGTCATCCTGAAAATTCAAACACAAACAGTTAAACAAACTGTTTTAAATGGTATCTACTTGTACCAGATCTGATTCAACAAAACTCTAGCTTGGTTTTGATGGATCGTGTAAATTAGTTTAATAGAAACTCTATCTTGGTTTCGTTAAAACGAATAAATCAATCCAAACTGTATGTATAAATCTGTTAAAAGAAACTGATTTCCAAAGAAACTCAACAAGGTTTCGACAGAAAAAGCTTTATAAAATCCTGTTAATTATTAATCCGATTTTATAACAAAGTGTTCTAAATTCGGTTAAACCGAATCTGTTTTAAGACTGTGGGAAACGGTGTACACTTTATTTATGAAAACCAGATTACAATACCAATAAATAAATTAACAGAAACAAAATAACAGACAGAATGGGGTAGAAGCAGAAGACAGACACTATATAACGTTAATTTAAATAAAACAGTAAAGGTCGTGGCAAGAGGCTCGTGTTTAACACGATTCCCTTAAAACAGATTCGTCGTCTGTTTCCCAGGGTACAACTTCCAAAGATGATGTACAGGGACGTGACAAACTTGCCTCGAAAGATCACGGAAGCAACTTGCGTTCGATCGAATGAATTGCTGGAAATCGGCTGCAGAGGAGTTGCGTTTTATTGTATTCAAAACTGAATGAAGAGGCGTTTAATATATAGGCTAAACCTATCTTGTTCACCAAGACAAGATATATGCCAATATTAACTGATATGCAAAATCTGTTAAATTAAAAACGTAATTTACATATCTTTTATTTACACAAAATATTTTCTGTTCTGTAGCAAAAAGATACGCACGCATGCGAGGCTTCGGAGCTGCATTTGTGTCCGCAGGTCGCGCGGGCTCGCATGAGTTCAGAAGCTTCGAGCTCATTTTGAGCCTTGTGTCCGCAGGTCGCGCGGGCTCGCATGAGTTCAGAAGCTTCGAGCTCATTTTGAGCCCGGAAATCCCATTTTCTGCACCCCCCCCCCTGCGCGCGTAGGAGTGGGAGCATAACCAACCTAAAGGAATTTGATAGCCAAAACTACAATTTCCTTATAAACAAGCATCCACTTCTTGTTTTGGGCGATGTGGGATTCTCCCATTTTTCCAAGTTTTAATGTTTCAAGTGCCTCAATTTGAGACACGATATCTCATTCATTTCAACTCCATTTTGGACATACTTTAGCTCATTGCGAAGCTCTCGTCGAGGAGAACGCAAAGCTACCAAGAAACATAAATATATATAACATATATCATATTTCAAAAGGTGTCCAAAATTTGCAAAAACTCATTTTGCAAAACCACTTTTCCAACAAAAACAAATTGAAAAAATGAGAAATACTTGCACATCCGCAAATAAAGGCAACAAAATGTTACTTGTTTATAGATAATTAGCTTTTAGAAAATAGTTTAGATATACGACATATATGTAGTCTCAGCAACATCACTTGCACGATAAACAAAAAAATGTATCATAACTTGACTTGCGAAATGATCCTACATGTTACGAGAGTCTTAGGTGGTTAGCAACTCAACGTTTATGCAACAAGGCATCACATTATAGCTTCCTTGGGAGTAGTGACCCTATCCGAAGCACGCCAATTTATATAAGATATATAGCGCAAGGCACATTCTAACTATATTAAAATATTCCTCAATATTAAATCGATCCAACAATTGTAAGCCCAAAAAACAAATGCCCACGTAAATGGCCCAATCAGCCCTTTTGCACCGTCTCCCACATAGAAATACCTATTCTCTCAAAATTTTCTCCTAATAACCTTTTTGGCACTGCCCAGCCAGTTGATAAACCGACTAAAGAAAGACACGTGTTTCATGAATAAACACTCCACCATTGACACCATCTTTCATCTTCTTCCATGTGTCTCTGCAAACACACACACAAATAACAATCTATCTGGATCTCTACAAAACACACACAAATAACAATTGAAAGTACACGCACGCCACTCTCAGATTTTCGGATTTGGTTTTTTTAATTTTTTTCTTCCGTCAATTAACTTTGGAGCTATTTTTTATTTTGAAAAATGAAACCCCTTTTAATATTGTATTGTTCATGGAAGACAGAGTTTCAATTTGTTGCAGACAAAACCAGGGCGTAATCCCAAATACTATGTTGCATGTTCGTTTTGTTGCTGCGGTTTCATCTTCAACCCCGGGTTTTGCTATACTCAAGTTACTTTTACAGTAACATTACTTTTAATTTTTAAGTTTGTTTAGCGACTTATAGGTTGTCAATTACTTGAATAGCATGTATTATGTGGTTCTTGCAGACTATGTTACTGGTCTTTGGTGAAATGTTAGGTACGTAACATTTATTCTTGGGTGTTGATTTCGTATGTTATTGGTCTTTGGTTTTTCTCTATTTACGATTATATTCTTAGTATTGACATGATCTCCAACTAGCTGAGAGAGTCGAATCGCAGCTAAAGGGAGAAAATGGTGATTTTCTTTTATTAGCAGCTTCTACTTTACTTTTCGATGCTTTTTATTGTTGCTTCAACTTTTTTTATTTGACCTCAATCCAGTGAACTATATGATAACTATTTTTTGGCTGCTATTATTTTGTATGTTTTTTTCCAATAAAGTAACGCTAATTACCTTATGTATGTTGCAGTGTCCGGTTGCTCCAGTCGACTAATTTCAAACAACAGTAGTCATGATGGTATTTGTGTGTCAGATTTTACGAGTACAAATATTGATCTCTTGCTGATAATGATAAAGCGTTGCCGACGCCTGCTACCATTAACAGTTGTATGGATGTTAGGCGCGTGTCGAAAATTGTTTATGCCAGTCAACCTATGAAGAATAAGTGCAATTGTACTACTGTTGAAAGTAACTTGATTTATTTACTTTTGCATTTTGAAAATACATCATATGTTTGGTAAACATCATTGGTCTCACGGTAAATTTTGGCTCTGCATTATTTTCACAGGTTTAATGGAATCATCTGTATTTGATGGTTTTGACACTGGACATAAGATGCTTCACCATTTATGTTCCCAAATATGATTGTTTAATGCTTCACCATTTATGTTCCCAAATATGACGTGTAAGGACAAGATAGTGATCAGAAATTGGTACAAGAAAAGAATATACTTGGTACGAAATGCGAGGTAAAAAACAGCACCTTCAATTTTTTGGTCATTTCATATGTTTTTTACAGTGTCCAAAAAAAATTAAGATTAGACCTTTTTTATTTCAAGGTTTATTGATTTAATGTGTGGAATTGAGAATACCCACATGTTGGCAGGGCAAGTTGCTAACTTTACAGCCACGGCGGCTTACTCCACTTTGTCAACTGTTTAAAATTATAAATCTGAGCCTTTTATGATGCTTCTGAGATCGTTGTTGTTTTTTACAGGCACGAGCAAAATCAGCGACCATACCAACTCATATTCTGATTGATGCTGGGCGAACACAAATACCAACAAGTGAGATTCCATATTATCATCTTTTCGTATAGACATTATGTTTTTGTTCTTTCAGTTTTTAATAGATTGAACGTAATTGGTAGTTGCCAAGAGTATGATTTTCTTTTATTTTCAGATTCAAAGACAACGACGGCGGTTGTTGATAAGTTTTATTTCCTGTTGGGTCATGGGTAGGTTGTGAAACATATGCAAATGTGCCATTTTTGATATAGGCTGAAACGGGTCATGCCAGGGTTGATTAACTCCAGAATTTGTTCCAAGAACTGATCCAGGGTAAACTGATAAGCTGTTAAAAAGTAAGCATATAGGCTTTGCAAGTTTAAATAAGTCTATAAGGCGTGAAAATAAGATTACACAATAGTATAAACAACTGATTTGTTGCTTAAAATTCAAAAATAACATGTTTATAGCACGATTAGTAGGCTGTATGGATAATCAGTGTAATGGACTCAGGATGATTCTCAACACATTTGATCCGTGTGACCCATGTCCTCCTTTTGTAGCTTTATCTTTTTGATGTGGTTAAAACAAATAAACAGTGGTTACTAGCTATCTGATATTAGCTTCTTTGTGTATGGGGAGCATAGGTACAAGACTGTTATGAACTTTCGGCTGAATACGAAGGTAATATGGACCCTACAAAATTGGACGCGCTTGGGAGAGTTCTAACAAGTTTAGATGCCGGAGATTCTATTGTTATGGCCAATTCTTTCTCCCAAATGCTTAGCATAGCCAACTTGGCAGAAGAAGTTCAGATAGCTTATAGGCGAAGAATCAAGCTAAAAAGAGGTGATTTAGCTGATGAGGCCTCTGCACCAACTGAATCAAATATGGAAGAGACGTTCAAGAGACTTGCAGGTCAACTGAATAAAACTCCTCAAGAAGTTTTTAAATCATTGAAGAATCAAACAGTAGATATCGTCCTCACAGCACACCCTACTAAGTCTCTTCGTAGGTCTTTGCTTCAGAAACACGGCAGGTGTGTATTTACTTCCTCCAACATTTTAGTCATATAGGTTGATTGTGTCTTTTACTTTAACGCGAACTGGCCACCCAACTTTTACGAAAGTCACTAGCATCCCAGCCAAGTATAGAAACTGCAGAAAGACGACCAAAATCTTTAATCAGTGTGATTCACAACAACCTAGGCAAACGTGAGTATGTGACGAAGATACTCCTAATTATATATATTTATGCTCATAAGACACGTAACAAAGTGAACTTCAAGTACATCAAAATATATCAGGGTACTTTTTGTCATGCTTGGTTGATTTTAAAGCTGGATGGTATCTTTTGCAATTATATGTAGTGGGTGGCCTACTTGAGGATTTTGCATAACTATTTTTTGTCGTTTCTACGATATGGTCTATACTAATACTGTGATATAATGGTTGAATCTTATATAGAATCCGGAACTGTTTAGCACAATTGTATGCCAAAGACATAATTCCAGATGATAAGTAAGAATTCGATGAGGCTCTACAAAGAGATGTATGTGTCGACTTTTACATTTCATGATGATTTTTGTTATTGTAATAATTACATGAAGATGGAGGTGACTCTTGAAACTACCTTATTTATAAATTCAATGTATTAAGCGCTAGAGGGATAAGGTTGAATAGCTATATTTGAAATTTTGTAATTTAAAACTTTTTTACATGTTAGTCACCGATTCGCTATATTTTGATTGCAGCCACGCTAGATCGGATCGTTATACAAATCAAGACAGTTGAACTATTTAGTTTTCCATTAAGCTAAACTACTATACATGATATAGATGACGGTCTTAGCTATGCTTATCCTTACAAATCTGTTCCTGTTATAGGCACTTTACTTCAAAACATGTTGGGCAAAAGGAAACCACGCCAGGTACTGGAAACTCTTCACAGACCTGAACCGTTGTGTTATAAGGCAATGCTTACAATCATTTGCCTTTTTTTTTGTCTAGGGAACGGCTACCGATACTGGTATCTTGGCGGGGAGCCTAATCTGAGGTGTGGCTGCAGCCATGTCTGGTATTTGGTCTAGCCATTATTATTCCTGCATTTTTCTATTCTTGGGATGTACAGAATAGTAGGTAATTAAGAGACACAAAAATATACTTGACTCACTTCACAGTTGTAGTAGCCAATACATTAGGTGATTGATTTATATTCAAAATAATTATATCGTGTATTCTCTGAATTTTTGCAGCTTTGTTCTCTCAAAGACCATGTATGAAGTTTTGCTTTAAGCGCCAACCTGATGTTTCAGTGGACGACTGAAGTTTCAACGACATGGTGAAGTTTCAGTTTTTAGTGGCTAGGTAGACTCAGGGCTTTCTGAATAACTTAGTCACATTTAGCTTTGGAAAACTCCCGCCGCGGAGCGGCGGGTATCAAACACTTGTTGGATTGATGTGGCTCCATACCTCCAGAATAGGTAAAGATTATTCAAAAAATGTGAACGGAAAACTTTAAGTCTTCTTTACCTCGAGGTGGGGGAATAACGAGAGAGCAAGTCCTCCTGCAACGAACAACTAGTTGTATAGATTTGTAATACGCTACCTATTAATAATGGTACTTCATCCGTCTTAAATTAAGTGTCCAATTACAATTTGTACGTACTTTAGAAAAGTGAGACCATATTACACTCTCCACCAATAAAAATTATTCTCGACTTTTGAAAAATATTTTAGTTGGTTAAAATTTAAAAATTGAAACTTATTTTTTAACAAACCAAAATAGAAAAAAAATCGTTATTTTAAATAGTAAAATACACGGTTGGTCCCTAATCTTTTACACAAACATCATGTTGAACCAAAACTTGGTGTTTCATCGTGAGGAGTCCAAAACAAGATTTTTATAGTCTAAATCAGTCCCTTGACCATTAATGCCCAAGTCAAAGTCCCGTTATAGTCCATAAAATCCCGTTATCCGTTTATTATTGAGAGTAGAATCGTCTTATTACCTTGATGTACTATGTAGCAGGTGTCTAATCCAATTTCCCGCCATAATGTATAATATAACTAAGCTGTGTACTCATTGCTCATCCCCAAACTTGTTTCGGAAGCCTACCCAAAAACCCTAATGCAATGTCAATCATCAAATCCAATAATCTAAGTAAGAATATAACAAGCAACAACCTTGGATTTACTTTATGGCGAATCATAGAACCTCCTTTCTTTGATGACCATGAGAAGGAGGAAAACTCTGCAATCAGGAGATATGGTTAGTGTTTTTTGCATTTTTTGTTATAATCGTCTACACCTATATATTAGTACAATTGTTTAAGTTATTCCCCTTTTAGGTAACTTTATCGTAACAATGTTTTTTTACATTTTTTATACATCGGATGAACCAGGTTCTTTTAGCATGAGGTTCCATCATCAAGGTACATTCAAATACTGGCCAGGTAGAATATATGATGGAGGTAAGGAATGCCTGGTTGATTATGTTGAAATCAATGAGGTATCTGTTGATGAAATGGATGCTCTCATGACCCAAATCTGTTAGGTCACAAGGTTTACCACACAAGCTTATAAGAAAGATAGAGAGGCGATTGAACAAGATACCAAACACACACACACACGATATAATGAACACGGTTATGCGTAGAGCATATGTGAAAGGAATAACTTGAACAACCAACCTTCAAATGAAGGTTTACATAAGGTATTTATAGGCAAGGAGCTAGGGCAACACACCTACTCCTTCCCTTTCACCTATGGGCTTGGGCCTAAGCTCATGGGCCTTCTACATAAGCTTAAGGCTAATAACAAACATAAAGGCCATAATAAGCTAACTATTACATATGAGTAACTAACACTTGAATAAGGTTTAGGAGTGATTCCAACAATCTCCCCCTCAAGTGTTATTACATATGAGTAACAAACACTCAAGTGTTGGTGATGAAAACGGTGAAGGCGTTGATGTGATAGTAGCTTTGACGTCTTCTGACATTCTTCTTTCTTGTGAGAAGAATTGCCTTGATTTGAACAATCTCCCCAGTGTAGAGAGATAGTTTACTTTGAACGGTTATGTTTTGACGTCATCTTTAACTTTGTTCTTTGATCATTGTTCTTTGTGGTGAAAGTGATAGTATGTTGTTGTTCCGCATCAAGTCCGCCTCAGTGCCGCTTTCGCTACAGTGTCTCCACGTCGTTCTTCAACATGCTCACACGCTCCTTTGATGTTTGGAATTCAAGATCTGATGGAGTTCTTTAAGTCTTTAACTTTGTAGATTCTCTGTATTGACGAAGAATCATTCTCGATCGTTGTGTTGCTTTTTGATAGAACTTCCATTAGTGATGATGTTGGCATGAGCATGAGAAGAATCTGAACGATCATTCCGCTCCAGAGCTTCCATAAGAAGAAAACATTTAAACGGTTAGTAATAAGCGGATTCCGGCACTTACAAGTTTGAACTTCGAGAGTGTTAATGGCATAGTGTGAAAACACAACTCTAATTCTTACAAAGGCCGTTCCTCGAATCGAGTCCCACAAGTGAGATAACACGATGTACCGAAGTACACCTACGATTGGATGAGTCGCCGAGGTACACCGAAGCATCACCTCACGACTGTAGACCGTTTGAGACCACTAAGCGCAATCCACGGGGAGTTGCCGGCGACTTGCTGTCGGTGTTTAATGTTGACCACGGCAGAGTTTCCATTCATTCACAGAGGATCACAAATGTGAACCTCTCATAAATGTTCTCGACAGATTGCTAAGATATGTGAAGGACTCGATATGAACCACCGATAACCTTATTTGTTGATCATCAAGTGATTAAATGTCAAGTGTACCTAAGAGATCTTTTGATGAATCTCGTGGCTCTAGACTCAATAGTGCGTTTTGGTTTTCCCTGAAGGGAGACTAGGGAGAGGGTCTCCTTCTTCAATACCGGAAATCTCTAAGAGAAAGCCGATAGTTTACGTAGGGTTCCTAGTGAGAATGAAACAAGCTTCTATTAAGAGAAACTTGAGTGGATAAGAAGGTTTAGTGCATGCGTCACTGGGTCCATGACGACTTTTAATCTTCAATACCGGCGTCACAAAGTGACAACCAATAGCATATGAATTGAACCCGGTGTCCTGCCTCTAAGTTGAATAATCTGGAGGGCTATTTCTTTTCACCCTTTTCTTTGCATTTCTTTTAATTCTTCAACTCCTTCTTTCTCCGATTCTCATTTTCTCCTTTTACAATCATACCTAAGGACTTCTAAATACTAACTATTTGTGGTGTCCTTGGGTAGATCCATCCGGCTCAGGCGGATCATAGGACGGTTATTCCTAACCTTAGTCACCTTATAACTCCATGACTAACCTATGTTGCCATAAAACCATCGATGTGAAAAATCTCTCACAGTGTTTATGAATGAAAAACATTTTAGTACCATTGTTGAGATAAGATTTTGCATAAATATTCCCCCTCCACATGTGCTTAAGAGTTTTAACGGTTAAAATGCACATGGAGGAAAGAGCGCCACATTTTGAATTGATTCACTCAAGATAGACAATCCTCATGAGACACGGTTACGTAGCATAGTTAAAGAGTTGTATTGTCAGCTTTTAGGTGACAACTAGCTCTAATAACTACCTTGAAGGTGTAGACAATCCTCGAAGGTCTTCAAACCCGTCAGAGTTTATGTCTACCAGGAGTTTCTCGAATGGTACATTCTACTCGGACAAGTCCTTTGCGAGACACGCTTACATCACTAGCGAACTAGCTTGAAATTATTACCCGTCCCGGACAAGTCTTTTCGAAGTTACTAACAGCTTAAGACCTCATCAATTCATGGGTTAAGTCTATAGCACAAAGATTCATTTGCATTGACAAAACATATTTCTTATCACTTATTTTCTCCCCCTCAAAAATGGCATATGTGATGTTATTTTTGAAAAGTTGAGAATAAATATGACCATTTTGAGTGTTGCGGGAAGAATGACCACTGTGAAAATTTTTTTGAACAAAGTTTTAAGTCAAGTACTCCCCCTCAACGAGTGATATAAACGGTTGAGGTTTTGAAAATCATAGGGGAAAGTACTTGTTCTTTTGAGCAAAACCTTGAAAAAAGAAAGGTTTGATAGGTTTTACTCAAAAGTAAGAAGCTTTCGCTCCTTTTCTAAGGATTGTGGCAGTGAGGCGTACCACAGGGTCCTTTATTTACAAGTACGGGTTGTACACTGTAATGTGTGCACAAGCCATTAACATAATTAATCAAACATCCAAAATGATATGAAGAAAACAATTCAAGGGGTACCGTGAAGTGCGGTGATGTTCCCAAGAGTGTGCACGGAGCTTGAAATCCGGTTATGTTTCTCCCGGTCGACCACCGACATAACTCTCCAATCGTCTCGAATCGATCCCTTCGAAACAACCGCTCATCAATCATTGTGATGATCCGCCTCACATCCCTCCTTACCGAGAATTCCAGCTTAGGAGACCCAATTTTCGGCGTATATCCTTCAACTCGTATGCCAATCCATCCCTAACCAGCTTCAAAGTATGATCCCGAACTTGTGGAGTTCGCTACACGCCATTAAGCGGTTTCTTTGAAGTTCACTACGGTAAACAACGCCGAAAGGTTTGCTGATGAATGTATATTGAGATAGCTGGTTGATATCGGGAAGATCAAGCTTTGGAGGTGTGAAGTTGACACGCGTCGATAAGATTCAACATCCACCGGAGATCTTCTACGTTCCTTGATGACAATGCGCCTTATGAAGATGAGAAGTGACTTGATAAATTCGCGTTGTAACTAGCGGTTGAGAATTGTCTCATGCGACCACTGTCCTTGGCAAGGTACATGTCTTCATGTCATTGATAGACAAATTCTCAAAGTCAGCCTCCGAGAAAGCATAGTCCCGTTCATCTTGTCGTTTGACTACGATCTTCTTTAGGAATGTGTAGTCCCACTTAGACGAAAGGTCAACGCGTATGATGGCAACGATATCTTTAGAACTATGCACGGCATGTTGAGACTTCAACCGACGCTTCTATAGTAGATTCGTGGCGTTCGCCGCTGATGAATCCCATACAATGCATCTCGGGCGTATGCTTCCACCGTGTGGAGAACAAGTGATTGGCACGTTCCTCAATGGCTATGCGGTTTGAGTAGACAGCTGCTGGGAATGGAAGTGTCAACGATGTAGCATATTTTCTTGAATCATCGCCACCGTGTAGAAGAAAATCCGTGTCTTTGTTGAAGAAGTATCCGAAGGAACTTGGTTCATCTGGTTGGCCAAGTGTTGGTAGAGGTTTGGTCCAATGATTGTAGTATGGAGGGTTTTTCCTTTGTGTGAAGTCAATGTTTGCTTCCGGGTTGAGCCAATCCATGTTGTTAGACATAGCTCGAGCAATGTTTTCAAGGTGATATTCTACCTCGAGGGCACTTTCGAGCTATCTTTAGAAGTTGAAACACTTCATTCTTGATTCGCCTCAATTCAGATTTCGTCATTTTCTTCACATGGAACTTTTCTTGCAATATTTTTGCATGCTCCAATGTAGAACCGTCTACCAAATCCTGACCTTCTTCAAGGTAGGGAGTGTTGTTAACAAGATTAGCAAACCATTCAAATTCCTCTGTTTTATAGTCATCTAGCCATGATCGACGTCGGTCTGAGCGTCTTCTTCTTCTTCTTTTGAAGGCTTAGATGATGATACCGGTTTCTGAACTTGTTTGGGAGAGGTGGGTTGTTGTTGGGGCTCAAGGACCTCTTCATCGCCACCACCCGTATATTCAAAGTGATCATCGGTTTCGAGTCGGGGTGGTAACTTCGGAATCGTCCCGAGGTTTTTCAGTAGAAGAACGAGGAGGAGATTTTTGTTGAACAGGAGGCCGTTGTGGAGGAGGTTGCATCATAGAAGATTCACCGCCGCTTCGACGCTTAGGTGCGTAGTCTTTATCCTTATCCTTGTCTTCATCGCCTCTAGGACGTTTAGACTTTTCGAATCTACATGCTTCTTGAAGTTGGTAGTCCAAGAATGCTTGAAACAGCTTTCCTTCATCGAGTAAATGTCCTGCATCGTGCGGACATTTGTGTAACAAGCTTGGCCACCAATTCATTATCCGAGAAAACTACCGGATCGGTTGGATTGATTGTGACGGTTAAGAGCGTTGATCGAATAGTTTGCTTGGCGATCTGCATAAGATTTGGATAAAGTTGTTTGGTGAACAACTCCTTTGTGACTTTAGGAACGTATTCCGGAAGGTACTTTTTCGTGTAGCCTTTGATCATTTCGTTCAGTTCCTCTTGACGATGATTTTTCATGAATTCCTGAACAAACTTCCTTTCTCCTTTCATCTTTTCATGCTCGTCATACATATCTTGTATGTGATCAAAGACAAAAGAAATTCAGCTTTTGTTGAGCACGCTTTTCTTCTCGACTTGTTTGACAACTTTGGTAATCCGTTCATGAGTTGAGAAATCCAAGATTTAGATGGTTTCTTCACGGATTTGGATGATGATTTGGTTGACTTCTTTGATGGTGGTGGCGAGGAGTGAGAAGACGAATCGGATGATGAAGAGATATGAGGAGACTCTGGATCCTTCGGAGGTTCAGAGGTTTCTTCCTTTGATCGTCGGGACTATCTAGAGAAACGAATCATAATCAACATCTTTATCTTTTTCGGACTTCTCGGTTTCCGGTTCCTCAAACTCATATTCGATAGTATCCTCCACAAGCTTTTGTTGTTGCACAAGAGTGGTGGCACCATCTCCCTTATCGGGTTGATTAACCGCATCGAGATGGTTCGAGTGGAGCAAACCACTTGATCCTCCCGGGACCACCCATTTGGTCTTTAGCAAATTCTTGACTTTGTGTTGGTGTCGAAGGAATTTGATCGTCTTCTTGTATACATTTTCCGGTGGCTCTTCATCACTTTCCGAGATTTCATCATAAGGTACAAGTACAGGAGTCTTTCCTTTGCCTTGTTCAGCTATTGGACTAGGAGGTTTTGGTACTGATGGAGAGTCATCCTTTGCGGTTTCAGAGTAGTGGACCTCCTCGTCTGATTGTGTTTCTTAAGAGCTCTCGTCCCAAAGTAGCTTTCTTTCAAGTTCGAGTGTAGGAATAGATATCCGTACTTGTGACACTTCCAAGACTGCCTTTCTCGGTCCTCGAGTAGGTGTACCGTAAGATCTTTCATCAAGATGACCAACTTTGCCTTCTTTTAGCTAACCGATACCTTTTATATGTTTCAAGCTTTTTGATTTCAGTGGTTAGAAGGTGATCGTAATACCGTTACACTGTTTCTTTGTTGACGATTCTTTGATTCGGCAGGATAATATGGGTTCGATCCAATATATCGTGATTATCCGGGTCATTGAGCCTCATGGGATGTCGATGAAGTCCAAGTGCTCTCGGATCAACAGCTTTGGTGTATCCGACATAGGGAATCTTTGAGCCAAGCTTCTTGTGAAACATCATGTCTTCCCATATCGGTGCTTCTATTTCAATGTCCTTCTTGTTGATCGAGACTGAAAATTTGCAGTTCCATGAGCTTGGGATGCTCATATCCATCCGCCACCGAGACCGATTTGGTGATGATCATGTAGAGTGTTCTCCATGGTTGAGGAATATACTTGACTCCACGCGAGAGTGCTTAGTAATGATTCTCAAGCTTCATCATAACCAATATCTATCAAGAATTTCGTGGATCGTCTCTTCAAGAGGGGTAGCAAAGAAGTTGGTTGGAGCGATGTCGGAATGATGAGAACGCCGTAAGTCAGGCGGGAGTGATAGTGACTAGTTTGTGATTAAGTGTCACATTCACTGCACTTTGACCAATGATCCTCTGCATAGAATCCCAGAATTGTTGAATGTAGACCTCGGGCGTGGCGAGTGTGAGAGCATGTTACGGTAGGGATGATTCCGAGAATATCCAATCGCAATGAGACAAGAAGATTTTGAGCATGTGAGGGTGTCAAAGTCAACCCTAAGGTTGTTCTTTCCAATCTTTCTCGATAACCCTCGGAAAGATATCAAGAATTGTAAGAACTTCGATGCATCCACATTCATTTGTTCAGCCATGTCGTGATCTCAAATAACATTAGCCAAAAGAACCAACATATCGAAAGACATAATGTTAGTCAACGGAAGGTCTTATTGTCTAGTTATTGAATGTACAGGGTCAATGATTGTTACGAGTCCTAAGTCACTTGTTTGTCCAATGGTCTAATGGCGCCGTGAAATGTTTTCGTATGTTAGTTAACTTTAAGTTTTAAAGTTTATGTTATCACTTATTGTTCACAACATATCAAACGATTAAGTTTATTAGTGACATTGTTGGATTTGTGACGTTATGATTAGTTTATTTACAAGTTTGTACACGTAACAATTCATTATGAAGGTCAATCAAGGCTTAAGCGTAGTTTTGGCAAAGTTAAGCGTGCGAGATGATATACGCAGAGATCGAAAGCTTACGCGTGGGATCCTAACTTACGGCGTAAGAAATGTTACGCGTGAGGAAAAGGGACCTTATCGTGGGAGCTTACGCGTAGGCGATATAAAGACCTTACGCGTAAGGCTTACTCGTAAGAGTAGACCCTATCGCGTAGAGGTCATTTTTACGCATATCCTTCGTGATACGCAGTAGTCCCATTGTAGAATCTTACGCGTAATAGTTATGCGTAGGATTTATTCTTACGCATAACTTGACTACGCGTAGGGTAATCTTTATGCGTAGAGTTGCAAATGACCTTGATTCTGAATATTAAGCGTAGCAAAGCCTAAAATAAGTTCATCAAATCATCAAAGTTAACACAAAACATCATTTTATCAACAAAACATGGCATGAATCATTCGTTAATAGTTACGTGTAGAAAGTCATACGCGTAGGTCAAAACCCTAAGGGTTAAGATTTACGCGTATCATTTCTAGCCATGGGATTTGCACCAAACAAATTCGGGTAGGTCTATGATGTTGAGAGAGTCTATGAAATAAGTTATAACATCTAATTATTGAGAATCAAAATTTCCCAAAGTTATGAACATTAAACCCTAATTCCAAATTGTTAAACATTTAGAGTTTCTGGGTGGTTAACAACCTTGGAAATCATCAATTCATCAATATGAATATAACCCAACAATCTTTTTGACCAAAACACTTCACATTCGAAATACCCAATTCGACTCATAAACCCTAATTATCAAAATCCATTAATTCGTGTTTCCGGGAGTATTTTGAGCATAGAAAAGATATCATTGATGTTGTAAAAGCCTTTTGACACAATATTTTTTAGCCACAAACACATAACACATGATCATGTGTTCTTACGCATATGCGAAGAACACAAAATCACCCATATAAGTAGATTTAACCGTTGGATTAGTTTGAAAATCAAACCAATGTTTAGAAACGTGTTACAAATAAAACACTTACAATTATGATCAAAACTTCGGATTTCTTGAGTGAATTCTATACGTAGGATTAGTAGGTTAAGAGTAATAAATGTGAAGTGATAAATTAGGTGGAAAAGTTTTATTGAAAAATGAATTTCATCTTTTGACAGTTTTGGTCCCTCCACCTATTCCTTTTACATACAAAGCCATTTAACTTCCATTTTGGTTACCAAACAAAGATTTTAAGAAAGAAACATTGACGACACTCCCCCTCAACTTAATAAATGAAGAAAGGTTATAAATTTTAGTCCGAGGAGTGTCAGTTTAACCAGAAAAGTTTACCACCAATGATAAAAGAAACAACCAGGATATGATAACATGCAAGTACACGGATGATTTGAAACGGTTAAGTATTAATTTTCTCCCCTCAACACTAGATCGAAAAAATATTGAATTTTGAAATATTATAGTGTTGACGGAAGAAACGTACTTGCAATGTTGAAAGAAAAATAGATAGAAGAATATTTTTGTTGTTTTATGAGGTTTTATACTTTTGTATTTTGTTTTTGAAAAGATATTTACAAAAGAGATTTTGGTGTTTGAGGGTTTTAAGATTGTTTTAGGAGGTCATCCAATTCCTCTTGAGTCAAACACCTCATACCAATCCGGTGGACCAACTCATTAAACCTAGCGGAGGCAAGGCTTTGGTGAGAAGATCGCCAATTGGTATTACGTACCCACAAAATATAATTCAACGATACCTGTTCCACGTGATCCTTGATGAAATGATATCGAAGATCGATGTGCTTTGATTTCGAGTCTGGCCGAGTTGCACTAGATCGCAATGGCACTCCGATTGTCGCATACATCGGGATTACATCAAATACGTAACCACAGTCTTTGAGTTGTGTTCTCATCCAAATGACTTGAGCACAACACGCCGACATGGCTACATATTCTGCTTCGGTTGAGGACAACGATGTACAATCCTGCTTCTTCGATTGCCATGACACCCGTTTATCACCAAGAAATTGTAAAGCTCATGAAGTGCTTTTTCGTGAGTCTAAGCATCCTGCGTGGTCAGCGTCTGAAAAGGCGATTAGTTCAAAACCGGAATCCTTCGGATACCAGATCCCCAAGTTAATGGTTTCCTTTATGTATCGGAGGATTCTTTTAGCCTCGGAGAGGTGGGTTTCAGTTGGTCGCGTGATAGCGGGAGCATAGATAAACGGCAAAGACAATATCAGGTCTGCTAGCTGTTAGATACATGAGAGACCCAATAATACTACGGTATTTTGTAGGGTCCACCAATTTCCCATGTAAATCGGCGTCTAGCTTCTTGGTATGAGCCATTGGTGTGGCATAGGTGTCCGCGTTTTCATTCCAAATTTGTGTAACAATTCAAGGGCATATTTGGAGTGACTCAAGAAAATACCACGGGGTGATTGATGAACTTGCAGTCCTAGAAAGAGCGTAAGTTCACCCATCATGGACATTTCAAAATTTTTCTTCATTAGTTTTGCAAAAGCGATTGAAAACTTTTTATGTGTAGACCCAAAAATGATGTCATCCACGTAAATTTGAACAATTAAGATATGTGCCCCGTGATATTGTATAAAAAGAGTTGGGTCAACCGAACCTTTGGTGAAGTTATTAGCAATGAGGAAGGATGATAGCTTATCGTACCATGCTCGAGGAGCTTGTTTGAGACCATCTGAGCTTTGTTGGTTTGTAGGCGTGATTCGAAACTTCGGGATCAACGAATCCATTTTGTTGGCTGACATAAACCGTTTCTTTAAGTTGTCCATTGAGAAACGCAGTTTTGACATCCATCGGATAGACCGTCATATTCATATGAGCCGCGAACGCTAGAAATATCGAACACCTCAAGGCGAGCAACCGGAGCAAAAGATTCTTCAAAGTCAATACCCTCTTCCTGACGATAACCCTTAGCCACCGGGCGTGACTTATTCCGGATAACATTTCCTTCAAAGATCCAATTTGTTTTCCAAATCCATTTGAGACCAATGACGTAGACCTCTGTTGGTCTTTCAACTAGTTCCCATACTTCAAGACGTTTGAATTGGTTGAGTTCTTCTTGCATGGATTCAATCCAGGTTGTCTTTTGTCATTCGTCTTTGATGTTTTAGGTTGATTGGCGGTGAGTGCATAAATGCAATGTTCACCGTCTGAGTGAAGACGTTGTCTCGTAACGACTGGTTGATTCGGGTTGCCAATAATGTTTTCCAGAGGATGGTCTTTCATCCATCTATGTGTGGAGGGTTGATGTTGATATACATTGTGCGGTTCGAGGATTCAAATGGTTTGTTGAAGATTCCGCGACATCCGTGCGGCGATCTCATTAGCAAACGGGTTTAAGAACGCATTTGGATCAAAATCTGCAGTGGGGTACTACATTGAGAATATCATCACAGCCTTCATCATTGTTGGAAGCGGTTTGTTCAAGCTGTTGTAGTGGAGTCAACCGGTGTAGGTGCATCTGCATAGTTGTTGTAGCAGTGTATCGGGTATAAGAGTATTATCGGGTTGAGCGGAAACCGGATACACCGAGCACGTCATCAATATCGTCACTGAACATCGGAGCAAATAACCTTTCCATTTGTTGACGAGTAAGTTGGGGGCTTTGTTGGTGATGATGGGGTTTGGGGAAGTTTAAGCGGTTGTGACCGGGTTCTAAGCATTATACTCGAAGCCATATTCCGTAAGTTCATCAAAATGAGCATGAATCGTTTCCATCACCTGTTTTGTACGACGATTCCGGATTCGGAAACCTTTGGAATTATCACGATATCCGATAAAGACTCCAATGTCGGCTTTGAGCTTTCCAAAGTCATCATGATCATTATTCGGATAGCAAAGAGATCCAAATACATGAAAGTGTTTTAGATTCGGTTTTCTCTTATGGACGAGCTCGAAAGGTGTTTTGTTGTGGCGTTTTGTAATCATAGAACGGTTTTGAGTGTAGCATGCAAGAGATACGCTTCGCCCATAAGTAATCTGGAAGTTTAGCATTGATTAACATTGTTCTTGCGCTTCCACTAACGCTTCGGTTTCGTCTTTCGACAACTCCGTTTTGTTCCGTGTACGCGTGCAATAGATGTTTGATCTTTGCCAATTCCCCTTTCTCATAGAATTCACGAAGGGTTTGGTTAACAAATTGGTGCCTCTATCTGTCGATTATGCGAGCGGTGTTACGTGGTGAACTTGTATTTTCTTAAGAAAGGTGATGATCATCTGTGGAGCTTGATCTTTGCTTCGAAGAAAGTAGACCCAAGTCCAGCGTGAATAGTCATCAACGATTACTAAGATGTAGCGTTTGCCATTGATCGCTTGCACGCGCATCGGGCCACACAAATCCATGTGAAGAAGATGAAGCACATGCCGAGAGTTGTGTTCCACCTTTGAAGGAAAATGAGCACGAGTGCTTTTGCCTTGTTCACAAGCTGAGCAAAGGTGATCTTTAGAATACCGAAACCGTGGAAGTCCTTCAACTAGTTTGTGTCGAGCAAGGTTGGTGATGGTTTGAAAGTTTAAATGTGAGAGACGGCGGTGCCATAGCCAGGATTTTGTTGATGTTGCCTTTGAAAGTAAGCAAATGGGAGATGAAGCAACCATGTCTTTCATAGAGATAGTGTAGAGACTAGAATTACACGTTCCAGACATCAGGTCATTTCCTTGTAGATCACGAATGAAACAAGTTTTCTCCCGGAAAGCAACCTCCAAATCTCCATCACAAAACTGACCTCTTGAAAGCAGATTATGACCGAGGCCTTCCACATAGTAAACCCTGCTAATTTCGATGTTCCCATTGACATAGTCTCCATAGCCCATGATAGTTGTGAAGTGATCATTCCCGAACAGGCGGTGCCAATGAACTTTGCAATAAAGTTTGATAACAGTTTAAGATTGCCTGTCATGTGTAGGGAACATCCGCTATCAACAATCCAGAGAATGATCTGTATCACCGCATTACACACTACGACCAGATGGAATAGAAGTAGATTTGGAACCGAAATGTTAGAGGGTTCCGTAGCGGTTATAGTAGATATACACACATCAATAGCTTTAGGTATCCACTTAAATCCTAGTGTGTTATATATCCATTTCTCCCATCTCCAACTAGTATTTGCTTTAGTCTTAGTGAATGCACTAGGTGGTACTACATTCCTAGGAGGTGACACAGAGCTACAGGGGCAATGCGTTTCTTAGAATCTAAAGATGGCGGTCTACCAAGCACTGACTTAGAAAGATTAGTGGGCCTAGAGGTATTCGGTTCTTAGGATTCCTTAAACGAGAGATGATAGCTTTAGCAACACATTTATCATGGCAATCGGAATTCATACTTTTACCACAAATAACACAAGGTGCATCGATCAATATCAAAAGTACTTAACGGTTTAGCATTCGTTACATCACTATTTCTATTACATTTGCGACGCCTTAATATCTATAGTGGATGCAACGTGAGTCTTATTCATAGTCCTAGGGTGTTCTTCTACTTTAGCATTCCTGATTGATCTTTTCTTAGGTCGCAGCTTCCTATTCTTCGATTTAGTGCTCCTAGGTTGTGAAGTGCGGACATTTGGAAAAGATGCAACTATTCCTGTTTCAGTAGAAGGAGGCACGTTAGCATCTTGTGATTTGGCAGGAGGGATTCTAGGTGCATGAGTACTAAGTGTTACTGGGCTAATCTCTTAATGATGGTTGGTGGAAGTTGTTCATACTTTCCTAACATTTCTCTTAACTTGAGGATAGTGTGAATCGGATCTTGATTTTCGTGACCGAACATTTCCAAAGAAAATGCATAACTTCTTTAATGTGTGCAAGATAATGATCAAGTTCATTTGATGCTTCATCACGAGTCTTTTTGAGTAAATCAAATATGACACCATATTCCTTTTAACTTTTACAAGTTCTTGTTCATATTTTGAGATTTGACACTTAAAAGACACGTTTTGATCATCCAATTGCTCAATTTTATGATCAGAAGATTTTGCACGCAACCGAGCGATTTTGTGTTGAAAAGCATGTTGTTGATCGTGAATATCTTTTTGACACCAATTAAGACGACGAATTGCATTTGAAAGTTCGTTTGACAATCGTTTGTTTTCAACTTTTAAGGACTCGATCCGAAGCACATTATCAGTGTTCTCAACATTTAACACAGATTCAACGATATCAGAGGTATGATCAAATGCATATGACAAAGAATTCTCTAGCACAACATTATGGACATCGGCCGGATGACATCTTCCAAGAGTCGATCAACATCTTTTCTCAACAGTTTCTTTTACGTTTAGTATTAGAAATAGATGTTTCTTTTCTAAAACGACTTTCATCATTCCAAGTTCCGTATGAAAATCCTTTTCCCAGGCTAATGCACAATTTTTCAAATTTTTAACGTTAGGTAAAAGATTTTTCTCAAAAATGTCTCTTTGTTCTCGCGCCAGAGGCGATTGAAAATGATCAATTTTGATTTAAGAACGATATTCTATCTCATGTTGTAAAATTTTGAGGTCAGCCATGAAGATGTCAAAATATCTAAGAATTTTTCGATTTTCGGGTTTTGAATTTACTTCACTGATGGAAGGTAAAGGACCATAAATTTGTGCATAATCGGGTTGGGGATTAACATTAGAAACTCGTGTGTTTTGATGATAATCCTTGGTGTGTTAGAAGAATCCGTTGGTGTGACGAAAGTGATCGATTTTGAATAGTTAAAAGGTTTGTTGTAAACAACTTTTTCTAATTTTGATCGACTCTCGTCTTATGCATCTAATTCCTCTTGACGATGATATTCAACAACATTCATAACAAAATTATCAACTTTATATTCTGCACTGGAAACTTCAGGATTTGGTTTGAATGCTTTTGTTGAAAGCTTAGGTTTGTAATCAGCAAGATTCGGTCCATATCCATTTGGATTGGGTTTTAAAATAAACTTTTCAATGGCTGTGACCGACTCGCCATGTTTGTAAACAACAGTTTTAAACTCTTTAAGTTTGTTTTGCAAGCCGATGATTTCTTCAAGATGATCATCTATTCATTTCGTTGAATGCTTTTTGTATGAAGAGAACTGTTTTTGACAAGTTAACAACTTCGACCTTAGCTTTTTGATTTTCCAAGGTGAGGGCGTTAATTTGCTTTTTATGTTCATGTTTCAGTTGTTCTATTTCAGACAACAAAGCATTCTTCGAAGCGGCTAGATCACGCATCTGTCTTTCTAAATATTTTTCGTTTTGATAAGATTTGGCAAAGGCGGCTTCAAAACCGTTTTCACGTTTTTCTTGAGTTTTGAAAAAGTTGAGTTGCTTTTGTAGGCATTCAAAATCCTTGGTTAACATGCATTTTGCATTTCAAGTCCTGATTAATGGCATGACATTTTTCCACTATGGTCTTTTGGTCTTGTATTAAACGAGCAAAATCTGGATGAGGCAAAAGTTCGGCGTGTTCAACGTGAGTCTCAACATGATCATTACTGAGATCCTCAAGTATAACCACGAAGTCAATTTGATTATCAAGGGAAACCGTTTGGTCATCTTGATCGTCAAATATAACTACGGGTCTAGTTGAAAATCGTCGGAATGAGATGTGGACGACTCATTTTGAACATTCCGAGCCTTGCCGGATGCAGATGTTGGCGGAGATATGAGATCAGAGATAAATATGGTTTGTTCGGGTACATGAGACAAGCCATCAGTGTCATACATTGGGCCAGTGTCACTCATGTGTAACTCATGCATATTAGCCATCAACATAACAAATTTGGCATGCAAGTCCTCCATATCATCATCTGAATCGCATTTGCCATAAAACTCTATTCTTTGTCTGTGAGAGATCCACCAACTTCATCCTTAAGAGCCAAAAGAAGAGCCTCTTTGAAATAAGCACTGCCCCTAGTCCTTGGCTTTGGGCATGCATTAGCCAGTGTCCCTTCTCATTGCGGTTTGTAGCATCGAAGACCATTCAACCCATTACGAGCATTTCCACTGTTCCACCACTGAGCTCGATTGTTATTCCTACCGGCATTAAACCCTTGACCACCGCCCATCGACGACCATAACCACGATTCGAACTTCAACTCGTCCATTGTTTACAACAGCTTGATTCCTTGTATTAGATGAGGACCGAATACGGTTGTTGGATTTGTTGGTATAACGGCTAAAGGCATTAGCAATCATAGCAAATCCTTGTTGCAATGCTTCGAGCGGATCGGATTCCTCATTATGAAGTGCTTGATCATTGTTGTTGTAAGGAACCAATTGATTTTGTTGAGATTGTTGTGATTGATCGTTTGGTGGGTTTGAAGCAGTTGGTTGAGTTGCTTGTTGAGGAGAATAATTTTGTTGAGCATATAAGGCAAGTTGGTGATTTTTCGGATGTGTGGGTGGAGCAATTTGAGCTCGGAGAATCCTTTCCCGATCAACTTCCTTTTCATGAGGCTTCAAGTAATCGTACAACAATCCGTAGGTAGACTGATGCATGTTCTTCGCTTGACGGAGAAAAATGACATACTTCTCCCATTCAGAACCAAGACTACTCAGGAACTTAGTATTCACTTGCAATTCTTGGCATGTTGATGTTGTGTTTATCCAAATCATTGATGATGTCTGAGAATCGATGATGATAGGACTCGAGTGTCTCTCCAGGTTCAATCATGAAGTGTTCATAAGCCAAGTAAATTTTGGATTCCAAATCTTCCTGATTGAGTACTGATCCTTCCATAAGAAGACGAATATGATCCCACATTTTCTTTGCAGTTTTTTGAGCATTGATGAGTGTCTAAATACTCATCATTTTTGTACCTATTAGTCTGCAAAAACATCTGAAAACACTCAGAAATGCATCAAAATGATAAAAATATCACAAATAAGTGTTTTATGTGTTTTAAATGCAAAAAAATACCAAAATCAGGTGAAAAACGTATCAAGTTTGCATAATTGGCAGTTTTAGTCCCCAAGTTTCAAAAGTTGTCAAATTTAGTCCCTGTAAATCAAAAATAAATAAAAATGTTATTTAAAGTCCCTAGGGATTCATAAGTTGTCAAACTTGGTCCTTGAAGTTTAAAATTGCAAAATGGCAACTTAGGTCCCTAAAGTTTCAAAATTGTCAAATATAGTCCTTGGATATTTAAAAATGGAAAATTATCAAATATTATCCTTGTACTATTCATATATGGCATTATTGGTCCTTTTGATAAGTTTGGAAAAGTGCGGTTCAATCCTCAAGTTTGGAGAAATTGCATAAAAGGTCCTTGTGTTTATAAGCTACAACAAACCGGACCCTTGTAATATTAATCCAATCCCAAAATACAACCCAACCAAATTACCCAGTCCCAAGCCCAACCCACGTTTTTAAATAAAAATACCGCCACCATGTTCACTCCCCTCTCCCACTCTGCAACCACGAAACCGGGGTGGTTTCACCACCTGTTTTCCCCACCTCTCCACCTCACCACCACCTTTCCACCTGATTACCCACTCCCCTCCACCTCCACATCTTCCCAAATTGCATTAAATGCATAAAACACTCGCTAAAGAGATATTTGGCGCCAAAAACTCCACATGGACGAATATGATGAATTAGAGAGATCCAATGGCTAGAAATGAGTGGGAAATACTCAGAGGTCTCGACAAAGTTGAAAAGATCATTATAAAGGGGAAAAGAAGCAATGTGGAGAACAATCTAGTGTAATTTTATTTTATGTATGTCGAGTTAATTATTTTAAGTTTTCCAGTACAAGTTTAAGCTTTTAAATACTTTGTAATAAATTTTCAGTGTATTAAGATCTTATTGACAGTTTCAATTTCAGTTCTTGTGTACGAATTCAGTTTATGCATAATTCCCTTGTTCAAATTCTCAATATACTCAACTGTTGTTATTAGTTGTTGCTAAGGATTGAAAAAGCTCACATAAGCTCTTATAAAGCTTTTCTAAGCTTTTAGAATCCTTAAAACTCAATTTAGATTCAAAACTCAAAAATTCCCAAAAATACCAATAAATTAGTGAGAAATTAAAAATCTATGGAAATGAAGATCAAAGACTGAAGCAGGTTGGTAATTGGATGGAAATGGTTTAGAAGCTTTGTGGAAAGCTATTAGGAGTGTTCTTGGTTTCTCGGTTCATGGTTTTGGTAAAGCAATTTGTAAGCAATTTCCTTAAAATTGAATTTCTTAGTATAAGTGCTATAATCTTGATAATTTTAGCTTAAATCTGTTTAAATATAGTTAATATCAGTTAATGAATAGATTTCTTAGTTTAAAAACTTGTTTTAGTATTTAAAGGCTCAAAACAGTTTAATAAAAGGGTGTTTGGTTTTATTGTAAAAACTGTGTTAGAGGGAGTTTGGTGAGTTGTTCTTGTTTGATGCATATCACTTTAGTTCCTAATAACTCATTGCAAGCATTAAAACCAGTACTTGTTTGCTAAAAAGTCAAAGTTATGTTTAATCTCATATTAATAGTTAACTGTTAGGATCTAGAGTGTGAAATTCATCATATCAACTTAAAACTTGGTATTATAGCTTAATATAATCTTATCTTAGCTTAATATATCATAATCATTAAGTAGAATCAAGCCAAAGTTCATATTAGTCAATTTATTTGATTTTAATAAAAAGTCAAATTTTACTAGAAGCAGTTTTTGAATAAACTTTACAATTTTATTGTGATCTTACCATTAGGATTTAGGATTTAAGCTTTTGGGATATTAAAGTTTAGCTGCTCATCTTAATTAGAAAAATATTAGCTTATATCTAATTAGCTTATAAACTGCTTATTTTCAATCTTGTTTTAGACCCTTTTTCAAAAAACATGCTCTGGCACGGTTTACCCATCCATTTTATCAAGCTCACACAGAGCTCATGAGAGAGGTCTAGCTTGTACACTTTAGCTTTTTGAGAAGCTTACCTAGCTGTCTCAAGGTTCCAGTTCTCATTTTCCCATTTTTAGCTTATTTGATAAGCCTGCTAGTGGCTTCTAGTTTTGTCCATTTTATCTAGTACTAATCAATCAGTGTTTACCGGTTTCTTCATAAGCTTCTCACAAGCTTATTAGTGTAATCCAATATTTAAAAATTAGCTTTTTAGAAAGCCTAGCTGGTTAACTTGTTAGTTCCAGTGATTACTTTCATTTCCTAGCTTATCTTAGTGCTTAAAAATAAGCTCAAAAGTATCTAGAAACCCAATAAGTACCTGTTAAGCAGTTAAGTTATTGCTTATTTGGATTTTGTTAAGTGCTTGTTTATAGTCATTGTGCTTATTTAGTTGTCATATTAGCTTATTATAAGCTGCTTAGCTTATTCTCAGTTAACTTTGCTTATTTTCTAGCTAATTAGCCACTTGGCTTAAACTTGTGCTTATTTCCATTTCTAGCCTAACTGTTAAGTAATCTTAAGCTTATTCAGAGCTTATTAGTAGTTTTATAAAAGTTCTAGTTATAAAATTTGCTTATCTAGTTGTGCTTAATCATTTTAAAAGAAAAAGTCCAAAAAGAAAATAAAATCAAAAAAGCCATCTGGGATTGAACCCTGGCCACCCACTCACCACACACACACACGCTACAGTTGCCCTTGGGTCTTTGGTGTTATACTTTGCATAATTTAATACTTAACCCCTTTTTGTCTATTTAGCTTATACGAAAACTTTAGCTTATTTCTAGCTTATTAAAATAAGTTGTCACATCTTTTGAATTTTTCTTAGCTTTGTATTGTTATAAAGTATTTTATAAAAAAGTTTCAGAATTTTACGAATAGTTTTAGTATTTTTAATCATTTAATTAGTTTAAAATAGAATTTAATTCATAATAAAAAATATAAAAGTCAAAAAAATATAAATCTTTTTTCTAAAATTTTCTTTTGTCATATAGTAAGTAAGAATATTGTTTTTACACTCGTAGGACTTTTATTTCACAAATTTTACGTTTTTACTTGCGCTCGCTAATTTTTACATATAACGCACGTTTTCATTCTAGGTCACGTTTTTAGGTAATTTAGGTTTACGCTTCAATTAAAATAGTTTAATTAAGTTATTTTGTTTTATAAATCAAGAAAACATCATTTTAAAAATAGTGATAGCGTTTATTTAATATAATTTAGTTTTTTAAATTTTCTTTAATTTGCATTTAAGCACCTGTAATTTACAAACTTTCTCTTTAGGTGTAATTATCCAATAAAATCCTTACTGATCACTATCCTTAGTGATTATTCGACATCTGAAAGTGTTAAACACCATTAATCTTCCGTGGGACTTAACGACCTGAGGTAACACTATACTCCTCTAGATCTTCATTGCATTGTTTTTAGACTGTTTTAATTTTATTACGGTTGACCATTCACAAGTGGTTAATTTGTGTGATAAACTTGACGGTTCAGACCCAATCAAATTTTGGCGCCGCTGCCGGGGAGGCTTTCGCGTGTTTTAAACATTCTCAGACCCGTACTTGCACATATACCATCTTTTGCAAACAATTTTTTGTAAAGTTATCAAAAATCAAAAAGTTTATTAACACTTTTCCTAAAGTGTTAATGATTCGCTCCAGACAGTCAGGTTTTATCACACAAGCTAACCACTTGTGAATGGTCAACCGTAATAAAAAGTCCAAACAGTCTGAAAACGAAATGCAATTAAGTCCAGGAGAGTTTAGTGTATCCCCGGGTCGTTAAGTCCCAACGAGGTGTGAACACTGTAATAGAACGAATTTGTGATCGGGTGATATTGAATGGGAAAGGTTTGTAGATTTGGAATATTTATACCTAAAGGAAAAAGTTTGTAAATTACAGGGGCTTAAATGCAAATTAAAAAAAATTAAAAATCTAAATTATATTAAATAAACGCTATCACTATTTTTAAAATTGATAAACGTTTAAAACCTAAAATGAACGTTTAAATAAAATTACGTTAACGTACTAAATAAAACGTGAAAATAAAGAAGGAAAATACCTACGGATATGAAAAATACATTTTTACAATCCTAATTATACTATAAAATTATTGGAAAAAGAAAATTATTTTTATAACTATTTATCTAATTATTATTAATTAAAAACTATTTTTAACTATTTAATAATACCCTAAAATATAAGAAAATATGAAATAAAGCTAGAAAAGTGAAATTATGACTTAGAAAAATCTAAAATATGATAAAACTAATTTTAAAACTAAAAATATATTTTTTTAGACTTTTTATATATTTATTATTAATTAGAAACTATTTAAAACTAATTAAAATGCTAGAAAATACTATTTAAACTAAGAAAATTATGGAAAAATATTTTTTTGGCTTTTTATATTTATCTTAATCTAGGAAAATTGAAAACATATTTTTTTAAACTTTTTCTGATTTATTTGTATTAAAAGCTAATTAAAAATGCCTAAAAACTGATTAAAATAAAGAAAAATAGTAAACAGTGATGGAAAATTATGAAAAATTCAGGAAAATACTAAAATATAATTCTAAATCAATGAAAAATATAAAAACTAGGGCTAATGTACAAGATTATGAAGCTGTAGTGATAAGCAGTTCTAAATAAGCTACTAGATTAAGCTATAAGCTACCAAATTTCACCAAATGATCAAGACAGCTAATGTATGCTAAATTATGTCTAATCTTAACTAATTAACAGTACTCTTGATTACTAAATAAGCTTAAACTAGATTTGAGCTTATGGGATTAATAATGCAAAACAGTTAATAAGGGGCTACTTTAAGCTAATGAATAAGCTATCCTAATAAGCTAAATGGGAAAACCAAAGTTGGGACCTAGAGATCACCTAGCAGACTACACATAGACCAATTTTTAGACCCTAACTATGTAAACTGAGCCCTATGCAAAGGCTGCAAGATGCCTGGTTCACAACTCAGTATTAGCTGAGTGTGAACAGGGCATATGAGGCCTATTTGTACAGCTTATTTAGAGCTTTTAGAGACTTGGAAAAATTACACAAAAATCAGATTTAAGCTCTTGACCAACTGAACTAGGACATATCCCATTTTCATTAATTTTGGTTCAGAAACAAATCCATGAAAATTCAACAAAGTTTTCCAAAAACTGGTTTTTTCAACTTTTGACTTTTAAAAAAAAACAGAAATGAAACTTTGACTAAAACGAAATTTGAGCTTAACTTTTAAACTGATTATGATGTTTAATGATAGAATGGACCTAATGCAAGCTATACTAACTAGTTCTAAACCTATATGCAAACTTTTAGCTATTGAATCAAATAGAAATGAGCATAAGATCAGTTTAAATGTGATTTTGACTTTCTAGCAATTGCAAGTAAAAACTTATGTCCTAAATGAGTATAATGAACCTAAGTGATACTGAATTGACAGAGCTCAAACTCTGTATCATTTTTTAGCACAGATATAAGCCTAAATCCAAACACACCTTAAGATACTAAAATGCAAATTTTCCAAATGTTTTAATCATTTGATCCATACCACTGATTCCT
This sequence comes from Chrysanthemum makinoi, assembly GCA_910596185.1. Lineage (NCBI taxonomy): Eukaryota > Viridiplantae > Streptophyta > Magnoliopsida > Asterales > Asteraceae > Chrysanthemum > Chrysanthemum makinoi. The sequence continues at coordinate 229,098,364 of OU343219.1, read as the reverse complement.
AAGGTGATAGCATGACATAATAAACTGAAATTAACACATACATACTTATACTAACTACTAGAACTGATGAATCCAATATAAGCTAGTGTAACAGTAAGAAAATGAAAGGCTAAGCAGCCATGAATTCTTATTAACAAGCAGGATATATTAAGTAATATTATGACTTAAATTCACTTGATAATCATAAAACAACATGGATTAGCAGCTAATAAGCTGATGAACAGTATAAGGTCCAAAAAATGAAATTATGGCTTACCAATGGTTCCAAGCTGAGAACTATGAATCAAGACCTCAAGACACACCTAATAGCTCCCCATTGAGCCACTAAACCTAAGGTCATCCAAAATTAACCATGCTCCATGAATTCTTCTTCCTTTTTGCTAATTTTTTTATTTGTGAGCTATTTTCTAGTATTTTTGAGATTTTTAGTAAACTTAAGCTAAAACTGATTTTAATGATTAGTAAACTTATAAAAGTTTATTAGGGACTTAAGTGAGTTTAAACAACCAACAAACAACAACTTTTAATAACATCAAAGAAAAGATGAGATTTCAAATAAAAAATTGCATAAAACTGAAATTGTACTAAAACACTGGAATTGATTATTGAAATAGAGTTGAAATACACTGAGTTAACTTAGTTTAATACTAGAAAGCTTAAAATTACACTGAAAATTGAAATTATACTAAAAACGACAAACTATACTATACTAAAATTAACTACTACTTTTCTTATCTATTACAAAGCTTTATATATACTAAATATTGCTGGGAAACTCCTAGTCGACATCTCTGATCAATCCTGCACCCTTGAATGACTTCAAATTAATCTCAGCTGTTCAAACTGATTTTTGGCGCCAAAAAGTCTTGAGTGGGTTTTTTGCATTTAATGATTTTTGGGTGGATGTGGAGGTGGAGGGGAGTTGTTAACCAGCTGTGGAGTAGAGAGGAGAGGTGGAAAGGTGTTGGTGAGGTGGTAGCACAGGTGGAGGTGCAGGTGTGGAACCAGGTGTGTTGAGGTGGGGAAAGGTGAACAGTGACATGGTCAAACTGTGTTTGACCCGTTTTTATTAATAACGTGGGGTGGTTTGGGCTTGGGGTGTTGGGCCAGCTGGGTTAAGGGATTGGATTTGGGTTTGGATAATTAAAAGGGTCCATTTGGTTTTTGTAGCTAGTAAACACAAGGACCATTTTTGTAACTTCTGAAAATTAAGGGTTAAACCTGCAAATATCCCAAAGTTTAATACAAGGACCAAACTTGCCAACTTAAATAGTACAAGGTTACTTTTGATTATTTTCACTTTTTAAATTAACCAATGACTATTTATGATACTTTTCAAAGTCGAGGGACTAAACTTGTAATTTTCTCAAAACTTATCATAAGGACCAATTTTGCCATTTATGAATAGTACAAGGGTGTAGTTTGAATAATTTCCATTTTTAAACACCCAGGGACTGATTTTGACATTTTTGTAAAGTTGAGGGACCAAAGTTGTAAATTGTGATTTTTAAACTTTGAAGGGTTTGTTTTGACAACTTTTGAATCCCATGGACCTTAAATGATATTTTTGCTTAATTTTGATTTACCAGGGACTGTTTTTGACAACTTTTGAAACTTGGGGGACTAAAATTGCCAATTATGCAAACTTGATACGTTTTTCATCTGTTTTTGATATTTTTGCATTTAAAACACATAAAACACTTATTTGTGATATTTTTATTATTTTGATGCATTTCTGAGTGTTTTCAGATATTTTTGCAGTTTAAATGGTACAAAAATGATGAGTATTTAAACACTCATCAATCCCCCACACTAAACTATTGCTAGTCCCTAGCAATCTTTATGAAGTTTTAATGGATTTTATAGAACTCTTTACCAAAAGCCATTACTTCTGGAGTAGCCAATTGTTTCAGTTCAAGTAAGAACCTTGGTACAATGATAACCAAATGATTTTGAGCAAATCACCAACTTTCAACGGATTTGATTTGTCTTTACCAGAGGCCGTTTGCTTCTGGACTAGCCAACTCTTAGATAAGTTATCAATATTATCTTTGGTGAGCTGATTACCAATTATGGTTTTTCCACTGCCTTTACCACAAGCCATAAACTTGCGGGCTAGCCAACTCTTCACTAATTAAAGATATGGTGAGCTGAACACCATACAATTTTGGGCAAATTGCAAGCCGTCAACGGATTTGAGATATCTTTACCAAGAGCCGTTTGCTCCTGGATTAGCCAATCCTTATGTGGGTTAGACATGGTGGACTGATTACCATTTGTTGTGTTTAGTACATAGTACTTCCACTAAAAAAATTAATTTGGCCATTTTGGGGGAAAAAAAAGACTAAAAGGGTACATTTATGATCAAATTCGCGAATTTCCCCACACTTAGAATGAATATTGTCCTCAATATTCAAAGTACCGGCTATTATGCCGAATCCTTGAATGTAAAAAGATAACATTACTAGCCAAGTGTGGAAACACAACAATTATTCTCTTTTTTAATATTTACAATTTTCATTCATTTTTTTTTAGATCTTATATACGACAGCGGGGGGCAACTCCCCCACACTAGGGTGGTACACACGGGTGAAAACCCATGTGGTGTGTGCTATTGTTTTTTATTATCGAGTCGCTAGCTTGACTCGACCCCGAATTAATTTTTTCATGGGGAAGTAAGTGGAAGAGACAATCTCCATCGGACTTTCATTCAAGATGTTTGTATAATCATTAAAGTACGTGAAAGTTCCATACCGATGAGATATACATAGAACCGGCTCAAAAATGATAAATGAAAATGCCGGGATCAAAAATAGTGTCCTCATTCCCGAAGGAGTGAAGAACAGGAGAAGCCACGTGATAGGTGAAGAAGAGAAAGAAAATCATGATAAAAATCATGACTAACTCATCATTATCAGAAGGAGAATTCATGATTTCTGGATCATGAATCTCATCATTTAAGCTCATTTGATCAAGACATATCCTGGGTGGGAGGGATGGGATTTTGATATCAAGCAAGTTCTCATGGTTGAGAACATTTCCCTCCGGAACACAAAAATCATTTTTGTCTAGATCAAAGTGGAAGTTATCATACTCTGGTGGAGATATGATATGATTGAGTTCAAAGGAGAACTCCTCGTAAAGAGAATTATTCACGTAATGTAAGTCTGTGAACTCTTGTTCCACTGTAGACTCATCACTATCCTCAATCTGAGTATCAAAGAGTGGATTCTCAGAAATTAAAGTGAATTCAGAGTCGAATTCAAATAGAGGATTAGTGAAAGTAGCTTTGAATGTTTCGGGAACAAGGTGATTAACATTCTCTATTGGACTGTTAGGGTGAGAAGTGAGTGATCGATCATTACAAAGGAGACTTTCAATTTCTCCTAGGTTGGCTTTGAAATCAAAGAGATCATCATCACTTTCCGATGAAAGTGGAATGATGTGAGTGAGTTCATCGGTGAACTCCTCAAGAAGAGGATCAACATCAAAATGTGAAAGTGATGCCTCAACATTCTCAATGTCCCCATAAGATTTACAATCATCGCTAAAATCGGAGAAAGTCTCAAAATGATCTTTTGAACACTTAAGAGGGGAAGGGATATAACACATATGGTCAAAAGTTCCTGTGACTCTCTCGGGATTGGGACAAGGTCCTCAACACTAGAATTTATGAATTCGTCCGATTCCTTTTCAGGAACAGTGTCAAGATGCTCATCCCCCATGTTTAGAGAGTGAGTGGGAATATCGGGTGTGATAGCAGTTGTTTGAGAATGAATCTCAACTACTGGGATATCAACTGATGAACTTGATGAATCTTTATAAAATTGTAGGATACCAAGTGCATCCTCATCATCACTGTCATCGAGAATAAAACGAAATTGAGAGCTAGATCTGGCTGCTTTTTCTTTTGCAATTGATTCCCTAATAGATTTTTCAAAGGCAATTTAGGAATTTATTTTAGCAGACTGCTCTTGACTAGCAATTCTTCCATATATTTCTCATGTGAATTTTGAATGACGGGACATTGTGGGAGTGGAGATTTTTCAAAACCGGAAGGTTGACATTGATAATCATCATGAGGACCCCCACAATATACACAAGAAAACGGGAGAATTTTGAAATCTTTGTTTTACTCAACTCCTCGTTCTTTTCACTGACTCGAAGCTCTAGATAAGTGTCTTGTTGGGTTTCTTTGAGGAGTTTGAGTCATTTAGCCTGTGGAGGTTGGTCGCGATATGGATAGTCGTAATTGTTACAAGGAAATGGATTCCATGTTTGACAATCAGAGCTGAAATGGGGACCTCCACAGTTCTCACAACAAAAAATGTTGAGTCTGGCGAATTATATGGATATTGGTCATAACCAAAGTTCGAAGTATCACCGGAAAACTGTTCATAGACAAACGTGTTTTCGGATTGACACTCAAATCCTTGGTGAGGATCTCCACAAAATTCACAGCAGTTATGTTGATTATATGAAGATAAGTCGGGATGTGGTGGGTAATTGGAAAAGTTTGAAGGGTCGTTAAATGAGTTCGGATTAGGATCGTAAGCAAATGAATTCCTCGAACCACAAAACAAACAACTCCCGTTACGAATATCATTACCACCGTACACACGTACACCAGCGACAGGGTGAACCAACAAGAGGCTCACCACAACCGACACAAGGAATAAACGATTCCATTTGAGAGTTATGAGAAGGAATTGGTTCATTCAAAGAATCAACAAAACCAACATGGTGATCCGAATGACTATTAAGTCTCGAAGAACATTTTGAAAAATCCGGAGGTGGGACAAGTGGTGTGCTCGGAGAGCTAGCAATTTCCACCACTTCCGTTATGGTCTCTGGTTCTTGTTCTTGAGAAACTTGAAGATTAGGCAAGTCATTCTTGCTAGTCACCGGTCTAAATTCTGCATGCTTGCTTTTAACCGTAAATCGTGAAAGTTTAGGATCAATTTTAGACGGCTTAGGAGCAATTGAGGGTTAGATCTTTGGATAACCGTAGGTTGGACGTATTTAGCACCTCCATTATCGGAAGGAAGTACCGGTCCTTTGTCACCCCGGTTTCTCGTTCCATTTCCCTACGTCGAATTAATGGATCATCACGAACAACACGAATTCTTGACATTTGTGATAAAGTATGAAGTTTTTCAACTTCGTTCCAGAATTCGTCGTAGTTGAAAGATGCCATGAGAATAGAAGAAGTTAGAATCAAATGGATAGAGGGTAAAGGGATAAAGAATCAAAAAAGGGTAAAAGGGTAAAGAGGAATATTTTTGGTATTTTTGAAAAACATTTTGTAAAAATAAGAAAGAAAATCTTTTGGGTTTTTGTGTTTGTTGAAAACTTGAATAAAAAATGTTTTGGTAATCGATCCGTCAAACGAATTAACTTCACGATAATTTTGGTTTTATCTGAAAACAAGGAAATATGGACAAAGATGGTAAATATACAATGGGTGTATATTCAACAATCACTGATTCTTCAAATTCGTAGAACGCAGACACACCTCCGGCGGCGTAAAATTTGATTCGCTCAAGACAGTCAGGTTTTATCACACAAGCTAACCACTTGTGAATGGTCAACCGTAATAAAAAGTCCAAACAGTCTGAAAACGAAATGCAATTAAGTCCAGGAGAGTTTAGTGTATCCCCGGGTCGTTAAGTCCCAACGAGGTGTGAACACTGTAATAGAACGAATTTGTGATCGGGTGATATTGAATGGGAAAAGGTTTGTAGATTTGGAATATTTATACCTAAAGGAAAAAGTTTGTAAATTACAGGGGCTTAAATGCAAATTAAAAAAATTAAAAAGCTAAATTATATTAAATAAACGCTATCGCTATTTTTAAAATTGATAAACGTTTAAAACCTAAAATGAACGTTTAAATAAAATTACGTTAACGTACTAAATAAAACGTGAAAATAAAGAAGGAAAATACCTACGGATATGAAAAATACATTTTTACAATCCTAATTATACTAGAAAATTATTTGAAAAAGAAAATTATTTTTATAACTATTTATCTAATTATTATTAATTAAAAACTATTTTTAACTATTTAATAATACCCTAAAATATAAGAAAATATGAAATAAAGCTAGAAAAGTGAAATTATGACTTAGAAAAATCTAAAATATGATAAAACTAATTTTAAAACTAAAATATATTTTTAGACTTTTATGTATTTATTATTAATTAGAAACTATTTAAAACTAATTAAAATGCTAGAAAATACTATTTAAACTAAGAAAATTATGGAAAAATATTTTTTTGGCTTTTTATATTTATCTTAATCTATGAAAATTGAAAACATATTTTTTTAAACTTTTTCTGATTTATTTGCATTAAAAGCTAATTAAAAATGCCTAAAAACTGATTAAAATAAAGAAAAATAGTAAACAGTGATGGAAAATTATGAAAAATTCAGGAAAATACTTAAATATAATTCTAAATCAATGAAAAATATAAAAACTAGGGCTAATGTACAAGATTATGAAGCTGTGGTGATAAGCAGTTCTAAATAAGCTACTAGATTAAGCTATAAGCTACCAAATTTCACCAAATGATCAAGACAGCTAATTTATGCTAAATTAAGTCTAATCTTAACTAATTAACAGTACTCTTGATTACTAAATAAGCTTAAACTAGATTTGAGCTTATGGGATTAATAATGCAAAACAGTTAATAAGGGGCTACTTTAAGCTAATGAATAAGCTATCCTAATAAGCTAAATGGGAAAACAGAAGTTGGGACCT
>OU343219.1:229076332-229091500 GCA_910596185.1 Chrysanthemum makinoi | reverse complement strand
GGGTGTGGTCGTGCCCCTCACTCATACGTTAGATACCATTATGATCTCATTCACGCATAAAGTGCTTCAATTTGTTCCAACCAATTGGCAGGCTCATCGCTAAAAGAGAGTGATGTGTTATATTTGTATAAATAGGGTACATGTTATTTGTGAGTGATGGTTACGAGGTTTTGAGTTGTGAGTGATAAGGATTTAAAACATACATTTTAGGGGGTCATTTAAGCCTTAAATCGTTTCATTTTATATCTGTTACTACTTAAAATCGCTCCTTTTCACATTTGAGGTCATTTGAAAGCAAAATGCTCAAATGAAACATTTTTGGACGTAAAGGGATGAATATATGAAGAAAATGGCGAAGTCAATAAAACAAGGCTAAAATAGTGGTCAGGACGGCGTCCCAAATCCAAGGGTGACGTCGTCGCCTTCTGACATGGTCCAAACTCTCTCAAGCGACGGCTTAGTTCACTTTGAGACCTTAACGAGTGACGGCGTCACTTGCATTTCCACATGCCCGTCACACTTACTTTCTACACCAGACGGCCAACTCTTTCTCAAGACGGCGTCAGCTACAACCCAGACGGCGTCACAAGCTCCAACGTGACGCCGTCCCAATGATGACTTGGCAAAAACGAAACCCTAATGGCGGTGATCAGATGACGTCACCAGCAAAAGGCGACGCCGTCACGGTTGTGAAATCTATATATAGACATCGAATTTTCTGTATTTTGTGTGGTATTTTGGAGAGCAAACCCTAAAACATTTGTAGTCTAACTTGGACAGTTCTTAAGGTGATTGTTTGCTTGTGTTCTTGCTTCTCTATCATGTGTAACTAAATTAATTAGTGTTTGCTTAAATCCAATGAAACCTAGTTATTAATTATTGTTAGGCTGTCTTTTGTTTAAGTGGTTGTCACGCTAGATTAAGGAAAATTGGCTTCTTCATTCATTGTTGTGAGCTTGAACGTCTTAAATAGCAATTATTAGCCCTAGAGTGCACTAGTAGGTTCCCGTTGTATTTATTGCGTAAGTTGCGGCTTGTAAATATTAGGATATTCGTGGGAGATACAACGGTACTTGTCGATCCCGGGTGTTCTAGAGGAGACTTATACACTCATATAATTAGGGAATTTGGCACCGCCCTATGATTAAGACATGGAATACAACACACCAATTAAACAAGGATGTGGCAATTTAACCGACCAATAAAAAATAACTAGGGAGTAAGTAAATCTAAGTAAACACGCTTTTAGTTATCATAAGAACTCTTTCTACAATCCATAGCTTTAGTTTAATTAGTTTTAATTTATTTTATTTATTAGTTTAATTGGTAAAAGACAAATCCCCACTGTTCAACCCAGAGATTTTAATTGCTTTCTAAAAAATATAAAAAAGACTAAAAAGAATCACCATCGCCCTTTCTTTTTCGTCATACATCTCGACTAGCATCTCTATTCCCCTAGAGAACAATCAACCCCTAGAGAACAATCAACCCCCTGGGATTACCCATACTACACTGCAACGATTAGATACACTTCCTAGTGGGTTGTAAAGCTTGCTCGCGGAAAAGGAAGTCTTTCGACCCCGAACCACACATCAGTGAGTAAGTAAGGGTAAGGTAAGGAAGATGTTGTTTTGTTGAGTGAGGGGTGTTAGCGAGTCAAGTCACTCGTCAATCAAAATCGGCTAGGTAAAAGCTCGGAATGAGCCAAGTAGTCAAACTTGAGTCGAGCTTTACTTCATTTAAGCTCATCATAAAAACAAGTAAAGTCCGAACCGATTCATTTAGCAATCCACGTTATGACAAACTTGACCCGTTTCCACCCCAATAGTATGTCTATGAATTACATTTGAAAGTATATAACTACGAGTAATTAGCAAAAGTGTTACTCCATACGTCTCAAAATAATTGTCTACCCACAAAAAATAGACAGTCTAAGAAAATTATCATCATTACAGCTTTCTCTTTCTTATTTTTTGCAGAATGACAATTTACCCTTAACTAATAAATTTATAACTTTTTCTAAAGTTTGTAATATAGTAAACTTCATCTAAATTACTTAGAGCATGGGGTATGGTGAAATTTGTGCTCGCCGTTTCCTACGTGGCTAGCTCGCCACTTCGTTTTGCTCCTGGCCACGACACCAGGCTCCTTCGCCGGTGGGGTTCTCGTCGTTACAACAACATGGTAAACGAAAAAGAGCATTTGAAAAGAAAGTTTGGATATTACCGTTTAATTTCAAACGGTCAAGGTTTTTTTTTTTTTTTTTCAAACCCAAATATTGCCCTAACTCTATAAATAATACCCATTTTTTACAAAAACATTCACACTTCTCATTCAAAAATATATTATCTTCATCATCTTAATCCACAACCAAAAATGTCCCAAGATCCCAACGAGATGTCGTTTATGAATCTCTTCAACTCGTCTTCGTCAAACTCGTCCACCCCATCGTCTCAAAGCTCAAACACTTCTTCGCAAGTCGGATTTCAACCTTTTCAATAACCAAGACAATCACCACCGCAATTCTATCCATCACAACCATCACCACCGCAATTTTATCCATCACAACCATCACAACCGCAATTATATCCGTCACAACCACCACCAACGCAATTCTATCCGTCACAACCACCACCAACGCAATTCTACGCTTCACAACAACATTACTTTGAATCACAATTCAAAGTACCTCAACCACCACCAGAAAACCGCATGAAGAACGCGTCCAAGGAAAAAACCGCCAAAGCGACAAAGAAAAAAAAGAAGGCCGTGGTGAACTTGGACGAGGAGGAGGAGGAGGAGGAAGAAGAGGTCGAACCACAATTATTCGTTGGACAAGCCGGGAAGAAAAAATTTTAGCCAGAGTGTTGGGTCGATGTATCCCAAAACGCTATCGGTAATGACCGACTAAACGATGCGTTTGGACTCAGATTGGGAGGACTTCAGGCTCGTAGTCGAGCCTTATAGTACAAAAATATGTGCACGGGAAAATGGACTCTGGATAAGCGGTGATTGCCAAAAGTTTAATGATTTTTACAAGCATTTGCAGCGTAGATCCGGGGAAAATGATGTTGATCACATGAGAATGCAAGACTTGATTTCAAGTCTCTACCGGAAACAATTTAATATGGTTCCGGCATGGAAGATTTTGAGAGAATATCCCAAATGGGACGCTACAGGGTCAATGAAGATAATATCGCCGAATTATTCGGTCACGATCCAAGAGCTCGTCAGCGTAAGCCTCGTCCGCAAGAAAAAATCTAAATAAGTGGAGTCGAGCCAACGAGCAGGGGAGTCAATCGGATGCTATTCGAAGCTTTAGATCAAGAGTATAAGCGTAAAGTTGGCCGAACACGAAGTGTGCACGAGGCGAGGATGCTTGCGAAAGAAAAGTCGAGCAAGAGTCCGAAGTTGGAGTTTCATGCATGATATTGAAAATTTGCCGGAGCCAAAAGAACAATCCCGAAGAAACAAGACGAATTGATTGCAAAATACTACAAATGAAGTTGTATTATTTAAGTTTCATTATGATTTTTATTTTTTGTATGTTTTTTTATTTTTCGTATGTTTTTTTTTATTTACCGTATTGTAGTTGTATTTTTATTTAAGTGAATGGAATGAAATTTATTTTGTTTGAAAAAAAAAAAAGGTGGGTGGGGCCCAAATGAAGAGAAGTGAGTTAGTTGTGATTGGGAGAGGGGGTATTTTTAAATGAGTGTGTTGGAGTGATGTGGAGGTAAGATGTCACACGTAAGGCCCAAATGAAGAGCTTCACGGCTCTTAGAAAGCAAATGTAAACAAGTGAAGGTTTTTAAAGTCAAGGGTAGTTTGCTGGCCAAAAGCAATGGGGGTATCAAAATAGCATCAATCAACCCTAATAAATAAAACCCAGCCCCAAAATAAAACCCCCCCTCACCTTTTTATTTCACCTCCCTCCCTCCCATTTTTTGGCCGCTCTTTCAAAACCCTAATTTATTTCTTCTCATCGCCGCACCTTCTCTTCATCTCATCATCATCGTGCTATCAGGTAACTATTTTATTTACAAACATTATTCTTGCTGCATACTGATTGAGCTTGTGTAGTTTTACTAATAGCTGTTGCATCAATAGAAGAAAATCTTGTATCTTTATGTGTAAATATGAAGCTTTTTCTTAGTATCTGTTGTTGAATGTTTTTAGGTGCTTTTTTGTTATTATTATAAGCTTGATTTAGTTTTTGAGTTAAAACTGTTTGAATGACTGGATTTTTAGCTTTAAAGGTGACTGATTTCATTGTTTTTTGCTGCTGTTTGTAGTTTTTTCTTTGCATATGAGTTGGGTTTTTTTACTAGTTAAGTTGAAAAAAAAAAAGTTAAAATATTGCTGCTTAATGGTTACTTTTTTAGCATATTTTGTTGATTTATTTTTTGGTCATAAAGTTGTTCTTAAGTAGCATAAGTGTTATAGATTGTTGTTGCGAACATCATTCTTTTTGTTGAATATGTGCTCTAAGTAGTAATGGTTGGGTTAAATGATTTTGTTCGAAAAACGTTATTGCCAGTTAGTTAGTTTACAATGAGTGTTGGACAAAGCTTGCAAAGTTGAAAGTCTGCGCGCCTAAGTAGAACAATGTTGCGTTATCTGGAAGCAACTAGACCAAGTTATGTATGTACGTTTATGCCACTGAATGATTGATTGTGTTGAGATACTATGTAATTTTTGTTATCCTTTTTATGTTAGTTTTGTTACTTGCTACATTACCCATGATTCCTGTCTTCTTGATTTACTTGCGTGCTTTAATATTTGATCTTTTCCCTGGGTGTTTGAGAATGGCATTTTTTCGTGTGCTTGCATCGCTGTTAGTGCCAGGTGCAATGACTGCTATGTGTTGTACAAATGTAATCAGATGTGCTAATAAATCGTCTATCCCTTGAATACGCTGCTGTGTTTTAGTATACCTGTTTATTTATATCTTTAGTTTCTTATGGCTTGTTCATGTTTGATTTATTGTAGTTTGGAGCTGTGGATGCTTGAGTTGCTGTAACAATGACAGCCAAAGCAAGCATTCTTCAAATCACTTACTCAAATGAGCTTATAAATGGAGAAACAATCTACGTTTCTTCAAACTGCCTTCCAGTAAAAGTGACACACTTTGAACCTGCTGGGCATTCTTTTCACGATGTTGCACTCAAGCTTGCTGGTTGTTTTATGGAGGAAAAAGTAGAAGATGGTGATGAGATTAATGAAAGTTCGCCTAAAGACAAAGAGCCTGATTATATGCAATCGGCTGGGTCGTATAGCAGCAGCAAAGGCAAAAAGAAGTCTGGTGATGGAGCCAACCAACAGGATCATTATGCATTGTTGGGTTTGGGTCACTTGAGGTATCTTGCTACTGAGGAACAGATTAGAAAAAGTTACCGTGATACTGCTTTGAAACATCATCCCGACAAGCAGGCGGCTCTTCTCCTTCTTGAGAAAACTGAAGCTGCCAAACAAGCGAAAAAAGATGAAATTGAGAACCATTTCAAGGCAGTCCAAGAAGCGTATGAGTATTTGATCGACCCTGCAAAGAGAAGGGTTTTTGACTCAACAGATGAGTTTGATGATGAAATTCCTACCGACTGTGCCTCACAAGATTTCTTCAAGGTCTTTGGACCTGCTTTTTTGAGGAATGGAAAGTGGTCTGTTACTCAACCTATACCTTTATTAGGAGATGAAAATTCTTCAATTCAAGACGTCGATGCTTTCTATGACTTCTGGTATAGTTTTAAAAGCTGGAGAGAGTTCCCGCATGAAGATGAATTTGATCTTGATGAAGCTGAATCGCGTGACCATAAAAGGTGGATGGAAAGGCAAAATGCTAAGCTTTCCGAGAAGTCTAGGAAGGAAGAGTATACAAGAATACGTTCTCTTGTCGACAATGCTTATAAAAGAGACCCTCGAGTTCTAAAAAGAAAAGAGATGTTAAAAGCCGAAAAGCAGAAGAAAAAGGAGTCCAAATATGCGGCGAAAAAGCTACAGGAAGAGGAAGCCGCCAGAGTTGCAGAAGAGGAGAGGATTAAGAAAGAAGAAGAAGAAAAGCAAGCTGCTGAAGCTGCTGCGCTACAGAAGAAAAATAGAGAAAAAGAGAAGAAACTATTGCGTAAAGAGCGAACTCGTCTTCGAACACTGTCAACAAGCGTTGTGTCTCAGCATTTGCTTAATCTTAACGAGGACGACGTGGAAAGTCTCTGTATGTCACTTGACATGCTAGCATTACAGACCTTGTGTGACAATATGGAAACAAAAGAAGAAAGTGAGCAAGCTAAACTTCTTGGGGAAGCACTTGGTAACTCGGATCGTTCTCATAGAGATTATTCCTCAACAAATGGTCATCAAAATGGATCTGTAAAAGTCAACGGAAATGCTCCTAAAAGCACCCCTAAGAAAAATAAATCTTGGGGGAAGGAAGAAATTGAGCTCTTGAGGAAAGGTATGGCGAAGTTCCCAAAAGGAACATCTAGAAGGTGGGAAGTCATATCAGAGTACATTGGCACGGGACGGTCTGTGGAAGAGATACTTAAAGCAACAAAAACCGTCCTTCTCCAAAAGCCCGACTCCTCAAAAGCATTTGATACGTTTCTTGACAAGAGGAAACCTGCCCAGTCAATTTCTTCTCCACTTTCAACTCGAGAGGAAGTTGAAGGGGTATCTTCCAATTCTATCCCAGTTGAAGGAGTTTCCTCTAAACCAAGCCAAACTAAAAATGAAAATATGGCAAACGGTGTGGCAAACGGTGTGGCTAATGGTGTAGCTGATGGTGTGGCAAACGGTGTGAATGCTGATGCTGATTCAGATGAGTGGTCAACTGTCCAAGTAACATCACTGGTTCAAGCTATGAAGACATTCCCGAAAGAAGCTTACCAGCGTTGGGAGCGGATTGCAGCTGCAGTTCCAGGGAAAACAGTTAACCAGTGCAAAAAGCAATTTACATTGCTTAAGGACAAATTCCGAAACAAGAAAAATTAGCCTTTTTGACTTTTGATCATCAAGGTCTATACTTTTTGACTTTATGAATGGAAAATATTTATTATATTATCAAGTTCATCATTTTAGCCATTCTTTGGTATTTGATGAACTTGAGAGCGCTGCAATTGCAATGTGAAGAGGTTTGCCTTGACACACTGCTTACTTATCATCAGAGGTATCAAAGAGAATCAAGTATTTGTTCGCCATATTCTTTTCTCAAGATGCATCATTTGAGAGTTATTTTTGTTATCGATTAGCTACAATAGTAAGGGTATAATTTATATTGGCATGGTATTTTATTGCAAGTTCAGACGAATATCTAAACTGGGATCATATTTTTGTTGCTAATGTTAATTATTTGGAATTTACTTGTTATGTGTTCTGAATGTATGCTCGGTTCATTCTTTCACAAGCTTATTTTATATGTTTGTTTGCGTGAGCGTACGTATCCTTTGATCCTCATTGTTTATATCTGGAGGTGGTAATCGTAATATCATTGTGTTGGGTGGTTTGGAACATTTTAGAAGGCTTACCCGGAAGGGAGACCCACCTCACTAATAGGACCAAATAATCTCAGTTTACCTTGTTTGTTACCTTGTTCTGCCTTAGGGCCAATAAAGAAGGGGTCACTCAAATTTTGGTTTTTGAAGTTTAGTATGACCAATAGACTTTTGGTTTAGGCAGGAGTTGTTAAATTAAGAGTAAATTGCAAAAATCGTCCCTGTGGTTTGCCCAGATAGCAAAAAGCGTCCCTGTGGTTGGCTAATTGCAGGCGGCGTCCCTGTGGCGAAACTTTGTGATCGTTTTGGTCCATGATTTTAACTAGCGTTAAAGAATTCCGTTAGAGTTACACATTTAGCCCTTTGGCCAATGATCGCGTGGCGTCCATCCTTTAAACCACAGGGATGATTTATGCAATTACACCGTTAGTCTTCAATACAAAAACGATTGCACCGTTAGTCCTTAATACATAATTTCGTTAAAAATTGCACCGTTAGTCCTTTATACATAACCTAAGTTAGTCCCACCACCCCACTTACCACCACTACTCACCACCGCCACCCACTGCCACCACCCACTACCACCACCACCACCAATACCCACCGCCATTCACCACCACCACCACCACACACCACCATGCCACAGTTACCACCACCAATCACCGCCGCTACCCACGCCTACCACCACCACAACCAATTACCACCGCCACCAACCACCACCACCCAACAACACCAATCACCACACAAAAAAAAAGTCAAAAAAAAAATTGTAAAGAAAATCTTAAAAAAAAATTGTAAAAAAAATCTTCAAAAAAAATTTTTGATTTTTTTTTCAAAAATTTCAATATTTCGAAATAATAATCGAAATATTTTTTTTCCAAATTTTTTATTTTCCAAATTATTTTTCCAAATTTCTAAAAAATTGTTTTTGGGAAAAAGAATCTAAAAAAAAATTCTCGAAAAAAATTATCGGAAAAAAAATAGGTATTTCGACATATTGCAATTTTTGAAGAAAAAATAATTCATTTTTTTTTTTGAAATTTTTTCTTAGAAATTATTTTTCCAAAAAGAATTTTTTCAAAATGTGGAAAATAATTTCGAAAACAAAAAATTTGAAAAATAATATTTCGATTTTTTTTGAAAAAAAAAAGTTATTTCTAAATATTGAAAATTTTGAAAAAAAAAATCATTTTTTTTTAAGATTTTGTTTACAATTTTTTGTGGTGATTTGGTGGTGTTGAGGGTGGTGATTGGTGTGTATTATTAGTGAAAGGCGGCGGATGGTGGGCGGCGTGATCGGTGGTGTAACTGGTGGCAACAGTGGTGGTGTGTGGTAGGAGACTAACTTAGGTTATGTATAAAGGACTAACTACATAAATTTTAAGAAATTATGTATTAAGAACTAACGGTGCAATTGTTTTTGTATTGAGGACTAACGGTGTAATTGCATAAATCGCCCCTGTGGTTTTAAGGATGGACGCTGCAATGATCATTGGTCAAAAGGGCTAAATGTGTAACTTCTAACGGAATTCATTTAACGCTAGTTAAAATCGAGGACAAAAGCGATCACAAAGTTTGTTTAAACGCCCGCAGGGGCCGCGCAATTAGCCAACCATAGGGACGCTTTTTGCAATCTGGGCAAACCACAGGGACGATTTTTGCAATTTACTCTTAAATTAATGAAAAAAAATGATGCTTGCTTGTTAGTTGATATTGGTTTGCTTGAAAGGTAGGTTTTGTATTGTGAACTCATGATTTGTCATCATTGAGGGGATTGCATTCATCCATATACAATCAACAAAAACGACAACTCATATTTCACAGTGGCTAAGGTATGATTTTATTGTATGCTGGTATAGCACTAACAAATTCGATTTACTTTAGAAAAATCAATCAAGTGGACTATATAGTTGGTTATCTTCATGCGTTATCAGCTTAAACGAAGTAACCTTATTTGACTGACTTTTCAAGAGGTCTGGCGAAGTTTTCCCCAGGAGGTTATTTGAGGAGGGCGAGTCATTTTGACTTAGATGTAGGCGGTAGAACTGGGGATCTCCGTGACTGTTTCAACCTTTCCCTAGACCTCTAAATGTGTACTTAGTAAAGTTTGAACCATTGATCTTCTGTGAGGAAGTCAAGTGCGTTACAGCGAATCATATCATTTGCAGAAGATTTTTGCTATAAATAACGCAAACTAACAAAATACACTATCAACACACCTGACATTTGTTTTTGACGAGATGTGAACCTACAACTAACTCGTTCAGAGAGCATTCACTTCAATGGATACCGCAGGTCAAATGACTTCGGGTGATGTACACATTTTATATGTCTCAGATCCCTTTCTCCATCACCTAACCAGTCTTCCCCTCATCTAACCTCGATCGTATCCATATCTTATATTCATCCATTAACGTGCATCATGTTCTGACAGAATCATAAAACAAGTCATTTTTTATGAGACAACCATATGCTATGCTACTTACTCTCTGACAGTTTTTGTCTTCTAGACATTTTAACAATTATTTTGAAATCTTACACAGTGATATGTCCATGTGTTTCAAGCATATATATGCTTGTAGCAGAGCTCTCGTTTCAGGATATATACTACAATAACACACAAGTAAATAAAAGAAGGGGCATTTACATACATCCTCACTCAAACTTCAATAATTACATTTTTCCCCAAAGCATGCTTTAATAGCATTGTACATCATGCATTTAAAACTTGTGTTTTGGGGAAATATGCAAACTCGGGCATGGATCGACCATGTTTAAGCAGCAACTCGTTTTCATTCTGGTGCAAGTATGATCAATCAAGTAACTTGTTCAATATAACTACATATACTGTATTGTGACAATATACATTGGAGAAGTTTTCAACTTCGCCGCATTTCACCCTTTTCATACTAAAGAAAATTATACTAAGCGCCTTAGCAGTACATAAGCCAAGTAAAGCATAGCAAAAGTTGTTCAACTTAGAAATTCTAGATGTGTAAAAAAGTAAACGTAGGAAAAGCTTAACTTTTAATTTGGATAGAACATGGGTCAAAAAAATATATAAATAATATTTTTTATCAGTTCGGAAATAACATTCCAAGTCAGAGAAAGAAATGCAACAAAATAGCAAGTCTTCAATGGGAAAACACCCTCAATTTCTGAACAAAAGCATTAACTTTGTACAGGCATGAAGGTTAACAGCCACATCCAGTAGACTTTGATGGCTTTTTTTTTCTTCAAACAACATATACTCAAACGCGCCCACTTATCTTGGAGCTAAACCCGCGACCTCTTGGTCAGTGGGCCACCACAGGTCACTTTTGTAGCACTAGACCAGAAGGTGTGTTGGTCAGAAACTTGATGCCTTATGTTGCCAACTACCCAGACTCAGCAACAGCCAGCAATCGACACAAATGAGTCGCCAGAGGGAGAAGATCGGAGATGACACCCGACATCCTCACTGGATTTATGACCAGAACTCGGTTTTTGAACATAGAAAACCAAGTATATCTGTGATGCTCTAACCACTTCATCGTCAACTTCTGTAACCCATGCATCATCACACTTGTACCATTGCTCATTAATCCGCAAATACGTAATATAATGACCAGATTCAAGCATACCCGAATGAGTAATCACTGCAAAAACCTCAAAATTTGTGGAATTTTCTGATTCATCACCTTCAAATGCAAAAATTCGGTTGCCAAATCTTTTTCTCACAATCGATGACGAGACATAAGGTGTCATGTCTAAAGAAAACGGAAACTGCAAGTGTCGGTCAATTTTTCGTGAGGCTTTTCTTACTAAAGAGTGTTCAAATCGCTTCACGTGTAAACATAACACCAAAGGAAGTCTTCTTATCGACATTTGCTTAACGGATTCGTGTCTTTCTTTACAATTTTGGCAGTATAGTTTTGGTCAGACCCGAAGCTCTGGTCTGGTGAAAACGTCTAGGCAACTAGTGAGAGTTGATATGTGTCCGGTTTCCGTTGACTTTTGGGGTTTGTTAGGTGAGGTATGGTCAATGTTTGTGTTGAAATCAAGAGATATGTCAACACAAGGGTCATAAGTTGTAGAAGTGAAACCGCAGACTGTGCAGGTAACATCTGATCTTAATAAGCCCAAAACGCTTCTATGGACTACACAATGGCAATCTCCATTATCTGTGTAAAAAACAAATGCTTTTCTTTATTCAGTAATTTGACACAAAGTTGATCCTCCAATAAAAACCCGAAATAGAACTCGTTTTTCTGTGGCCCCAGTTTACCAGCAAGACGAAAGAAATGAACACATACATACTACCCAGATATAATGGCACCAAAATTACCTTTCTTTGTGTTTCTTGTTTTTCCTTCCTTCTCATGGATCCGGTCAAGAACCGACATAAAGAATTATGAGCGCCTTGCTGCTCATAACAAGCAAGATTTTCTGAAAGACGCCACCAACTGCAAATAGAAACAGATATTCGATTGCATCAGTAGAAGCAAAGACATGAGAGCGGACAAAGGGAAAAAACAGCATTAAACGTTGACTTTATGGTCAAACGGGTAATTTTTTAAAAAGATAAAAGGAAATAACTGGAAAGGGCAAAACTTTTATTTTCCATGATTAGTATATTCAAAATGTTTATGCAAGTCAAATATCAGACAATACTTTCATATTTACATATAGTTTCATAAATAAAATATTAGGATGTACCAATTAGTAGTATGTTTATATAATCCATGTGAAAATAGTCTATTTGACCTCAAAAGTCAAATCACCTCTTTTCTTAGAAGGGAAGAGACGTAACAGCTCTTTGAATGCGCATACGCAAGCATATAAAATATACAATGAACGTAAACTGGCAACCAATGTACTTAACAATTTGTATCAGATCAATCAGCATATGTAAAAAGTAAGAAACTTATACTATAACAATTGTAGTTACTTTCATGACATTAGCCTCATACTGTAAAATGTAACAAAAATGATCATACTACAAACAATTTCAAAAATGTAACATAAGTTCATATTCTACAATCATAATACTATTGTTGCAGATCAAAGTATTTGCAAATAGTAGTAACGTTTTTAGATCAAGCAATTCACATCGATAGGACAGGTACAAAAAGTTGCTATTCAAATGTGATCCAATTTAACCAGATTCATGACATCATACAAGAATTAAAATGCAATCAAGAACAACAAATAGCAAAAGTGGAGTGAGATCGATTCATAAAAAAAAAAGAGAGCCAGTAGAATGTCAATAACCTGTACAAAAACTGAGCTGGACTGTAAGGTGCCCGATCACCGGAAAACACGGCATTGAAGATAACATCAATATCACAAGACAAACAAAACCGATCACCCGATGTTTTCCTACACGAATCCCGATCATGCCTTCCACTAAGAAAATAATTCCTAAAAGGCGGAGCATGTAACAATGCTTGAAACACAGAATTCATAAAACAAGTATTCCCTAGATTATTCAAACCCCTTAAACCAATCGGAAAACACGACTTGGATATCCTCCTACCATGATTCCAATCACCAATACCACCACCACCAACAACAACCCTTTTCAAATTCTTGAAATCAGAACACATCCCAATATCGAAATTCAACCTTTTTCGCTTATTACCACTAGATCTAACCCCATCAAGGTTCACATTTCCTAATTCACACATTACAGCCTTATCAAAATCAAGATCATAAACCTGATCATTACAACCAAAACAATAAAGCTCACATCTTTCAACATCAACACCTATTTCATGACCAACATGACTTTTCATATGCAAAAATGCATGATTATCAGTATCATCATTTGACACACAACAAGACATTGATGAACAGATCAAACATATGTATAATCTACCATCATAACCACAACATAAATCACATTTGGGCACCTCAGATTTTGATTTTAACATATGGGCTTTTCCATATGGCCCATTTTTTACCCATTTTTGGATCAAGTTGAACCCTTTGTTTCCATATCTTAACTTATAATCTAAAAGATGCTTACATGAATTAAGGGTATTTGACATAATTAATCAAAAAACAAATAAAATGATTAAAAATCAAATCTTTATCAAGATCAAGAACATAAAACACTAAAAAAAAATAATGGGTAAAATTTTAAAAATTTTAAAGTTAATAAAAATGATAAAAATCAAAACTTTTTAAAGATCAAGAACATAAAACATAAAAAGATAGTAAATATATAATAAAGATTCAATTTTTTTATAAAATTTGAATGAATCAAGAAATAAAAATAGGAGATATAGAGATGGAGGCGCTTTTTAGCAGGAAGTGATGAACAAGACCGACTATTTGTTTGTTCTCGTTAAGTACGCGCATTAATGTGGGCCGTCGGATGATGTGGGCCCTACACTAGATTTGATCTTGACCGTTGATGAGAAATTATTTGTGCCTTGGTGTAAAATGTGGACCTCATCATCATGAAGTTTCGTGGGTGTTTTATATTGGTGTTTCTTGATCCCCACTAGAGATCATACTTTTTAACTAAAGAATCAAGGATAAATGTCACTAAAATACCGGTTTTTCGGCTCAAAATAATTGTTTATCGATAAAAATACACTTATTACAATTTAATTGATTTTGCATTTTGTAAAATGACAGTTTCACTCTTAATAATTAATTAATGTTTTACTAAAAGTTTATAATAACTTCAAGTAAGAATAATATAAAAATCTCAATCAAAATTTCCTACATATTTTTAATGTATATAATTAATTTCGACAAAAAATATAAATATAGACAATACCATTGAGAAGGAGTGTCCTAGAAAAATGATACTCCATTCGTTTCAAAATATAAGTTCGTTTTAATTTTTTGACATTAAAATTTTTTGTTTGTGTTAAATAATACTTGATGAAAATTATAACAATAAAAAATACATTTAAAGCTCAATCCATTTATATATTTTGAATAAACTATTATATAATATTAAAAAGATATTTAAAGTTAAACTTGAATTTAGAAAATCAAACTGAAACTTATATTTGAGACAGAGAGAGTAGTAAGTTTAACTGATGCTTAAAATATGTGAAATTGATATAGTTTAAAAAAAAATATTAGTTATCTCAAAGTAAATCAATCTCGCATATTATAAACATGACTTAAACCTATAATTATTTAATAGTAAGAAACATTATCATACATATACTGAATTATGAGATTAAAAGCTTTTTGATTCTTAATGTAACGGTTTAAATTTTTGAAGGAGTTTGTCATTGATAATTCTAGCCAAAACAAGTTTTATACGCTAAACTAACGTGTTACATCATATTAGTTAGTAATTTCAACTAAAAAATATATAATATTTTTTGAAAAAGACATTTAGAAACCTTACATTAATGGTTATACCTAAATATTTAATTGGTCTAAACTATAATAACTTTTTTGTGAATTTGTATAAAAAGAAAAAATAATAAAAAATAATAATAAAAATAAAAGTGTCATAACGTCATGTACTTCTAAAAAACATTTCTTTTCAAATGTTTTTACTTGTGAAAAACAATGTTTTAAAATCCGGTATTTTTATCGATCTAGTTTAGTCATCGGTTCACATGTTCAATCGGTTGTACCATTAGGAACAGGTTCTATATTATGTATATTTTTTATATTTAATATGTAATGTTGCATGATTTCATAACTTATCAGGAGTTTATTT
>OU343219.1:229006142-229076232 GCA_910596185.1 Chrysanthemum makinoi | reverse complement strand
TTTTAGAGTTTTAGGAAAAAAAATGATAACTAACGATTTTACAATTATACCCTTTGTTATATAAAAGATAAGTTTTATACGAGGTCATTTAAGTAATTATATTTATTAGAAACTTCGTAATATAGCATTATTCAAAATCATTCTACTTATCTTAACTATATAAAAAGGAAAAAATGTCAAAGTAGAATTGTTAAATTGTTGAAAATGGTCAATGTTGAAATTCCATGCATTTGGAAATTATATTGAGCTAAAGTAATTTAGGAAAGTATTGAGCCAATATTGAAATTCTTGAACAACTTATTGTTGGAAGTGCTACACTGTTGAGTTCTTAATGTATCTATTAAAACTCTGAAAGCACATACACGGTTGTATTCCTGCCTATATAAAAAAAACACACACACTACTTTTTTTTTCTCTCATATTTTTTTCTTCCCTCTAACCTAAACACATACAACCTACATACACAAAATCATCGTCATCTCTGATCTTGGACTCTTATTTCTCCAACCTAAAACATACACAAAAGCACCTATATAAACCTCATTACTGCCGCCACCATAACCCAATCAACGACGCCTTCTGCCTTTCTACCATGCGTTGGTAATTTTGGTTTGTTTGGCGACTTTGGCTTGTTTGGTGGTTTTGAGTGTGCTTGGTAGTTTCGAGTGTATTTGGTGGTTTTGGTGTGCTTTGTTGTTTGGATATATGCTAAGATCTAGATCACAGTTTGTGGTTTTTCTTGTGTTTGGTGGTTTCGAGTGTGTTTGTGATTTATTATTGTTGATGGTTAAAGTGTGTTCGGTAAGTTCGATATTTGTTAAGATCCACGTAATATTTTATGGTTCTAGTTTCTTTGGTTGTTTTAAGATCCTTAAAGATACGTTGTTGTAGTGGTTAAATAGTCACCGGAAAATGGGTTTCAAATGGTTCTTATATTTTCTTGGTTAGAACAAAAAAAATATAATATCTCGTGGCTTTATTTATTTCTACCTTTTTTTGGATTTTTGTCTTAAGATTTATGGTAGGTGGAATGTGGTTGGTTGTTGTTTGAGTTTTCTCTGGTTGTGGTTAACGTTGGTGGTTTTTAACATGATTTCTATATTCAATGTTAGATTTAATTTCGTTTATTTTGGTTTTGATTCAATGATGTTGTTTGACAATACTTGAACCCGATCCTTGGTCTTGTGTATTGTGGTTGGTGGTTGAAAGTTGGCGTTGGTGATGTTTTTTTTAACGATGACATGTTTGGTGATTTGCAAGATTTGATTGTCACGTTATGTTTTGTAGTTATGAGAATCGATTTTAGGACTTATGATTCTCGACTTTGTTTATATATTAAGATCCATAGTTTGAGCATTCGAGTTTGGCCAAATCTAATCTGTGTGGCCGATTAACAGGAATCTACTTTTGTGTTTAGAAGTTATCATGTAAAAGTCTGTTGTATTTGGATATATTGAATATGGCTATGATGATTTGATGAGTCGAAACTCTGTAAGGCAATAAACAAAATGATATTTAAGAATGCCATAGTGTTTTAACAGCCATAATAAAATCTGAGCCATATTTTTAAAAGTTAAAAATAAAATTCTTGAACATATGAAAATTTGAAAATTTTGCAATTTTAAAATTTTTAGACGTTTCAAATATTTTATTTTTAAATTTTGAATTTTTAAAAAACTGAACCTCTTGATAATATTAAATTTTTGTTTTTAATTTTAGAAGTTGTAAATCTTGAAATCTAAATGTTTAGATTCTTAAAAGTTGAAAATCAAAAATTCTGAAACACAGAATTAAAAAATGTGATGATAAAAACCAAACATAAGTGAAAAATTTAATGATGAAAAGCTACTCACTTAGCTTTGATGACAAAACTTATCATAGTGCATCATAGATAAGCTTAAGAAAAAACATTCAAATTGGCAACATATATTAGAGTTTTTTCAAACAAAAATTACATCAAATATTTATATTTTTTTTAACATCTTTACCTTTACTATATATAAAGGGTTTATAAAAATTTAAGAATCTTGAAAACTTAGGATGTATATAAATGGAAATATTGAAACTAAAAATCTGTTATTGGAAGATACATAAATCTCGATTTATGTTTATTGATTTGATTTACAAAATTTAAACTAAATTTTATTTAAGGTAATCAATTAAATAGCTAAAGCTTATAGAAGAAGATTCATAAATTTCGGGCTATTCTTGTTGAAATATCAATTTCGATATATAAATTCTTTTCATTTTTATTTGAAACAGTAATCATTACAAAATTGTATGAAACTATTAAAGAAAAAAGGAAATACTAAGAACGGCTAAGTAGTGTAACAAAAACTAAATGACTAAAAATTAATTAAACTTTGACTGATACGTGTATTAATCTAGGAATGTTTTCACACATTAATAGCCCTTTTGGTGGTTGACTTGAAAATGAATTATAAAAGTACTAACATAAGAAAGTATTAAACCTCACACATTAATAGCTATTTTGTGAAAACATTGACTTGAAACTGACTTTTAATACCACAATCAATCGCTATGCCTATACTACCATTCTCCAAGCAATAGTTATAGCCTTTCAACTTTTTGAAATGTTATATAGTTTGAATATTTTTGAACTTTACTAATTTCTTGTTACTATCTGTATTTGTGACACTCTTTATTAGTATATAAAATGAATAATAATAATAATGAAATGGAAAGTATTTATGTCATTTTACATTGGTTAGCTGGTTAAACTAACAGTCACATATTACAACTTTTGCAATTATATTTTAATCTTTTCATGTTTTATTTTGACGTTTATACGAAACACTTAACATAATATCACATATTATTAATTGTCTGTCGCTAAAAACCGTTGTCGCTAACATGAGTACTCGCCTAATGTAAATAAAGTTTTAGAGTGAAATTTAGTTGAATAAAAACTTAAAAACACCAATTTTGATTTTGGTGCAAGTGGTTAATGCAAAATCACACATGAACACATTACCAAAATTGTCCCAACTCCCAAGGAATTAGGGGTGTTCAAAAAATCCGAGAAACCGGCGAACCGAGTCGATCCGCTCAATCCGAAACCGCAAAAAACCGATAACCGAAGAAACCGAAACCGAGAAAACCCGAAACCGGAAAAACAGGCTTTATGGTTCGGTTTCGGTTTACTTTTATCATGGTTTACCCGAACCGAACCGCCTATAATATACATGTAGGTTTCAACAAACCATTCTTAAAAATGTACAAGTATTAACTATCTTATTGCATTACTTTTATCGTATACGCATTTTTTACTTACCTAATGTGATCATTTACTAACGCCATGGATTACATATGATAAAGTGATGCGTTACTTATAACGTCAAATAAATAGTATTAGTTATTTTGTTACATATGATAATTTGAATGCTTTTATTGCGATGGAACAACATTATTATGACTTAAATCTTTTCAATGTTATTTAATTTTACTACAATTGACATATTCGTTCTAATTTATGTTATTGTTTGTCAGATTCAATTCGATTAATTTTTTAAAATGGTTAACTGTGACCCGAACCGCGGGTAACCACTCATTTCGAGTACCCGCATGTCCTGTTACCCGCTTAGTACGGTTCGGTTTCGGATAGTAAAATGAACTACCCGCCCTGCGATGGATAGTTAAAATCTCTAACCAATCCGAGCCGAACCGCCCCATAAACACCCTACAAGGAATGTCGTCAAACAGTCAAACCTTAGCCCCCTTGTCAAAGCGTATGTTAGACGCTAACCAAAATGAAACTTGAGGATCGAATCTTAAACACAAAAAACAAAAAAATAGGCGGGAAAACAATAGGCAAATTGCCCCCTAAACTTTTTTATTAAACCGTAGAATAAAACCGCTGTCTTCCACTACTGTCTATCTCATTTCTCTCTTCCTAAAAAAAACAAAAACCCTAAAAAAAGTCTTCATCATTAAATGGCGTCGACCAAGCGTAAGACCGAAGCTAAGCCATCATCCGAGATTGTTCCAACCACCAGAGTCACACGCAACTCCACGCGCCAAGTCACTCCCAAGCCGGTGGCAGTTGTTGAGCAGGTGGTTCCCAAGGCTAAAAAAGCTAAAGTTACTCCTAAGGTGAAGCCTGATTCAAAAGAAGAAGAACCAGCGGCGGTGACGTCATCTAAGACTAAAAATGGAAATAATAAGACGGTTCCAAAGGCTAAAAAAGGTAAAGCTACTCCTAAAGCCAAGTCAGAAACAAAAGCTGAAACAAAAGAGGAACCAACGGCTGAAAATGGTTTTAATAAAAAGACTGTTATCGTTGAGCACTGGTATATTATTTCTTTTTATTATCATTTCCCTTTATTAGCTTTTTTTTTGTTCTTTAATATTTGCTATGTGGTACGAGTTTGTTGTTTTTATTAGGATCTGTATGTTGAAATATATGCTCAAAGGGGTAAACTTTGATAATTTTTAGATACTACACTACAAATTAATTTCTTAGAAGTGCAAATTACAAAAAAAGCCATAATATTTTGAAAATTTATACTTCAGTTTTTTGCTAGGGGGCATGTGCCCACCCTGCCCCCTCCTGTCTCCGCCACTGTTAATATAGAATGAGAGATCTTTGTTTCTGATTAAAATTTTGATGTGTTATAGTTTCATTGTTTTTGCGAGTTTGGCGTAACATTATGGAGTCTAAAGGATTTATATAGCGAAGATTTTAGACTTTAAGTATAAGAAATTGAAATTTGAATGTATTATTTGTCTAAAGACTCTTTGTTATACAATTGTACCTGAATTGTTAGGCTTTTTTTTTCTCTGAGTCACTGGGCTGTTGGCTCCGTCTTTACTATTTGTATCTGCTTCTCACTTTTGATTGTAGAATTGTTTCATTTTTGGTCAAGTTACATTTAGACGAACCTAAGGGGTTGTTTTTTAAGGGTTATTTTTCGTCTTACGGTCTTATTTCATTTTGGCTTATATTTTTTTTGCTTATTTTTAAACCTATGCGCTTATATAAGCTTATTATAACATCTCAAGCTTATATTAGCCCATGTGTTTCAAAAGAAGACGAAAAAACTGGGCTTATGAAACAGAAGCAGAAATTACATAAGCCCAAAAAAAGCTAAATCAAACACCCCTTAAGTATCTATTCATTATCATTGTATATCAAGGGAAGGTTATGGTAGTTACTACTTTAAACTTTAAAGAGCTCAATTCTTAATAGTTACTACTTGAAACTTGTTAATGCATTAATGGGTGAGGCAACATAATGGATTACAAAGCTAACTCCTTTTTGTTACATTAACTCAAGTGAGTGGTTTTTATTATTACATATTCAACTTGATTCACCTTGGATACAAAATAGTTATAAACTGCGACTTGAGATGTGGTCTTTATATAATAACCAAATTAAAGGATAATGAAATTGAAAGCTACCTAATATTTAATGAAATTAACCGCCATATATGTTTTTGAAATTTTTGTGCTCAAATGGGTTGCCATTTTTGCTAGGTATGATTGGTTTAAATTAAGCTTCTTGCTATAATCACAACGTTCTGACAAGCCTATGGATTCTTTTATTATTGCATTTCTTTTTTTGTAATTATGTCATACTGTGAGTCATGAATGTTGAGAGATGGTGAATGGTACTTGTATGCTCATCAGGATACTAGATAGTTTTTAGGTGTATTCTAGCTGTTGACCCAACTAAGCATCACATATACTCTTTAGCTAGTTTTTTTTAGCAAGTCTTAAGCTTATGTTGAATAGTGTTATGATGTCCAACATCTGCTGTCTTATGCTTCTGATTCTATGTTGTTTAATCTTATTTATTATGGTGTCATGCTCGGGGCCCTGTTTGTCCTACTCATCTGGCATAAGCTTAACCCTCTATTGATGATGTATCCACGTCAAAGCATACAACTTAGTTGTTGGTTTCTTAAGGGAGTAGCGTATATTGATGCTGCAAGACAAAAGCCTTTAAGTAGCATGATTTTAAACAACTAGTTCAGTTACACCAATGATGGGGAGTAGGATCCCGGAAGCAGAGCCTTTGGTTCTGATGTACGTAGCCTAACCGGTATTCCCTTGGCCATGGGTGTTTCTAGACTTTTCTCTAGCTATTTCAAGATGTTCACCCAGCGAGGTTTGATTCCCTGGTCTCTTGTGAGACTGGGAACACCTTACCACAAGGCCACATCGGAGATGGTTAATTTTTTCTATAAGAAAAACGACTACTTCAGTTATTTTTACTAATAGAAATCAAATAATATTGATCAATTTTTTGATATTTATCAACCGATATTCTCAAAACCTTGCACATACATATCAGTTATGAGAGCAATTAATGGATATATATGTACTTCTATTAGTTGACTCTTTCTTATAATCTTTATATTGCAGCAAACAGTGCACCCAGTTCAAAATAAGGGGTGTGAAGGTGAAGAATGATTTGGAGAAGGCTGTAGCTGGCATTAATGTGCTCATCAACCCAGAGAAGGTATTCCTACTATACGGAGTATTATTTTTATGATGACTTGAGTCAGCACAAGTGCTCAACTTGCTTCTATATCCATGTCTTATTTGAAAATGAAACACATGTATTTGAGCATCTTTAGAAGCAGGCTGATATTCCTCTGCTGTCTTAATCCCTATTCGTTGCACTTCTTTCTCTCCTTTCAGATGAATATAAACATCATTAAAAGCTACTTGCTATTTGATTGTATGCTGTTTTGTTGTGTCTTGTTTTATAAAATTGAATTCCTTTTATTGTAGCCGAGAAGGGGATGCTTTGAAATTCGTGAAGAAGGTGGCAAGACGTTCATCAGTCTTCTGGTATATTTCTTTTACCAACTGAAGCTTCTGCTTATGTTTAGAAAATTTGTCCAAAATTAACAGCTAGGATAGCTAATCCACCGCTGTTCTTGTTTTTGTATTTATCCACAGACAACTGTTCTCACCTGAATCTGATGTTATCTTGTTTAATGCAGGATATGAAGCGACCTTTTGCACCAATGAAGGCCTTGGACATGGATGCTGTCATATCTGAAATAATCGAGCAGGTCAAATGATTTAATGTCACCCATGTATGTTAGTATCCTAAATGACTTGTGGAAGGCTTGTGACTATGTCTCTATTTTGATCAATGTTTCTTAGGGAAAAAGGGAACCCTTTTTTTTGTAACCAAAATTGAATCGTTTCCTAGGTGTAGTCCATTGCTTCTCAGGCCTTATGTATCTCTTGCTATGCTAGCTCTCAACAATTTGAGTTGCTGAAATATGAAAATTGTGATGTTAAAATTTGAGACTGTTAATTGTTCTGGGGTGGACCAGTTAGCATTGGTTGGGAACTTGGGACCTGGATCAGGAGTGGTTAGGCATGATAGTGTCTTGATCTGATCATGTTGTGAAAGTATGAGACCACTTAGACAAAGTGTAACGGTGACCACCAAGACACCAAAATTCTCACTGTCACATCGGTTTTCTCTCTCAAGAACAATTTCATGATCAACTTAGTGTAACAAGTAGACAGAAGATACCAAAAAAAAAAGAAAAAAGAAAAAAAAAAAACTCTCACAAAAAATACCACACACAAACATAGAACACAACTTGGTTGTATATGTGATTGACCAGTGCATTTTTTGGGTTGGGGACTCGTTTAGAGTGAGGGGGGTGTAAAGAGTGAGACTAGTCTAGACTACTATTCTTTTGTGTTTGGAACTCGGTCGCATATGACCCATTAGTCCATTACACATTGCCTTAGATCTGGGATTGTGCGAGACGAGAACCAGTTGTAACTAGAGAGGACGATATGGAGTTATTTTCTACGGCAAGGCAAGCATTTTTGATGCTATTTTCCTTTGCTCGGCGGCAAACAACCAAAATGCGTTTATTTTTTAATTTAAGATGTGTGTGTTTGTGTGATTTGGGTATTTTTAAATGAAATAGAAAGGCATTTTGGAAACCCAACAAAATTAAAAAATGCTTGGTTGTTTGTCACTACAAATCATTATGTAATAGAACGCAATATTGAAGTTTTATTATGTCACTACAAATCATTATGTAATAGAACGCAATATTTTGGAAACTAAACTTTGTAATATATTTCTTAGATGGCAGTAATGGTATTGTAATGGTGTACTCTTTCTTTTAAATATTAATGTTGGTATGTTCTATTATCTTGTCTTATGTTAAAACTTTCTGCAACATGTTTTCATGCCCGGCGAGGTGTAACAATTGGTATCGAGACCAAAGTTATAGAAAGAATCCGATTTCAAAATAAAATCAAACTATAAGGAAAATTTTTTATTTATTTTATTAAACATTGAACATCATCAGAGTCATCTAGTCCTATCGTTGCATCGTTAATCATAAATTATACATAGCCTGATCAACTATGTCAATTTATGAAGAACCATTCAATGATAAGAAGAAATAAATTTAAATCATTTTAGTAGTGTTTTGAGTCCAGTCACCTGAAGTTGCATTGGTCGGGTGGGTATGCATGCATATGTTTTCGTTCAAATACATTACCGTACCTTGTTCATATCTTCTCTTTTCCATTTTTCGACTTGTTAGACATAGCATGTCTCTGTTCCTGTCATGTTTCGATCACTGTAACACACATTACCACCGTTACGCACCTCATCGACTTCGTTAGAATGTCGTTTACTCAACCGGATGTTTTGGCCTCAGTAGGATCATGCGAAACACATTCAGGAAGTACAACAACGGCAACCCAAACAACAATGACAATCAGAACAACAGCTTTTTAGCGGATCTATACCCAAATTTTAACACTTGTCTCGTTATGGACAACAACGGAAGGTACTTCAAGCGGTCAAGGATGCGACTACAAAACTTTCATGACATACAAGTAGGAATTTCATGATACGAGGGTGCCATTGAATTTAACCTTTGGTTAGAATGTTGAGTCGAAACTTATATCACGAAATGTCTTTGAAGGAAACAAGGTTGAGTTCTCTGGCGGTCTACTACAGGTTGAGCCTTGACACGGTGGAACAATCAACTGCAGATTAGAGGAAGAGGGGCAGCAAATGCGTTATCTTGGGAAGCATTTAAGAAACTACTAACTGATGAATACTGCAGAAAAGATGAAGTGCGGCGGAAGAAGAATTTTGGAACCACTTGATGGTAGGAGTAGAGATTGACAAGTACGATCGGTTCCACGAGGTTACTAGGATGGTTCCTCACATGGTTTCCACTTTGGAGAAGTGATTGACGATATATATGGGGATTGATACCGGAAATTAGGAGGATGTCACCGTCGAAACCAACCACTCACAAGCCGCTTGTAAGTATGGTAATAAACGACAAATGATGTGATCAGTGCGGAGAACTAACAAAAAACGACAATGAACGAAAGCCGGAGGATCACCAGGAAACCCAGAATCAGCAAAACAAGAAGCGGCGAATAACTCGAGAACTATGGGGCGACCACCGGGGCGCGAGAGAGGATATGCGGTCCCATCCTTTGTGCACGATGTAATTATCATCACTTAGGAAGCGCCCAATTGCGACAAATGTGGACGAGACAGACCACCAGCGCTTGAATTGCTCAAACAGGCGGGAATCAAGGACAGAAATTCACGAGTGTGGAAGTCTAAGATCACCTTCGCAATACACGTCCAAAATTTGAAAAGAACTCCCAATCAAGGAGGTAATCGTCCAAACTTGGCATTGGCAATAGAAGCCCACAAGATCGAACATTGAAATTCCTCCATGCGTGGTCGAGCATTCTATCGGGTGTGAGGAAGCCCGCAGCGCAACGGGTACATTCTTTCGTGACTACCTTATTCACATGCGATAATTTTGAGTGCATAACTTCCTTCCAATCCTTACCGTTCACGACATTGATTAATTTGAGACCTATTGATATCGACCTTAGTTGTTATATATATTTTGTTGATTTGATTTGAATGGTGTAAGCAAATCCAAGATCGACGAATCTTTCAAAAGACTTCATTCAAGGATGTTGAATCCTATCTTTCTAACAACTTGTTTCCTAGCTTGATCTAGTGACAGTTCTTGTTTGATGAGTTGCGAAATCAAGCTAGAGACAAGTTTACTCAGAATCGGTTTAGTTTAATCTCATGGCAGTTCTTGTTTGATGAGTTGTGAGATTAAACTAGAATCGACTACCTAAGGACTTTGAGAGCTACGTTGATATTGGGCAAGTTTACCCTATCAAATAATCACGACGCGTACTTAGTTGAATGGGGAACCTGTATAAATTTGGTATGATCATTTAGAATTTTGTTAGTCACGAGCATGAACTTTTAGAACTCTTGTCGAGGTTGGACATAGTATCGTTAATCGAATCCGCGGGGCGTGATTCCGACATGGGAAGAATGTCACAATTCTCATTTAGGTCATTTCTCATACTCCATATTCATCATTTCATAACGGTTCATTCATAATTTTTCATTTCGCAATTAGCGTAAATTTTTATATTAAATAACGTTATCGCGTGAGTTATTATTTTGAATATTTAATCCGTTACTTTCAAAAATGATCCCGATGTATTTTAAACTTACATTTAGTTTATAAAAACTATATTTTGACCTTACCTAGTGTTTTAAATTTATTTGGTATATAAATCGTTAAAGTTATATTATTACGAGATTTTCTTAAAAACTACACGATATCTATTTTATCACTCAAATTTTACAAGGAATGTATTTTACAATTTTATGATATCATTATACTCTATTTTGATCTACTAAAAATTCCTTTACCTAAAACTACCAT
The DNA here is from genome assembly GCA_910596185.1 of Chrysanthemum makinoi. Lineage (NCBI taxonomy): Eukaryota > Viridiplantae > Streptophyta > Magnoliopsida > Asterales > Asteraceae > Chrysanthemum > Chrysanthemum makinoi. The sequence continues at coordinate 229,065,478 of OU343219.1, read as the reverse complement.
TTACCTTTACTTATACATTTTTCTACATACTTAACAATTACACAAATTATATACAAGTATATACAATATATAAAAAGATATTTGTTGACACAATCCCCAAAACGGTTCTAGGGGATGTATGCATTTATGGGTTGGTAAATGTTTCTTTGATAGTATAGTTTATATACTCCAACTTATTCACTTCACACCACATTTCATTCAATCATTTTTCAAGTCTAGTAAAAGTTTATCTTCTCTTGTTTCTTCCTATCCATATCCGGCCATCATAAGGTGTTATCAAGGGATCCTCAAAAATTTTTACAAGATCAAGTTAATCAATCTAGCATACACTCTTAATTAAGGTTTTGAAATAAAACCTAGAGTGTTTAAGTTAAACCTTGTTCCTTGCACCTCATCATATTAACTTGTAAGCATATCATTTATATTTTTTTTTTCATATCTCCTTTTCATTTCATAAGTATCTCTTCATTTTTGGAGCAAGCATGCATGATTTGTGTTGTTTATACCATTTTTTCATGATTTTTAGAAATATATATACATAAGGTCATCCTATAATTATTCCCTTGGTATATGTTGGTCTTGATGATGTTTAGGAACCCATGACACCCTAAGAAGGTGTATGGTAGGATTAGATTAGTTTTGGAGTTGATTTGAAGGGATTAGAATAGGTTTTGTCCGATAAAAACTATTTTCGATATGTATAAAATAGGTTCTGTCCTTGTTTCATTTCTGGAAAATCGACTATAGTCACGACATTTTGGCCTTGATATTTAGAAAATATACTTTAAAACGAATCCGTGGCGTTGCGAGCGGATAAAAACGGAGTTATAACGAGCGTGGTGAATTTTTAAAGTTTGACGACGAAAAATATGTTTTTCAGAAAATTCAGCAACATGTTTTTGTTTTATTAGTCAAACGAGCAAAGCTTCACAAATTATTTGACAAAAATATATTAGTATACTTCGATACGAAGCTAAGGACGTATTATAAATGAGGAAACGGATTGAAACGACAAATATGCATGTTTTCATAAAATTGCGTAACTATTATTTTACGAAAAATTATATTATTTTCTGATACAAGTGTTACGGTATTTGAAACGTCCATGTTGAAACATTTTTAACCATGATGTGGACCTTTTGGAACGAAATGTTTTATTAAAATCAAGTTTACGAACATATTTTTCAAAAGCGACAAACCGTTTGTATAGCGGAGTTGTAATAAATTATTTTTGGTCGTCTAAACTTGGCCGAAACTCACTTTTTTTACACAACAATTAGACAAAACCACCATCTTTAACCCTTGTTTATCTTTATGTTTGAGACCTTTTTGTGAAAACTCTGAACCAGAAACTTCTAGATTTCGATACAAACCTTCAAAATGGTTCGTTCTCTAACTTGATCGCGTACACCATTTTACGACTAGTTTCAAAGCTATTTTTGTCAATTTCATGAAATTAACGACATTGTTTTGACGAAAAGTGATAATTTCACTATAAATCATTATAAAACCATTGTAGGATGACATTTTGACGTAAATACTTGTAAAGTAATTTATGAATGGTCAAGACGTCAAACGAGTATTTTTCAACGATAAGTATTATTTTCAAAACTCACAAATGGTATAAATATCATCCGAATTAACGTGCATAACATTACACCATGACTTATTTCATATCATATCATTCATAATAAATCAGTTTCGAGATTCACGCTATATTTGGTGTACCCTTTGTCTTCGCATCTATTCATCAAGTGAGTAATCACATCCCCTTTTTTTTACCGTTTTACTATATTTTTGGGGTGAATGCATGAACTATACTTGAATTAAATTGATTCTTACTTTGTGAACTCTTTTGATTAGAACTTGTGAACTCGAATCAAATCCTTGAACTAATTACGAAATTACGACTTATTTGAACTTATTGAACGAAACGTGTTATGACCTTGTCCTAAAGTCTCCCATGTTGAACATCATATAAAGTCTCCCATGTTCGGAGCATCAACTGAAAGCCTCGGTCCGAACAAAATGTCTATAGGGAACGGAGCATTTTCAATTTAAGTCTCCCTGTTCGGGCAGTGCAAAGTCTCCCATGTTCGAACATCTCTAAATTATTATATACTTGGTATTATATTGTGAACTATTATGACCACTTACACTTGACTACTTGTGGCTATCTTTTGTGCAATGGGTTGTGAATACACAGGTTGCAAGTTTTGTATGGGCGAAACTTGGAACTGAGTGGATTTACAATGCCTTTGCTTTGTGGACCATTTTCGTTGGCCAAAGCTTGTTTATTTCTTTCGAGTTTTCTTATTTTGCTTAACGTGTTTACTCACCAACTATTTTCATAGTTGACCCGTTTTCTCTCATGCATTTCAGGTGATCGTTAGTAAGCTTTTTCTACCAAGTCTTGCATAATGAAGTTTTCACTTGTCACTACAAATCATTATGTAATAGAACGCAATATTTTGGAAACTAAACTTTGTAATATATTTGCCGATGACGGCTAAACTGGTATTGTAATGGTGTACTCTTTCTTTTAAATATTAATGTTGGTATGTTCTATTATCTTGTGCTTATGTTCCCCGTTTACACCGTGTTTTCAAGCCTCGTGGTGTGACACCCATGTTGGTTTTCTTAAATACTCCGGCATAAACAAATCAATAATGCATTTGTTAAAATTATCAAGACACTCTTTTGAAGTACTCTCACCCATTTGCAAGTATTCATCAAATGAATCGGGTGGTGTGCCGTAAGCCAATTGGCGTATGGCGGTGATACACTCATATAACTACACTTAAACTCATTCGACCCGTAGCATTAGGTGTTTGCCTAAAGTAATTAAAATGATCTGGAATATTTTCGGAAGTATAAGATTCAATACCTTCGACTATTTGCAGGAATAGTTTCCGGCTCATACGAAATCTTCTACGAAAATTCCGGTTTGAATACTTACAACGTTCAACGAAATAGTGAATTCGCAGCAGGCGTTCTTCGCAATCTCACTTTCACGATATATATGGGTACGAGCACGGTAGGAGGTTGAGATGCTTCTTCCAAAGCTGTTCTGATACTGCTAGCGGGGCGTCATAAATTCGAAGAGTTTGCGTCATCGCGTCGACCATTGCTGAGGAAATTCATCAAATTGATTCGGATCCATTGTGAACGAACTTGAATTTGAATTATGGAAGTGTGAGAGGAAGTATATAAATTGTGAATTTGAATTATGGAAGTGTGAAAAAAATTGGTGTTTAAGTTGGGTATTTATAGTGGTTAAAAAAATGTTTTTGATTTTTTTAATTATTAAACTAGCCGTTTGAAGTTTGAGGGTGTTAAAATGATTTTTTTTAGCCATCAACGCCCGTTAATGAGGCAACGGAGGGACTTTAACGTTGTTTTAACGTGGGTTTGCCAACAGGTAACGCCGGATGACGCCGGGTCCGGCGTTAATCGTTGGGAGTGCTCTTAATCGACTCCACGCTATTTGATGTTTCATCTTGACTCTGTGTCTTAATTTGACCAATGGGCCTATCTTAGGTAACCACCTAAACACTCAACATCCTAATCTTATCGACTTCAACTCATTCTCTCTTTAAAGCCATCGACTTTATCTATCTAACTAATTATAACAGCCCTATTATACAGTCTTGGACCATTAAATCTTTCTTATGTCATAATCTACCTCATTAGTTAAAAGCTTCTTAATGCCTCGCATATCGTTTTCAACAATAAGTCTTTATGTCACTCTTATTGACTTCGTTAGCATCAACAACCACATTAGGCTGAACCAAAATTCAATGCTATGATGTCGATCCCTTTGAAAATGCTTGCAAATAATCCGTAGTAACTTAACAACACGATATGCCGACATCTATAGCTTGAAAATAAGTTGAACAAAGATTCATCCTCATCTTCTTTGTAGATCAATAAACTTTTAATGTTTCAAAACTCGGGTTGACCCGGCCGGTTCAACTGGTTTGATAAACCCGGCCAGGTCATGATTTTTTATCAAAATATCTAGCAATTTTTTTTTTCCATCAACCTTTTTAAATTTAATTGACAAGTTAAAGTGGTGAATACTAATTTTAGTTAAAATTTGTAAAACAGTAAATTAGAGTTATATACTATTTAGGAAAAACCAACTAATATAGTTTCTATATAGACTTTTCTAACTTAGAATCATAAGCTGATTGTTGTTGCAAATCTTTGCTATGTTATTATAGATATAGAACTTAAAACAAGGTTTATTGGTATAGTCTCAATCTTTTTTATCGATTAAGTCGAATGTAGGAATAAACTCGGATAAGTTATGAAATCATGCAACATTACATATTAAATATAAAAAAATATACATAAATATAGAACCGGTTAGACCTAATGGTACAACCGATTGAACATGTGAACCGATGACTAAACTAGATCGATAAAAATACCGGATTTTAAAACATTGTTTTTCACAAGTAAAAACATTTGAAAAGAAATGTTTTTTAGAAGTACATGACGTTATGACACTTTTATTTTTATTATTATTTTTTATTATTTTTTCTTTTTATACAAATTCACAAAAAAGTTATTATAGTTTAGACCAATTAAATATTCAGGTATAACCATTAATGTAAGGTTTCTAAATGTCTTTTTCAAAAAATATTATATATTTTTTAGTTGAAATTACTAACTAATATGATGTAACACGTTACTTTAGCGTATAAAACTTGTTTTGGCTAGAATTATCAATGACAAACTCATTCAAAAATTTAAACCGTTACATTAAGAATCAAAAAGCTTTTAATCTCATAATTCAGTATATGTATGATAATGTTTCTTACTATTAAATAATTATAGGTTTAAGTCATGTTTATAATATGCGAGATTGATTTACTTTGAGATAACTAATATTTTTTTTTAAACTATATCAATTTCACATATTTTAAGCATCAGTTAAACTTACTACTCTCTCTGTCTCAAATATAAGTTTCAGTTTGATTTTCTAAATTCAAGTTTAACTTTAAATATTTTTTTAATATTATATAATAGTTTACTCAAAATATATAAATGGATTAGGCTTTAAATGTATTTTTTATTGTTATAATTTTTATTAAGTATTATTTAACACAAACAAAAAAATTTAATGTCAAAATTGGATTCAAAAAGTTAAAACGAACTTATATTTTGAAACGAATGGAGTATCATTTTTCTAGGACACTCCTTCTCAATGGTATTGTCTATATTTATATTTTTTTGTTGTCGTAAATTAATTATACATTACTAAAAATATGTAGGAAATTTTGATTGAGATTTTTATATTATTCTTACTTGAAGTTATTATAAACTTTTAGTAAAACATTAATTAATTATTAAGAGTGAAACTGTCATTTTACAAAATGCAAAATCAATTAAATTGTAATAACTGTATTTTTGTCGATAAACAATTATTTTGAGCCGAAAAACCGGTATTTTTAGTGACATTTATCCTTGATTCTTTAGTTAAAAAGTATGATCTCTAGTGGGGATCAAGAAACACCAATATAAAACACCCACGAAACTTCATGATGATGAGGTCCACATATTACACCAAGGCACAAATAATTTCTCATCAACGGTCAAGATCAAATCTAGTGTAGGGCCCACATCATCCAACGGTCCACATTAATGCGCGTACTTAACGAGAACAAACAAATAGTCGGTCTTGTTCATCACTTCCTGCTAAAAAGCGCCTCCATCTCTATATCTCCTATTTTTATTTCTTGATTCATTCAAATTTTATAAAATCTTGAATCTTTTTTATAAATTTACTATCTTTTTTGTGTTTTATGTTCTTGATCTTTAAAAAGTTTTAATTTTTTTTATTTTCAAAAAATTTCAATTGTTTTGTTGTTTTTTACTCTTGATCTTGATAAAGATTTGATTTTTATCATTTTTATTGATTTTTATTAATTTTTAAATTTTTTAAAATTTTACCCATTATCTTGATCTTGATAAAGTTTTGATTTTTAATCATTTTTATTAAATTTTTATATATTTTTATCAATTATGTCAAATACCCTTAATTCATGTAAGCATCTTTTAGATTATAAGTTAAGATATGGAAACAAAGGTTTCAACTTGATCCAAAAATGGGTAAAAAATGGGCCATATGGAAAAGCCCATATGTTAAAAACAAAATCTGAGGTGCCCAAATGTGATTTATGTTGTGGTTATGATGGTAGATTATACATATGTTTGATCTGTTCATCAATGTCTTGTGTGTCAAATGATGATGATACTGATAATCATGCTTTTTTGCATATGAAAAGTAACATTGGTCATGAAATAGGTGTTGATGTTGAAAGATGTGAGCTTTATTGTTTTGGTTGTAATGATCAGGTTTATGATCTTGATTTTGATAAGGCTGTAATGTGTGAATTAGGAAATGTGAACCTTGATGGGGTTAGATCTAGTGGTAATAAGCGAAAAAGGTTGAATTTCGATATTGGGATGTGTTCTGATTTCAAGAATTTGAAAAGGGTTGTTGTTGGTGGTGGTGGTATTGGTGATTGGAATCATGGTAGGAGGATATCGAAGTCGTGTTTTCCGATTGGTTTAAGGGGTTTGAATAATTTAGGGAATACTTGTTTTATGAATTCTGTGTTGCAAGCATTGTTACATGCTCCGCCTTTTAGGAATTATTTTCTTAGTGGAAGGCATGATCGGGATTCGTGTAGGAAAACATCGGGTGATCGGTTTTGTTTGTCTTGTGATATTGATGTTATCTTCAATGCCGTGTTTTCCGGTGATCGGGCACCTTACAGTCCAGCTCAGTTTTTGTACAGGTTATTGACATTCTACTGGCTCTCTCTTTTTTTTTTATGAATCGATCTCACTCCACTTTTGCTATTTGTTGTTCTTGATTGCATTTTAATTCTTGTATGATGTCATGAATCTGGTTAAATTGGATCACATTTGAATAGCAACTTTTTGTACCTGTCCTATCGATGTGAATTGCTTGATCTAAAAACGTTACTACTATTTGCAAATACTTTGATCTGCAACAATAGTATTATGATTGTAGAATATGAACTTATGTTACATTTTTGAAATTGTTTGTAGTATGATCATTTTTTTTACATTTTACAGTATGAGGCTAATGTCATGAAAGTAACTACAATTGTTATAGTATAAGTTTCTTACTTTTTACATATGCTGATTGATCTGATACAAATTGTTAAGTACATTGGTTGCCAGTTTACGTTCATTGTATATTTTATATGCTGCGTATCAGCATTCAAAGAGCTGTTACGTCTCTTCCCTTCTAAGAAAAGAGGTGATTTGACTTTTGAGGTCAAATAGACTATTTTCACATGGTTTATATAAACATACTACTAATTGGTACATCCTAATATTTTATTTATGAAACTATATGTAAATATGAAAGTATTGTCTGATATTTGACTTGCATAAACATTTTGAATATACTAATCATGGAAAATAAAAGTTTTGCCCTTTCCAGTTATTTCCTTTTATCTTTTAAAAAAATTACCCGTTTGACCATAAAGTCAACGTTTAATGCTGTTTTTTCCCTTTGTCCGCTCTCATGTCTTTGCTTCTACTGATGCAATCGAATATCTGTTTCTATTTGCAGTTGGTGGCGTCTTTCAGAAAATCTTGCTTGTTATGAGCAGCAAGACGCTCATGAATTCTTTATGTCGGTTCTTGACCGGATCCATGAGAAGGAAGGAAAAACAAGAAACACAAAGAAAGGTAATTTTGGTGCCATTATATCTGGGTAGTATGTATGTGTTCATTTCTTTCGTCTTGCTGGTAAACTGGGGCCACAGAAAAACGAGTTCTATTTCGGGTTTTTATTGGAGGATCAACTTTGTGTCAAATTACTGAATAAAGAAAAGCATTTGTTTTTTACACAGATAATGGAGATTGCCATTGTGTAGTCCATAGAGCGTTTTCGGGCTTATTAAGATCAGATGTTACCTGCACAGTCTGCGGTTTCACTTCTACAACTTATGACCCTTGTGTTGACATATCTCTTGATTTCAACACAAACATTGACCATACCTCACCTAACAAACCCCAAAAGTCAACGGAAACCGGACACATATCAACTCTCACTAGTTGCCTAGACGTTTTCACCAGACCAGAGAAACTCGGGTCTGACCAAAAACTATACTGCCAAAATTGTAAAGAAAGACACGAATCCGTTAAGCAAATGTCGATAAGAAGACTTCCTTTGGTGTTATGTTTACACGTGAAGCGATTTGAACACTCTTTAGTAAGAAAAGCCTCACGAAAAATTGACCGACACTTGCAGTTTCCGTTTTCTTTAGACATGACACCTTATGTCTCGTCATCGATTGTGAGAAAAAGATTTGGCAACCGAATTTTTGCATTTGAAGGTGACGAATCAGAAAATTCCACAAATTTTGAGGTTTTTGCAGTGATTACTCATTCGGGTATGCTTGAATCTGGTCATTATATTACGTATTTGCGGATTAATGAGCAATGGTACAAGTGTGATGATGCATGGGTTACAGAAGTTGACGATGAAGTGGTTAGAGCATCACAGATATACTTGGTTTTCTATGTTCAAAAACCGAGTTCTGGTCATAAATCCAGTGAGGATGTCGGGTGTCATCTCCGATCTTCTCCCTCTGGCGACTCATTTGTGTCGATTGCTGGCTGTTGCTGAGTCTGGGTAGTTGGCAACATAAGGCATCAAATTTCTGACCAAGACACCTTCTGGTCTAGTGCTACAAAGGTGACCTGTGGTGACCCACTGACCAAGAGGTCGCGGGTTTAGCTCCAAGATAAGCGGGCGCGTTTGAGTATATGTTGTTTGAAGAAAAAAAAAAGCCATCAAAGTCTACTGGATGTGGCTGTTAACCTTCATGCCTGTACAAAGTTAATGCTTTTGTTCAGAAATTGAGGGTGTTTTCCCATTGAAGACTTGCTATTTTGTTGCATTTCTTTCTCTGACTTGGAATGTTATTTCTGAACTGATAAAAAATATTATTTATATATTTTTTTGACCCATGTTCTATCCAAATTAAAAGTTAAGCTTTTCCTATGTTTACTTTTTACACATCTAGAATTTCTAAGCTGAGCAACTTTTGCTATGCTTAACTTGGCTTATGTACCGCTAAGGCGCCAAGTATAATCTTTATACGGGTTGATTTTTTTTAGTATGAAAAGGGTGAAATGCGGCAAAGTTGGAAGCTTCTCCAATATATATTGTCACAATACAGTATATGTAGTTATATTGAACAATTTAATACCTTTTAAAAACGTAATGATCAAAAAGGTTTCACTGTGACTCAAGTTAGTTGATTGATGTGCACCCGGGTCGAAACGAGTTGCTGCTTAAACATGATCGATCCATGCCCGCGTTTGCATACTTACATTCTTCTTTTATTAACTTGTGTGTTATTGTAGTATATATCAGGAAACAAGAGATGTACTACAAGCATATCTGCATATATATGCTTGAAACATGGACATATCACTCTGTTAGATTTCAAAATAATTGTTAAAATGTTTAGAAGACAAGAACTGTCAGAGAGTAAGTAGCATAGCATATGGTGTCTCATAAAAAATGACTGGTTTTTATGATTCTGTCAGAACATGATGTACTTTAATGGATGAATATAAAATATAGATATGATCGAGGTTAGATGAGGGGAAGAGTGGTTAGGTGATGAAGAAAGGGATCTGAGACATATAAAATGTGTACATCACCCGAAGTCATTTGACCTGCGGTATCCATGGAAGTGAATGCTCTTTGAACGAGTTAGTTGTAGGTTCACATCTCGTCAAAAACAAACCTTGGGGAGAAAATTAATCCCCATGTGGCCACGGAGGTTCACCTGCGTTGACTCCGGGCTATCCAAAAAGGTAGTCGCCCTGGAATTAGTCGGCTTGCAATGTCGAGTCGGAACCCAGGTAAAAAAAATAAATAAATAAAAACAATTGTCAGGTGTGTTGATAGTGTATTTTGTTAGTTTGCGTTATTTATAGCAAAAATCTTTGGTAGATGATATGATTTTTGTTGTAACGCACTTGACTTCCTCACAAAAGATCAATGGTTCAAACCTTAGTAAGTACACATTTAGGGGTCTAGGGAAAGGTTGAAATGGTCACGGAGATCCCCTAATCCGCCGCTTACATCTAAGTCAAAATAACTCGCCATCCTCAAATAACCTACAGGGGAAAACTTCGCCAGACCTCTTGAAAAGTCAGTCAAATAAGGTTACTTCGTTTAAGCTGATAACTCATGAGGATAACCAACTATATAGTCCACTTGATTATTTTTTTAAAGTAAATCGAATTTGGTAGTGCTATACCAGCATACAATAAAATCATACCTTAGCCACTGTGAAATATGAGTTGTCGTTTTTGTTGATTGTATATGGATGAATGCAATCCCCTCAATGATGACAAATCATGAGTTCACAATACAAAACCTACCTTTCAAGCAAACCAATATCAACTAAAAAGCAAGCATCATTTTTTTACATTAATTTAACAACTCCTGCCTAAACCAAAAGTCTTTTGGTCATACTAAACTTCAAAAACCAAAATGTGAGTGACCCCTTTATTGGCCTAAAGCAGAACAAGGTAACAAACAAGGTAAACTGAGATTATTTGGTCCTATTAGTGAGGTGGGTCTCCTTCCGGCGTAAGCCTTCTAAAATGTTCCAAACCACCCAACACAATGATATTACGACTGGGAAGAGATCCTCTCAAGTTACTTATAACTTGATTGGTCAAGTTAGGCAATTATCAACCATTGGATCAAATCCAATGGTTCAAATCAATAATCAAGTTATAAATAACTTGAGAGGATCTCTACCCATTACGATTACCACTTCCAGATATAAACAATGAGGATCAAAGGATAAGTACGGCTCACGTAAACAAACATATAAAATAAGCTCGTGAAAGAATGAACCGAGCATACATTCAGGACACATAACAAGTAAATTCCAAATAATTAACATTAGCAACAAAAATATGATCCCAGTTTAGATATCCGTCTGAACTTGCAATAAAATACCATGCCAATATAAATTATACCCTACTATTGTAGCTAATCGATAACAAAAATAACTCTCAAATGATGCATCTTGAGAAAAGAATATGGCGGAACAAATACTTGATTCTCTTTGATACCTCTGATGATAAGTATGCAGTGTGTCAAGGCAAACCTCTTCACATTGCATTGCAGTGCTCCCAAGTTCATCAAATACCAAAGAGTATGGCTAAAATGATGAACTTGATAATGTAATAAATATTTTCCATTCATAAAGTCAAAAAGTATAGACCTTGATGATCAAAAGTCAAAAAGGCTAATTTTTCTTGTTTCGGAATTTGTCCTTGAGCAATGTAAATTGCTTTTTGCACTGGTTAACTGACTTCCCTGGAACTGCAGATGCAATCCGCTCCCAACGCTGGTTAGCTTCTTTCGGGAATGTCTTCATAGCTTGAACCAGTGATGTTACTTGGACAGTCGACCACTCATCTGAATCAGCATCAGCATTCACACTGTTTGCCACACCATCAGCTACACCATTAGCCACACCGTTTGCTACACCATTTGCCATATTTTCATTTTTAGTTTGGCGTGATTTAGGAGAAACTTCGTCAACTGGGATAGAATTGGAAGATACCCCTTCAACTTCCTCTCGGGTTGAAAGTGGAGAAGAAATTGACTGTGCAGGTTTCCTCTTGTCAAGAAACGTATCAAATGCTTTTGAGGAGTCGGGCTTTTGGAGAAGAACGGTTTTTGTTGCTTTAAGTATCTCTTCCACAGACCGTCCTGTGCCAATGTACTCTGATATGACTTCCCACCTTCTAGATGTTCCTTTTGGGAACTTAGCCATACCTTTCCTCAAGAGCTCAATTTCTTCCTTCCCCCAAGATTTATTTTTCTTAGGGGTGCTTTTAGGAGCATTTCCGTTGACTTTTACAGATCCATTTTGCTGACCATTTGTTGAAGAATAATCTCTATGAGAACGATCCGAGTTACCAAGTGCTTCCCCAAGAAGCTTAGCTTGCTCACTTTCTTCTTTTGTTTCCATATTGTCACACAAGGTCTGTAATGCTAACATGTCAAGGGACATACAGAGACTTTCCACATCATCCTCGTTAAGATTAAGCAAATGCTGAGACACAACGCTTGTTGCCAGTGTTCGAAGACGAGTTCGCTCTTTACGCAATAGTTTCTTCTCTTTTTCTCTATTTTTCTTCTGTAGTGCAGCAGCTTCAGCAGCTTGCTTTTCTTCTTCTTCTTTCTTAATCCTCTCTTCTTCTGCAATTCTGGCGGCTTCCTCTTCCTGTAGCTTTTTCGCCGCATATTTGGACTCCTTTTTCTTCTGCTTTTCAGCTTTTAACATCTCTTTTCTTTTTAGAACTCGAGGGTCTCTTTTATAAGCATTGTCAACAAGAGAACGTATTCTTGTATATTCTTCCTTCCTAGACTTCTCGGAAAGCTTAGCGTTTTGCCTTTCCATCCACCTTTTATGGTCACGGGATTCAGCTTCATCAAGATCAAATTCATCTTCATGCGGGAACTCTCTCCAACTTTTGAAACTATACCAGAAGTCATAGAAAGCATCGACGTCTTGAATTGAAGAATTTTCATCTCCTAATAAAGGTATAGGTTGAGTAACAGACCACTTTCCATTCCTCAAAAAAGCAGGTACGAAGACCTTGAAGAAATCTTGTGGGGCACAATCAGTAGGAATTTCATCATCAAACTCATCTGTCGAGTCAAAAACCCTTCTCTTTGCAGGGTCGATCAAATACTCATACGCTTCTTGAACTGCCTTGAAATGATTCTCAATTTCATCTTTTTTTGCTTGTTTGGCAGCTTCAGTTTTCTCAAGAAGAAGAAGAGCCGCCTGCTTGTCCGGATGATGTTTCAAAGCGGTATCACGGTAACTTTTTCTAATCTGTTCCTCAGTAGCAAGATACCTCAAGTGACCCAAACCCAACAATGCATAATGATCCTGTTGGTTGGCTCCATCACCAGACTTCTTTTTGCCTTTGCTGCTGCTATATGAGCCAGCTGACTGCATATAATCAGGCTCTTTGTCTTTAGGCGAACTTTCATTAATCTCATCTTCATCTTCTACTTTTTCCTCCATAAAACAACCAGCGAGCTTGAGTGCGACATCGTGAAAAGAATGCCCAGCAGGTTCAAATCTTGTCACTTTTACTGGAAGGCAATTTGAAGAAACATAGATTGTTTCTCCGTTTATAAGCTCATTTGAGTAAGTGATTTGAAGAATGCTTGCTTTGGCTGTCATTGTTACAGCAACTCAAGCATCCACAGATCCGAAACTACAACAAAACAAGTATGAACAAGCCATAAGAAACTAGATATACAAATGAAATAGGTGTACTAAAACAAAACAACATATTCAATGAATAGACAATTTATTAACAAGTATAATTACATTTTTACAACACATGGCAGTCACGGCACCTCAGCACCTGACACTAACAACACCACAGACACGCAAGAAAATATCATTCTCAATCACAAAACAAAAAGAAATTAAAAAATTAAAGCACGCATAATGTAGCAGGCAACAAAACTGACATAAGAAAGTTGGCAAAAATTACATAGCATCTTAGTAGTTAAAACCGGGTCTAGAGAGCAACTTTTTTCTACTTAGGCTCATGAACTTTCAGCTTTGCAAGCTTGGTTACTTGTCAAACATTCATTGTAAGCCAACTAACTGACAATCGCTACCTAACGAGGGATCACTAACAAATTCCTTTACCTCAAACCATTATGGCCAAGTACTTAAAGCACATGTATAAAAGCACACAACTCGACTAATTCAAACCTGCCTACCAAGCACATCTTGAACAAACACCGTGTCCTAGTAACAAGTAAGCAGCAATATTACAACTTTCAACATAAAACAAAGTTACAAAACAAACGTGTCCGACTTGGAGCAAAAATTTAACACAACACTCAACTACGACTAATTCGGACTAGCCAACCTATCAATCTAATTTAATAATGCTACATAAGAACAATTTTATGAACAGATAGCTTTACACATACCAAAATATGCTAAAAAAAAGTAACTATTAAGCAGCAATATTTTAATTTTTTTTTAACTTAACTACTAAAAAAAACCCAGCTCATATGCAAAAAAAATGCTACAAACAATAAAAATAAATCAACTCAAAAATACCAATAAGCAGTCATTCAACCAGTTCACTCAGAAAAAAAAAATAATAAGAAAGCTATTAAATCAGTCAGTATAAAACAAAAAGATACATGATTTGTACTTGTAAACCCACACAAGATATGCAGCAAATGATTTGTGACAAGAACAAGTTTAATGTAAAGTAGCTGAAATAAGAGTTTAATTTAAGTACCTGATAGCACGATGATGATGAGATGAAGTGAAGGTGCGGCGATGAGAAGAAATAAATTAGGGTTTTGAAAGAGCGGCCAAAAAATGGGAGGGAGGGAGAGGGGAAATAAAAAGGTGAGGGGGGGTTTTATTTTGGGGCCTGGGTTTTATTTTATTAGGGTTGATTGATGCTATTTTGATACCTCCCATTGCTTTTGGCCCGCAACTACCCTTGACTTTAAACCTTCACTTGTTTACATTTGCTTTCTAAGTAATTTAGATGAAGTATATTACAAACTTTAGAAAAAGTTATAAATTTATTCCGTAATGGTAAATTTTCATTGTGAAAAAATAAGAAAGAGAAAGCTATAATGATGATGATTTTTTTGGACTGTTTGTTTTTTTGTCGATAGACAATTATTTTAAGACAGAGGGAGTCCTTCTTTATCTAAGCGACTAATAGGCTTGGGTGGTTAGGGCACATGCTATCGAGTAATACTTTTGCTAATTACTCGTAATTATATACTTTCAAATGTAATTCATAGACATACGATTGGGTTGGAAACGAGTCGAGTTTGTCAGAACGTGGATTACTAAATGACTCGGTTCGGACTTTACTTGTTTTTATGATGAGCTTAAATGAAGTAAAGCTCGACTACTTGGCTCATTCCGAGCTTTTACCGAGCCGATTTTGATTGACGAGTAATTTGACTCGCTTACACCCCTCACTCAACAAAACATCATCTTCATCACCCCCTACCCCACCTCACTTACTCACTACTCAACCCTCGTAACCATCACTCACAATTGACATGTACCCCACTTATACAAACACAACACGATCACTCACTTCTTAGCGATGAGCCTGCTAACTGGTTGGAATGGATTGAAGCACTCTAGCGCATAAATGAGGTGCAAAATGGTGTTTAACGTTTGAGCGAGGGGCACCACCACGCCCCCAACCTTACAAAGATATTTTACATTTTTACGTTGTGCATAATTATTATGTAAACTAGTGTAAAAGCTTAAAAGTTTAAGTAATGGTTAGTAAGACACTCTCCTTGCCTACTTAAAACAGCAAAATTTAAAAAATTATAACAAGGTAAATAAAGTAAACTTTAACATAAATAAAGAATATATACAATTAAACAATAGTTTACGATGTAATCGATTTACCCAAATCAAAATTTGAACCAAAATTAGCAGATGAGTGATTGACTCTCGACAGTGAAGGGTAGAGACGAGGTTGAACGGCTGGCAAGGCAACTAAAGTTGCTCTCTCAGGGTCGGCCCACAATGTCTTTGTATTCTTATAAACTTGTCTTTGTGTGTGTTCCTTGTCTCTATATCCTTATGCTTTTGTCTCGTGTCTTGCTTGTTGCTTTTAGGCGGCAACATGAACCAATGGTTATAAGCATGTTCCTTTACAACATTATTGCTTTTATATGTGTTGTTGAGGTTTGAAATTTTAATGAAAGGTGATAGAATGACGCTATGACATGATAAAAAAAGGTTCATATGTGTGGTACTAATTGAGATGTAAAAAAGCCATTATTGTGTTGAATAATGGGCTTTTATACTTATTTCGTTTAAAAATAAATATTTATTTTCTATTTTGGTTTGTTCAAAAATAAGTGTCAATATTTAAATTTGAACCAACTAAAGTACTTTTCAAAAGTCGAGAATAATTTTTATTGGTGGAGAGTGTATGGCCTCACTTTCATAAATCACGTACAAATTGTAACTGGACACTTAATTTAAGACGGATGAAGTACCATTCTTAATAGGTAATGTATTACAAATCTATACAATTAGTTGTTCGTTGCACGAGGGCTTGCTCGCTCATTATTCCCCTACCTCGGGGTAAAGAAGACTTCAAGTTTGCCGTTCACATTTTTTGAATAATTTGTACCTGTTCTGGAGGTACAGAGCCACGCCAATCGAAATGGCGTGCTTCGGGTAGGGTCACTACTCCCAAGGAAGCTATAATTTGATGCCTTGTTGAACGTTGAGTTGCTAACCACCTAAGACTCTCGTAACATGTAGGATCATTTCGTAAGTCAAGTTATGATACATTCTTTTTGTTTATCGTGCAAGTGATGTTGCTCAAACTACATATATGTCGTATATCTAAAGTATTTTCTAAAATTTATAAACAAGTAACATTATGTTGCCTTAATTTGCGAATGTGCAAGTATTTCTCATTCTTTTCAATTTGTTTTTCCTTTGGTTCTTTTGTTTATTTCAGCAAAGATAGTATTAGGGTCGTCTTTGGTTCGGACGTTTAAAGTGACGAAACTGGGATCCACAATCTGGAGGTCATCAATCTTCGTGGAGTAGTATATTCGGACGTTTTTTGTTCTATTTCATGGTAGGGATTGTATTTTGAACATTGTTTTGAAAACTGAATTGGACATGTCGGTTGAACCGGCTAATCGGCCGGTTTGTTTGTAGCGGTCGAACCACCAACTAAAGAACTTGATGGTTTTGCTCAAACCGGAAAAAAAAACCGGGTAAACCTGAACCAAACCGGGCCAACAATAACTAAACCAGAGCAAAATATTAAAAAATACTCACTCCGTCCAAAATAAATAGTCCACGTTTCCTTTTTAGGATGTCCCAATTTAACTGTGTACTACTAAAAATATATAGGGAAGTTTGATTGAGTTTACCATATTACCCTTTGTTGAATTTAATATTAGGGAGGAAGGAGTGGTTGTAGAATACCCTAATACCCTGGGGGTGCCACATCACCTCTATCCAATAAAAACCTTCCACCTCAAAACTACCCCAATACTACCCTAACACTACCCTAACTAGGAGAAGTGTGAATAGAATACATTTGGATGATAATCACTTGTTTAATCAAGAATGGCATCTCCGTATGCAATTCTTGAGGGAGAGAAGAAGTGTGATAATACTGCATGGTTGATTTATATCTGAGAATATATGGTCAAACGGCTCCTAACTCATGTAAGAACCGAGCTTCTTCTTATCAGATCATCTTTACATGGAGTTTCTTCTAAGAGCCGTTGGTTGACATCTTCACTCGGATTGATGAGTTTATCGACAAAGTGCTTCCGGTTAATGCTTCACGTATACATCAACATGATGATTCGAACAATCTCTCTGTTCTTGTTTGATGTGATTGGTAGTTTGGTGTTACCGTCTTGTGTGTTCGTTTGCGTCGATTGCTTTGATTTCCTTGATGAACATCTTTCTGTTCTTGTTTGATTGGGAGGGATTTTAGTTAAGGGGATTTGCAAGATGTAAGTTAATTGGGATGCTTTTTGGTGGGATGCTTTTTGGTGTGAGTTGAAGATGTTAACAGTCTAATCCCTAACTGGACAATCTTGAAGAAGGTCGAGTCTACAGTCGGTTCTACATTTTCTGATACATGTTAGAAGACTAAAGACGAGGTGCAGTTAACAATCTAAAGACTTCTTCTTAATTCAAGCATTCATCACAAAGATTGTCGGTTTAGGGGAGAGCACTAATTGGGGGAGAGTGAAATCAGATTCAATCCCAATTAGACTTGCTCACACTGATCTTCAGCAAGTTGATTCTCACAGATATATTTGTGCTAATGGTATTCTTCTCAAAAGATTTCGAGCATTTGGGCATTATAATATGTTGTTGATTCGAAGTGTCAAAACCGCAAGGGGGAAGGAGACACGCATCTAAACGCGAGTAAACTTGATGAACTTAACACTTCTAAGTAATTGAAGATATCCCGGGAAGACAAATGTTATTACCGCAGAGAAACTCAAGGTTTGACTCATGGCGAGTAAACTTGATGAACTTAATTCTTCTAAGTGATTGAAGATATCCCGGAAAGACAAATGTCATGACCGCAGAGAAACTTAAGGTTTTACTCATCAAGGCGTTTAGTGTTATTATTCCAACTACGTGGGGGAAGTGATGGAAGAGTTAGTTTCTGAAGATAAAAGAGGTACACAAGTGTGTGATGATTTCGATGTTATCGCAATCATCAGGGGAAAGAGAATTGTGTACATTGGGGATGCTCAGCTGTTTTACTTGAGGGCTTAATCAGTGATTCAGAGATATAATCACCTATTCCGGTGTTGACATCCGCAGAGATTGTCATCCGCAGAGATAATCAATGATTCGGCCCGCTTCTTCAATGTTATCGGTTATTCTCTCTTTGGGCATTCGGGTACTTCGGGTTCTTGAGCTTCATACACTTTCTTCAGGGGGAGAGAAACGTATACATAGGGGTTATTCTTTGGCTATTGGACTTAATCTGCTACCTCGATGGTATAAGTTTCTTTGTCTTAGGGTATGTGTATTCGGGTTCGTGAGCTCTAGTCTAAGAGACTGACTGCATCAATTCATCTACTTGGAGGAAGTGGTCTCTTGACAACTCGTTGGGGATGCATAGCTTCGTAATTCGGTAATGAAATATGAGAAGAAATTTAAAGAGTGGGATGATACGCTGTTGTTCTTGTTGATGATATAACCCCGAACGAAGAATCTCGATTTTCGTTCTTAAAAGGAGCAGCGGGATATATGATAATGGTGTGCTTCTCTGTGCACCTGGCTAAGGCAAGCTTGAAATAGAGCTTCGAATCTGCTCATCTAATGGACTTTCGGTTTGGGGGGAAGCTACCAAAGTCTCACTTTCAGATGGTTCAATTTCTTTCTTTAATGCAAGAGCCTCGGAAGCTTTGGTGGTGAATGTTTAAGAGATGATGACTTCTATCTTCTACAACGGGGCTGCTCGATATCCTTATCTCGGTACTCGTATCATCATCTTTCTTAAACTATATCATCTATTCTATCTTTGTATATATTTTTCAGAAAAACAAAAAGAAAATAGAAAAATATAAAACCAACAAAAACCCATAAAAATCAGAAAATTTGAAAAAGTAAAAAAATATTGTTTTTCAAAGACATGTCTTCTGGTATCGATAACGTCTACGGTCTTAGAAATGTCATTCAATAATGGCACGGGACCATAGATGAAGTTCGAGCAGGAGATGTAAATATTATTTTTCCAAAACATGTCTAAAATTATGGCTTGCAGTTACTTCAGATTGTAACCCGTGCTTAAAACTATGGCTTGCTATTATTTCAGATAGCAACCCGTTCTTCAAGGAAGGAAAGTGCTGCGCTAAACAAATTTTCAAAAAATATCATGCACTTATCCTAAAACAATTTGAGGAAAGTATGTCGAAGGACTGCTGTTCCTACACAAATGTTTTTCCGTCTAAAATTCTTCAGAAAAATATTTGTTGTTTTCAAAAATGGTGGAAAATGAGTTGCTTGAAAATCAACCAGATTCAGAGTTTTCGTAAAAATTGAAAACTCAATCAATGACTTCAGCGCTTTTAAACATTTTAGAAAATGAGTCATTGATTGAGGGGGAGAATGTTTTCAAATCTATATCATCTAACAGGCTTTCTTAATTATCCTAATATGCTTAATTAAAAATGATATTAACCTATGTTGAAGGACTAGGTGCCTAGGATAAGATTGTTAGGATTAGATGACTATAGTTTGATAAGCACATTATTCCCATGCCTTTTATGATCTGATTGATATGTTGAATTGACTTTTATTAATCGATTGTTGTTTGGGTGATGTCGACCACCATATATCTGTATGTGTGTTCACTAACGTATGCAGGTATATTGGTATATAAGAATGTTCCCGATCCGGATCCCACAATTGAAGATGATTGGATGCCGCAAGGAAAGAGTAACGATATCTTGGGTTGACAAATGAAGAAACGGAGCTTAATTGGACTTCTATGGAGAGTTGGCATGGAAAAATGCTACGTAAGAGGTCTCACGCATCGCAGATGGTTTTCTTCATCATAAAATGAAGAAACGGAGCTTAATTTGACCTCAGTTGGCATTAAAATGCAACGTATGAAGTCTCAACCGCATCACAGACGGTTTTTCTTCCAAGCTTTACAGCAACAACATAAGCTTCTCAACCACTAACGTATCTTTGTGCAGAAAATTTGATACCATTTTTTTTAAAACAATTTTCAAATAATATTGTTTTGAAAAATGGAAAATATTGGTTTTGAAAATAAACTGGACAAAATTTTGAAAATCACCGGACTTCATTTTATCAAAACTTAAGTCACTCAATCATTGACTACGGTCATCGATTGAAGGGGAGAGTGATTTAAAATAAAATATTTTTCAAACGATATTTCTTCATAATAAGTCCGTTTGTACGTTATAATGTGGTGATCTAAAGATTTAATGTTATGTCATGGTATGATTTTTCTTTAAAAATCAAGGTCTTTCAAAATGAAATTTTTTCTGTTCTTGTTTGATTGTGAAATTGTTTTATTTTACTTAAAAGATCTCTTAAAAACAATCATACCTGACACTAATAATCTTTAACGTCTTAAATTGGTCCGTATCTGTCATTTTTCAAAATCAAATCTTGCCACGTCTTTCCCTAAAATTTTCTAAATAATTTAAATCAACTGGGATCACAAATCTCAATTGGTTTGAAATTTTTGATCGGGGGAGAGATCGTGATTTAAATCTCTTGTCTGTTTTAATGGAATTGGTTTTAGTCCTTCAAAGGCACTCCTGCCTCCATGTGCTAAACGATTTCAAATATACAATGCACATGTTGAGGGGGAGCATTTATCCAAAAACATGATGAGTATTTAAACCAGGCCACAAGTTCTCCCATGTTTTCTAAACCTGATTAAATCACTTGAGATCCAAAATCTCCAAAATCTCAAAGGGTTTGATATTTTTGATCGGGGGAGAATTCGTGATTTAATAATGAAATTTGATAAATGATGATCGATTTGATGAAAATGTGCAGGCTGCTCTCTCATATGTGCTAAACGCTTTCGAATCTCGAAGCACATATTGAGGGGGAGCAAATGGTTTCTTAATGGCTTTTGTGATCATGGATGTACTTCAAAAGAACTCTTGCCTCTATGTGATAAAATGATTTCAAATACCCTATGCACATATTGAGGGGGAGAATTTACCAAAGAAAATTAAATGGCTTTTTCTATGAAAATTGTGATCAAAGAAAATATTTCAAAGTCCTCTTGCCTCCATGTGCTAAACAATTTCTAAATCATATGCACGTGTTGAGGGGGAGGTTTTCTAAATGATCAAAACTATTAAGGTACAAAATGCTTTGATCTCGTATCACAAGTACCTTGATTGTTTTTCCAAATGATTTTTCAATTGGTTTCGTGATGGAAAGAACAATACCAAAAGACCGACCAATTTACTTTATGCATGGTGTTATAAGGATGGTTAGGTTAGGTATTCGTTCCCACGATCCCGCCAGAGCCGAAGGGATCTACCCAGGGACAATCCACTAGATAGTGTAGAGTCCTTAGGAATGATGAAAAAAGGAGAAAAGTGAGATATGGGAAGAGTGAGGACTGAGACAGAGCTAGTACTGGAATAAACCCAACAAGGTTCTAGTTATGAAGTCTCGGTAAGCACTGAAGGGGTTGAAGAATGAAAAAGAATTGAATGTGAAAAAGGGTGAAAAGAAATAGCCCTCCAATAATTCAACCTTAGGGCAGTAACCGGGTTCAATACATATGCTACTGGTGGTTACCAAGGTAACACCGGTATTGAAGACAAGACGTCATGGACCCAGTGACGCACTTCACTAACCTTCCCAAGCTACTCAAATTCCTCTTAAAAGGACTTGTTTCATTCTCACGGGGAACCGACATTATCTATCGACTTTCTCTTAGAGATTGTTGATATTGAAGAAGGAGACCCTCTCCCTAGTCTCCGGCATAGGAAACCAAATGTGCACAATTGAGTCTAGAGCCACGAGATCATCCACAATATCTCATTAGGACACTAAATTCTTGAAGACTTGCTATTTCACACAATGTGGAAAGTAAGAATATATTAAGAGTCCTACGCATTATCCTTGTGGTATTGCCAGAACATCCGAGTGATATGTAAATATTCACGATGAAGATGGAAATCCTTCTAGAGCCAACATCATACAAGCTCTTGGTGGGTGACATGTGAGATCTTCTCGTAAGATCAAGCTTGTGACAACTGGATAGAAACGATGGGGCGATTCACTCGTGAATCAACCTTGGTCCAGGAAATGAATTGACGAATACTTTTGGAAAAACCGTTCGGTGTGCAAATCTTCTTTTCTCTAGCACATCGAATGTGTATTCATTTTCAATTACAAAAAGTATCTCTGATTGAAAAAATACTTTTGGAAAAACCGTTCGATGTGCGAATCTCTTCTTTTATCTAGCACATCGAATGTGTACAATTTTCAAATATAAAAAGTATTTATGATTGAAAATTGATCTTTCTCATAAAACATTCTTCGTATTGCAAAACTCTTTCTTCAAGCAATACACGATTTTTTTTCAAATCATTTTTCATCAATCAGTAAATCTCAATTTGCTGATTCACTCACTCCGTGTTTTCTTCTTTGAAACGTTCCGGTTTGAGAACAGCTAGAACAGCTGCGAAACCCTGTCAAGGAGATTCTTAGGAATCCTACCTGATCACAGGCAATACTTGTACTGATCAACGGGGAACCGTGGGCCATGTACCTCAATTCAACGAAAGTGATCAAAGACACTTTCGTGTGTTTTATTGCTAACTGTTGTTTGCAGGTATATTTAGACGGTTGCAGTTGACCGAATTGAGAAGTCAATCCAAAGCGCATGCTCACAGAACCACTCTTAATTGAAGAAATCATGACTGGTGCATATCTACATAACCGCTCGATATTTTTATACTATGCTTCTCTGGCTGCAAATATCATGAGCCTGTAAAGCTCCGCTACTCTGATGGAAAGATATCATGATCCTGAAAGTGTGAGCATGTCAGTCCGAAAGTCACAACATCACATGATGGCAACACAACTATGGATGATCCAGAGAGATTTGCTGTGGCTGATGATCTCAAAGAAAGCTCGAAGATCATCAAAGATGTGGATCAGTTCAAAGACCTCCTTTGAAAGTACAAAATAATCGGACAATGAAGAGTCACTACAAATGCACAAAGAATGTGGACATTGAAGAATTGAAGTCTACGAGCTCAGAACAGAAGACAAATTAGAATGCTAGGATTCGAAATGTAAAACATGGGGTGACCTCCCTTAGGGGGAGATTGTTAGGAATTGGAAATTCCATAGTAAAGTGTCGGTCACCCCATCTATAGTCTAGCATATGTTAGCTCTGTAACTATGATGGAAGGGGTGGAGCTTTTTTTTCAATCTAACCTTTCATATTTTGTTCATCAAGTCTCTACCAAGAAAACACCCAACTCTCTACTTTCTCTCTCTAATGGCTAACATGTATTTTGATCATCCAAGACCACCTGAATCATCAACACAATAAATATAACGATCCTACAAAATTTTATGAAGTGACGGGAAGGAACGTTAAATTCAAATTCCCTTTATTTACGTAATAATGTACTCCAAGTGTTTTGATCTTTTCAATTCGGGTCAAATTAGTGTTAGATTAATAAAAACTCAAGTGTAGGGATGTGCCTATAAATCCCTATTATTTTGATGTTATCGTAGAGGATGGTAGAGTAAAAGTGTATGAAAAAAAATCGGAAAAAAGGGGTGTTGAAAAAAATAATAATAATAATAATAATTTAAAAAAAACATACGGGCTACCATCCTACATCTATCTTTAAATTTATGTTTGTTTGTTTCAAAGTTATCTAGAGTTTAGAGTGTCGAGTATTGGCTTAGCAACGCCATTCTTCTCATGCTTGTAACATAAAGATTTTTGACTTGCCACTACTAAATCGCCTATCCAACCAAACCCTTTGTTTCCATACCGTAAGCCTAACGTTACAACCCTTTAAAAGACCTCTTGGATAGTTTTTCCTAGGTGATTACGCCAAAGCGATGGAGGTTTGATCTAGTCTCAAGCCTATGGTAATCTATGTACTAGGACCGGTTAATGAGTGTTTATCTTCCATTTCCAATTTGATATATTTCATACACACCCGAGAGATGAGAGTATCCAAACACCACTTGTGAGGTGTTAGTATGTAATTTCCGTGCTTGTTATGACTTTTGCGGGGCTTATACTTGTTATGAATTATTCTAAACCAATGCTTCATGACCTCTAATTTATAAATTAATTGGCTAAAAGCACATTTGCTTGAGGACAAGCAAATACCAAGTGTGGGGATATTTGATAAGGATTTAAAAGGTACACTTTTGAGGGGTCATTTAAGCCCTTAATCGACCACTTTTATATTCGTTACCGCTTAATTTCGTTCCTTTTCACTTTTTAGGTCTCTTGAAGGCCAAATGCTGGAATGACATTTATTTGGACGAAAAGGCGTGAATATATGAAGAAAATGGCCAAAGTCAATATCGAGACACTCAAGCTGCTGGAAACGCACCTGACGGTGTCACAGATAAAGGGCGACGCCGTCCCTATAATTGCGACGGCTCAGAAGTGAAATTGCTATTTTGTACCTGACGGCGCCAGCTTTAAAGAGTAGGGCATCACAACTCAGACGGCCTAGATTCAGATTCCGACGGCGTCAGAAGATGAAGCCGACGGCATCACAACCACAAGGTGACGCCGTCACAAAGTTGACGTGGTCAAGACGAAACCCTCATGGCGGCGATCCGATGGTGTCACAATTAAAGAGTGACGCCGCGCAGCTTGTAACTCTATATATAGAATTCAATTTTCGACTTTTAGAGAGGTAGTTTTGTGGAGTAAAACCTAATAACGATTTTTGGCTGTCTTGGGCAGTATCTTAGGGTTCTCATACCCTATTTTACAACAAGATGAGTAATTTACTTCATTGATTTAATTATGTCTTCAATTGTATGTGTGTATGCTTGCATGTTCACCATGTCCTGCTAATTTACTTGTGTGTTTGCTTAGATCTATGAAACCTAGGTATTGAATATTGATTGGTTGTCTCTTATCTTAATTGTACTTGGCCTAGGATTGCAATAGGTCATCGTTGTGTTTTTAATGCTTGAGTAATCTTTGTGAACATTAGTTTATAATCGCATAGAGTTATTGTAGGCTAAAAATCCAAAGATAACCTTAGAGTTAGTTTATGAATCCTAGAGATTTTGTCGGCAATAACCTTAAGGAAGTGATGCAGGTTTTACTGACCAGGTTTTAATATTTATAATGTCTCGTTATACCTATGGTCTATGATACGCGTACAACGCGGGTTCGGGGTCAAAGGAACTTCCTTTTCGTCGAGCAAGATTTTCAACACATTAGGCAGTGAACCTAATCGTTGTAGTGCAAAAGATTAGGTTAAGCCTCTGGAATTGATATCTTTCTCTAGGGGAATAGGAATGCGAGTGAGAAATTACTACGCTAAGGTTGGGGTTGAGGAAGATTATTTTTTATCTTTTTATATTTTTTAGGAAATGGAAAGGTACGAATCTCGAGGTTTGGATTTGGGGGTTGGTATTTCTACCGATTACTCTACTTATCTAATTATCTAAACTAAGGTGAGTGTAGTCTATGTCTATTGTTTTGTGCTCTCATGATGATTAAAAATGTGTTTACTTAGATGTTATTACTCCCTAGTTATCTCCTATTGATGCGAAATCTCTAGGATTCATAAAATTAACACTAAGGTTATCTTTGGATATTTAGCCTACAATTCCACTAGTAACTATAAGCTAAGGTTCAACAAAGACTAATCAAGCATTAATAACACAACGGATGACCTATCGCAATACTAGGTCAATAATAATTAAGATAAGAGACAACCAATCAATATTCAATACATATGTTTCATATATCTAAGCAAACACACAAGTAAATTAGCCGGACATGGAGAACATGCAAGCATACACACAAACAATTGAAGACATGATTAAATCAATGAAGTAAAACACTTATCTTGTTGTAAAATAGGGTATGGAACCCTAAGATACTGCACAAGACAGCCTTTGTTCGGTTTAGGTTTTTACTCCACAAAACTACCTCCCTAAAAACTGAAAAATTCGGATTCTATATATAGCGTTACAATATGCACGGCGGCGCCACTCTTTAATTGTGACGCCGTCCGGGTCGCCGCCATTAGGGTTTCGTTTGGCCACGCCAACTCGTGACGGCGTCACCTTATGCTCGTGAAGCCGTCGGCTTCAACCTCTGGCGCCGCCCGGATCCAAATCTAGGCCGTCCGAGTTGCGACGCCCTACTCTTTTTAAACCTCGATGCCGTCACTTGTAAATTAGCAATTTGCTCTCGAGTCGCCTCAAGATGTGTCGCGACGGCGTCGCATTTAAGCAAAGGACGCCGTCCCCTTCAATTCCAGCAGCTTGAGTATCTCGATTCTTGACTTTGGCCATTTTCTTCGTATATTCGCGCCTTTTCGTCCGAATAAGTGTCATTCCAACAATTTGCCTTCAAGAGACCTAAAAAGTGAAAAGGAACGAAATTAAGTAGTAACGGATACAAAAGTAATCAACTAAGGGCTTAAATGACCCCTCAAAAGTGTACTTTTAAATCCTTATCAAATATCCCTACACTTGGTATTTGCTTGTCCTCAAGCAAATGTGCTTTTAGCCAATTAATTTATAAGTTAGGGGTCATGAAGAATTAGTTTAGAACGATTCACAACACATATAAGCCCCGCAAAAGTCATAACAAGCACGGAAATTACATACTAGCACCTCACAAGTGGTGTTTGGATACTCTCATCTCTCGGGTGTATATGAAATATATCAAGTTGGAAATGGAAGATAAACACTCATTAACCGGTCCTAGTACATAGATTACCATAGGCTTGAGACTAGATCAAACCTCCATCGCTTTGGCGTAATCACCTAGGAAAAACTATCCAAGAGGTTTTTTAAAGGGTTGTAACGTTAGGCTTACGGTAGGGAAATAAAGGGTTTGGTGGGATAGGCGATTTAGTGGTGGCAAGTCAAAAATATTTATGTTACAAGTATGAGAAGAATGGCGTTGCTAAGCCAAGACTCGACACTCTAAACTCTAGATAAATTGAAACAAACAAACATAAATTTAAAGATAGATGTAGGATGGTAGCCCGTTTTTTTTTTCACACTCTATTATTTTCGATTTTTTTTCATACACTTTTACTCTACCATCCTCTACGATAACATCAAAATGATTGGGATTTATAGGCACATCCCTACACTTGAGTTTTTATTACTCTAACAATAATTTGACCCAGATTGAAAAGATCAAAACACTTGGAGTACATTATTACGCAAATACAGGGAATTTGAATTTAACATTCCTTCCCGTCATTTCATAAAATTTAACTTTTCCCATGAGTCCCAATCGTCCCAAAACTATGTACAAAGGATATGACTCGACTTAGAAACTTATGCAAGCAACTAGATAATTGAACTAAGGGTTTAGTATTATAACAATAATCCACTAAAAGTGAGTGCATACAAGGTAGGCTAAGGGATTTGGGTGTACATTTGAGGATGGATTGTAAACAATGCTCTTCATTGATATTCCGGAAAACCGAAACATCATGAGAACCGCGAATAGGATAGGCTCTGAGGGGTTAACTAGGGGTATCGTGTACTAAAGATGAGTACAACGCAAGGGTGTGGGGGAATTACTCAACCGATGTGGAAGAAGTAATTATAATACGGGTATCAAACAAGGGTTATCCTAATGCCTCTTATCATTTAGTTATTCCTAACTACAAAAGTGTAGTCTTACTAGCGATCTCGGAATGCATCACAAAACAAGTTCTAGAATCTATTATACTACCGGTACACTCTCGAAGCATTAAAGTGGAATGCTTTAATTCCTACTAATCTAAGGGCGATCCTCACATTTTGGGTGGAATTTAAGTGGTAAAGGGTTTTTGTGCTAGTCATATAAATTCCTATCCATGAGACGCTTTATTAAGACTAATAGCCCACTCCTACATGTCATGAAAATTTTTAAATTTGGTGCCAAAATTACCCTAACTGATATTTCTCATGGTTTATTACACAAATGAAATTGGTCAAGGCAAATAATCAAGGATAAGCATAGTTTCAAAGTTCGCGTTTTATTTTCCCTCCCTACACTTAAACTGAACATTGTCCCTAATGTTCCCCGAAAGTATCAAAGTTATGATAATGGAAGGTAATTAAAAACGAAAGAAACTAGTACTTCCCTGATTAGCTCGGTAGGATCCGTGTGAAGTAGTGGTTAAATATTTCTTTAAGAAGAGTGTTTGCGTTAAAAGCTCCTTCCAATCTTATGTATTTTCTTCTTGATAAATTAAACCTGCACACTTGAAAAAAAAACAAACGAAACCTTCGCGTAAAACCGGCTGTAACAGTATATATATGACTCTGCTAAACTAGGATATAATGCTTGTGGAATGGATGTTTACAGATTTTCTGGAAAATTAAGACCTGGAAAATTCCAAAAATTTATAAGTAGCTCAGAAAATGAGAAAAAGTAGTAAGCTGTTTCTACTCCTCCTGACGCCGTCAGGTTATCATGATAGAAACTGGTCTGCGATTTTCTGGAAAAAATTTGGAAAATTTATATCTTTAGAATCTGGAAAAATTCATGCAAAACATCTATTATGACTCGATACAAGCATTTCACTCACACATATATATCTTTTCAATAATCGTAATTCTCATGTTCACGTTCTTTTAAAAACATGTGTAATCTTCCCTACACTTATCCCTTTTGTAAAATACCTTTATATGTAATTAAGACGAGGTTAAAGACAAAATAAAGCATTTTCACAAATTCAAACATGAGAACATACAATAATGAAAAGATATATGACACACAAATAAATATGAAAAACAAATACACATGGGTTGCCTCCCAAGAAGCGCTTGTTTTTGTTCGAGTCGTGAGCTTGACTCTACCCTTATTTAACGGATAAAGGGGAAGTTTTTTCTACACTTAAGCTTAAGTGCGGTTGATAGTAGCGATACACACCCTTAGGGTGGAAATTTACTACATGAGGAGAGGGTGATGGGTGATTTATATGCTCAAAGGGGTGTGCTCCATTCATTCTAACCTTACCTAATTTTATGGGTGTAGCGGGTGAATCAAATCTCTCTACTAAAAATGGATCATCTTCTATCAACTTCAAAAGATTCTTAGTTAAGTATCCATCTTGACCTAATAAACCCGGTTTAAACCCATAATGTTTCTTGTTATCAACCATGAATGGGTGATATAAGTGTGTAAGGTCATGGGTTACTCCTATATTAGCTTCCACTCTACATGGCCTAGAGTCTACCACCTTTATCAAGCAACTACCCGGACTATTTATTTTGATGGGTGGATTGGGGCCTAATTCAATTCCAAGATTCACATCTAAAGACGGAAAATTGGGTAAGGGTTTTGGTTGAGGCTCCGGTTCATCAAAATTAGGAACTTCCCTTGGACTAAGAGAGAGGTCATGACAACAAGCATCTAAACCTACATTCTCTAGTGGCGTTTGGTCCAAAGGTTCTATATCAATCGGGGTTCCTATAGTCTCTTCTACTTCTTCCGGGTAAGTTATAGGCGATGTGTGTTCCTTAAGTGATGGTAGGGCTTGTGGGCTTGGAGTTTCCACCTCATTCTCCATTATATCTAGATCTCCTAAATGTTCATCATGTGTTTTAGTATGATCTAACCCAAATACACTCCTAAGTATCTCAAATCCTTCTTTAGCCATTTCAAATTCTTGGTCCGATTCATAAGAATCATTCTCAAAAATTTGATCACTATGTTCTATTTGCCTAAAGGATTCCTCACGCATGTCATATGTTTTGGTGAAATCTATCCCACGCATGCAACTAGGTACTTCAACTATAACTATCTCACAATTTTGTTCGGGTTTAGGTTCCATGCTCTTAAAAACTAGGTCTTTTTTATCATGATGCCTAAGGTTGGATAAATCCTCCTTATCCATTTCCTCAAGTTGTGACAACTGATGGTTTATGCTTAGGAGGATTTTCCCAATTTTTTTCCAGAGGGTCTCACTAAAAGGAGTTGATTCTAACAATGATCGTTGAATAGAAGCCACACAAGCAAAAAATTTATCAAATCCATCCAACCTTACACCCGTCTCCTTTTGGATATCTCTAAGATCACTCACAAATTCATTAGAACAATAAAAAGCAATCCAATCTGCGAAATTCAATTGCTCCTCATTTTTTAATGATTTAAATGCAACTTCACTTGCCATAGCGACAAATGAAAAGGGTTTTACGAACAAAAACACAAAGAAGGGGATAGACTACAAGGAAGCTAATGAAAATGAGAAAAAACTTACTTGATAGGAATCAAGCAAGGGAACCTAAACGAGGTGAACTCCTAACTAGCTATTCTATTCCCCGGCGCCAAAACTTGATACGCTGCATACAACGCGTTCGGGTCAAAGGAACTTCCTTTTCGTCGAGCAAGTTTTTCAACACCCAAGGCAGTGAACCTAATCGTTGTAGTGTAGTATTAGGGTAAGCCTCGGGAATTGATATCGTTCTCTAGGGGAATAGGAATGCTAGAGAGAAATTACTACGCTAGGGTTGGGGTTGAGGAAGATTATTTTTTATCTTTTTATATTTTTTAGGAAATGGAAAGGTACGAATCTCGGGGTTTGGATTTGGGGGTTGGTATTTCTACCGATTATTCTACTTATCTAATTATCTAAACTAAGGTGAGTGTAGTCTATGTCTATTGTTGTGTGCTCTTATGATGATTAAAAATGTGTTTACTTAGATGTTATTGCTCCCTAGTTATCTCCTATTGATGGTTGAATTGTCACGTCCTTATTCTTAACGCGTTGCGTTTCTAAGGTCGTAGGGCATGCGTTTATCCCTAACTCTTTGAAGCTACCTAAGGTTAATGACTACGAAATCTCTATGATTCATAAACTTAACACTAAGGTTATCTTTGGATATTTAGCCTACAATTCCACTAGTAACTATAAGCTAAGGTTCAACAAAGACTAATCAAGCATTAATAACACAACGGATGACCTATCGCAATACTAGGTCAATAACAATTAAGATAAGAGACAACCAATCAATATTCAATACCTAGGTTTCATATATCTAAGCAAACACACAAGTAAATTAGCCGGACATGGAGAACATGCAAGCATACACACAAACAATTGAAGACATGATTCAATCAATGAAGTAAAACACTTATCTTGTTGTAAAATAGGGTATGGAACCCTAAAATACTGCACAAGACAGCTTGGTTCGGTTTAGGTTTTTACTCCACAAAACTACCTCCCTAAAAACTGAAAAATCCGGATTCTATATATAGTGTTACAATATGCGCTGGCGTCATTCTTTAATTGTGACGCCATCTGGTCGCCGCCATTAGAGTTTCGTCTTGGCCACGTGAACTCTGTGACGGCGTCACCTTATGCTCGTGACGCCGTCGGCTTCAACCTCTGACGCCGTCTGGATCCAAATCTAGGCCGTCTGAGTTGCGACGCCCTGCTCTTTTAAACCTGATGCCGTCGCTTGTAAATTAGCAATTTGCTCTCTGAGTCATCTTAAGATGTGTCGCGACGGCGTCGTATTTAAGCAGTGACGCCGTCCCCTTCAATCCCAGCAGCTTGAGTGTCTCGATTCTTGACTTTGGCCATTTTCTTCGTATATTCGTTCCTTTTCGTCCGAATAAGTGTCATTCCAGCAATTTGCCTTCAAGAGACCTAAAAAGTGAAAAGGAACGAAATTAAGTAGTAACAGATACAAAAGTAATCAATTAAGGGCTTAAATGACCCCTCAAAAGCGTACCTTTTAAATCCTTATTAGTCTGTTGGCGCAATTACCAACTCTAATTTCACATGTGACCGAGGTGGCCTCCTCGATACTAAATTTGTATAAAGCTCATAACATAGTGCTTATAACATCGCACTTTACAATAAACTAAATAACATAACCATTTTTTATTATTTTTTTGAATTATTTTTTATTTATTTATTTATTTTCAATCATAAACATAACAACTAAAAATAACATCCCCCTACTTGAGATGAACAATGGGAATTCGGGGGGTCTTCAATGATCTTTAAGAATATATCGTCGACGAAAGCGTGATTCCCGAACCTTTCCACTTGAACCTTGAACTTAGGCAAACGATGACTTCCCAATTACAAATAAAGACTACAAGGTAGGCTAAGGTGTATAGGTGTAACGAAACAATATATTGGGTTAACAAAATGAAAGAAATGGCTCAGGTAGGTGTATCTAGGGGTATCTTGCACTAAAGGTGAGTGCAACAAAAGGGTTTTACATGGGGGTCGAGAAGTCGGGGTGACTAATCGATAGACACACAATGGTAGGCTATTTGGGTGATAATCCTATAATACTGCCTTCTTAAACTGAAGAGTCCAAATACATCGAGCTAACTCAACTTACCTCGTCTATGGTCTCGAAATGATGCAAAGGCCAAGTTCTAAAGTTTACAAGCTACCGGCACACTCATAATTTGGTGGATTTGGGGTAAAATATTGGAAACGGATAAGGCTAATCTCACCATATAATATCAAGGGTTGTATGTGCTCGGCTAAGGTCTAATCTAGTTAGGTTAAGAAAAACATGTCAAAATTTAAAAAATGGCATAATTTTTCAAAATAAACTAGAAAAACGAGGGCAAAATAAAGTTCAAGAGACAATTCTACTCCCAAGTTCAAGAGACAATTCTACTCCCGTCCCCCCACTTGAATTGTACAAAGTCTCTTTTGTACTAAGCGTTTAAATAAAGGTGAAGAGAAAAGTAGAATTAGAGCGAGAACTTCACTGAAATTTGCTCCAAAAAGAAAGAAGGTGTAACCACCGGTAAATTTCCACTTGTATGATATTCTAACTAAAGAATACTTTTCCATTTTTCACGTCTAATTTTTTTTAAACGTTATCTGCTTATCTAATCACTACAACTAACTAATACGACGTAACTCACATTCTTAATACACACCAACACCCGAATGTCTTAAGTTCATTCCTTATACGTCAAGTATAAAAGTTTTCAACTTTTATTTACCACTTTACGTTATTTCATAAATGTACGATTATTAAACATTCAAACTAAACGTTTTCTATCTATTGGAGTTTTCATGAAACCATAATTTATTATAACTATGATTTCACGTAACTAAACCATCAACACTAAAGTACAACGCTTTGAAGCTAATGTACAAGTTCTTAAAGCATGAAAACTAACTTTACGATATTTCCCGTTACAAGCCCTAATTTACAAAACTATGACTGTATATTAACAAAATCACAAACCCTAATTAATTTATACGTGATTTTTATAAGATGTACATGTACAAGTCATTGATGCATAGGTGTATTTAATTTTAAACACATTATACAAACCCTTTTAGACACAAGCTTTAAAAATGTATTTCTTATAAGTACAACATTCAAATGCTTAGGGTACAAGTGAGTAATGCACTATACTTTTACCAATTTAAAATATATGGTTCATTACACTTACATAACTTGGCAAGAAACTAACTAAAAGCCTAACCAAGTTTCTTACACTTTGTAACTATATGTACAACAACATCTAGCTAAGGTACAAACACCCTAAGCCAAAACATGCCCTAGTTCCTAAGCCTTGTCCAAATCAAACCATAGTTAAACCAAATAAGCCCTAATTAATCTCTAAGCCACTAATGCCTCTCAAGGCTTAAGATTAGCCACATCATGGAATACCTCACTTTGTCCCTTAAGAGCTTACCATGGTCAAAGATTAGGGGCAAGACCCATGACTGAAATTTAGCCACCATCATGCCACCTCATCACCATCACATGCACCACACAAATTTTAATACTCCACCTTGCTATGTCCCTTACCACCTCAACATACCTTCCA
This sequence comes from Chrysanthemum makinoi, assembly GCA_910596185.1. Lineage (NCBI taxonomy): Eukaryota > Viridiplantae > Streptophyta > Magnoliopsida > Asterales > Asteraceae > Chrysanthemum > Chrysanthemum makinoi. The sequence continues at coordinate 229,031,305 of OU343219.1, read as the reverse complement.
AGTGTCCATTTTCATTTATGAAACCATAGCATTTCCCTCCTATAAATAGCAAGCCATTCCCATGCATTTGAGCTCACACCATTCAAACCACACCTCAAACAACACCCACACTCAGAACTCTCTGAATTTGAGGTCTTAGTAACAGCCAAGGAAGAGCATAGGAAAGCCTAGGAGGAGGGAAAGAGTCTTGTTCCATTTGAAAGCCAATCTAGTTCTATTCAAATCCCAAGTTTGTAAGTCTTTTAAACTCATTCCATTTCATTATAACTTTTAATATCAAGTACATACTGTTAAAAAGGATTTTACAAGGAAAACGTAGCAATTTGAATCACCTAAAACGGTCACACGAGTCAAAAGATATGGTTTAACAAAGATTACAAAAATCTGTCAAAACCTTTTGTGGACAGAAGGGTCGGGCACGCGAAACGATGCACTTCTGCTCCGTTTCATGAAAAAGTTAAAACACGAAAGTTGTCCGGAATGACGTTTTCCTCAAAAACTCAGGAGCACGGGTCCAGAAAACGCATAACGAAGTCATAATTTAATAAAAATCCCAACAGCTGTATTGATTTTATAAAAACCAAACGCCCCTACTTGCGCCTCATTTTTCTACATTAGGTTAAAGGTATTAGGACCAACCAATGTACCTTTGTGAAGACCACCTAGGACACTCTAAAACGCCCCTCTAACCCGGTTGAAAAGCCTAGTCGTCATGCATAAAAACGGCACACCATTAGAGCCATAAGTCTTAAAAACCAAAAGTACTTTACAACAGGTCTTTGGGAAAAACTTAGGATTTTTGATAAATTCGAATTTGAATCATCTTAGAACACTTAAAAATGTGTTAAACAATATGTCACAAGGTTGCATGCAAAAGATATAAAGTTTTATGGTTTGATAACAAGATTTTCAATTTGTCAAAACTAGCCTAAGTAGCCCTTTTCGACAATTAATATCTTGCTAATTAAAGGGTTGAAAAGTATGAGATTTACACCGCTTTAAAGGGCTCGCTGCAAGGATTTTAACGCCCCAATAATGTCTTTAAAAGCACTTATAGTTTCTTTTATAATCAACCACAAAGAAGGTGTCTCGCGGAGATTTTCATAAAAAGGCCTTGCATGCACTTTTCAAAATTTGAGTCGTAAGAGTTATAGAATGTTAGATAATGACTTAAAAAGAGTTAATTAACATATTACAATGTCCCTAGGTGACCCCGTAAAAGTTAATGGGTTAAAAAGGAAATTTCCTTAAAACGCGTCATGGCCATGTTCGTGGACTTGTATCTTTCTAACCAAAGACGACTAGGATACGAGACCTATACCATTTAGAAGAGCTTACAACAAAGTGTTTAAAGGGGCAAATGCGTTGTAAAAACATTAGCTTTCCTCGTGAAAAATTTGTCCTCATTTGGCCCTGATATCGCCCAAAACCAACAAAAGGCACCTAACCCCCCTACTTTGGAAAATCACTGCGATCAAACCGTAAGAGCTTAATACTTTTAGTTTGAACCATTAGAAATACCACCAGACAAACTCTTGAAGGGATCGAGAACTTAGTAAAAACCTTTTAAGGCCTCGCTTATATTTACCCTCACTTTTGTCAATTTAGGCATAAAACAAGTGAACTTTTCTTATAAAACTACAAGTATAAAAATTGTAATTTTTGAAAGATAAAGTTTTCTTGGGCTAAAAATGTAAATTCTTCAAAGTTAATTATACAAGGGCTGATTTTGTCAATAACCCATAGTTGAGGGTTTAAAGTGTCATTTTTGAAAGTGCAAGGGTAAAAAACCGTAAATATTTAAAATTGTAAATATAATATTTTGGAAACATATCATATTTAACAATTTGAGTTTCGATAAACCTTATTAACAATCATCCGAGCCATAAAAATAAGTATGATAAGTATTACTAATTTTTGAAGAGACTTCATGTTTACCCAATTACCGATAAAGCATTATCATCGCATAAACTTGAATTCGAATACTAAAAACATGACATACTAACTCAGGTCACGAGTCGGAGCAGTTTATTCACATTACTTAATTTTTTTTTCCATCCAGATCATCGTAACATCGAGGTGAGTCATAGCCCCTCTTTTCCTTATTTTGAACGTTTTGGGGGAGATACATGCTCAAATATTGCTTGATATTTTTACATTTATTTTGAACTCTTACGAATTACTGTAAGTTCGTAGCCCCGTTTTTATACTTGTTTATTAATGCTTTGGGGGAGATACATGCTCAACTATATGCTTTCACTTTTATAAGTACTCTAAAAACTTTTACATATTACTGTGAGTCATAGCCCCTCTTTTCCTTATTCTGAACGTTTTGAGGGAGATACATGCTCAAATATTGCTTGATATTTTTACATTTATTTTAAACTCTTACGAATTACTGTGAGTTTCATATCCCCATTTTCAATTGCTTTATACTATTTTTGGGGGAGATACATGCTCAATTACCTATTTTTACTTTCACAAGTACTCTAAAGCTTTTACATACTACTATGAGTTCATAATCACACTTTATACGTTTTGCTACAAACCTGAACACAAGTACTATCTTTATGTGATCCTGATTGCTATTGCTTAAGTTACTTACACATGCCACTAAAAGTCCCTCATATCATGAACCATTAATCACTTGCGAGTGAACGCGAATATAGTGAATAGATCTATTGGCAGTTGACGCCCCATTTGTGTTAGCCGGATATGTAACCAAATGCACTTTATTTGAGAATACTAGGAGAATGGCAAACTCCTACCAGAGGGCATTGTTGCTCACATCATTATTATGATGTTTGTAACTTACGTCATTATTATGACGCGTTCGTGTTAAGGTTTGCGTTCATGAGACTTAAGGCAATATATACTGTGTTGCAATGATACAAATGCTGCAACTACTGAATTTATGGGTACAACAACATGACCCAACCTTGAAACGTGTATTCAACTGATTACTAAACAAACGAACTATGGGTGTATAACAACGTAGCCCACTACTTATTTTATCGATATCTGTATTTATTACGATTATCACTCAAACTCGAAACTACTGAACTCAACTGTTTTATCTATAAACTCTATGAACTCACCAACCTTTGTGTTGACACTTTTAGCATGTTTATCTCAGGTTCATAATTTACGAGGATGGCACGGAAGGGCACGGATACTCAAGAAAGCTATATTATCATTCGAAAATTTATTTAATAAATTGTAAAACCACTGGGACATCATTTTGTAAACTCTGATATTTATATAAATTGAATGATAAATCTTTTAAAATGACATAATTAGAGTTCGTTTTCTATTGTTATAACTGTTGAACCATGAAGTAACACCTAGCTTGAATTCCGCTGCGTATCACAAAATTTGGGGGTGTTACAGAAGGCCCACGAAAAAGAGTCGTGTCTTCGTATAAGCATCCACGAGCAAACTTCAATCCCTGAAATCATACTACCGACAAGCATAATTCTAAAAAGAAAAAATGAAAAATGAAAAACAAACCTAACTCACTTTCGTAGGAATCACGGTTGCATTTAGCATATGCAACAAGCCTTGTAAACCACTTGGTGTCCCAAGTGGATGAGTGAAGTCTCGTGAGGGTTTATAGGGAACACACCCACAAAGTTTATTTAAAATACTATTACAAGGAAATTGTGTTTAAAATGAAAGAAGTAATGCAGAGGATAGTTACGTCGTAACTCTTATAAGGAGTTACGCCGCAACTAGGCAAAACCTGGCATATGCTGCAAAGGTGTAACTACGGCGTAACCCCAGAGATGGAATTACACCGTAATTGGTAATGCATCCGAAATTCTGGTGCAAGGGGTTTGTTACGGCGTAACCATGATAATGAGTTACACCGTAACTATAGTCAGATCAGCATGCTGCAGTAGTAATTTCTCTTTGTTTCCTGCAAAAATGGTTAAAAACACAAAACCCAACAAAAATGGAAATAAAACAAAAGAAATGGATTATTCGGGTTGTCTCCTGAAAGAGCACTTTTCTTTATTTACGAGTCTTTAAGTTAGACTCAGAGCCTCGGGGCTTTATGGTGGCCTTTGGACTTGGCCAACTTCCTCTACTAGTTGGTGGCAATCATTCATCCTTTTGATAAAGACCTTTTTTCTTGCAGTGTTACCGATGCTACATGTTCCAAATTTTTGCGAGAGCCACTCATTAACTGATATATATGACTTTCCCCAGTCGTCACCTTCGCCTATAGGACTACTTGTTGTACTCATGTTTGATCTTTTCTCATTGGTTATTGCATTAGCAAGGCGATAGTTATCGTAATTGCATTTCAGCTGTTTTACCAATCCTGTATTGATTTCTGAGTCTTCAAAATCTTATTTTGTACCAATCTTCAAATGATAATTTCCCAAATTTTATATCATGTCTTTCACCCTCGTGAGGGCATATCCATTCATCCGCCTTTCCCTCACAAAATTCACGAAAAGGGTTACACGAGGGCCATGCTGTCATTGATTCGTTATCCTTGGTTAATATCGGGTTGCAGTAATGTTTGTTTGGAATCGGAGCTTCCTTAATACCTTTGACATGGATAGTCTTTTCCTATTCCTGCTTGCAACTAACAATATTTTCTCCACCATTGTTAGTACTAGGATTATAACACAAAGGGGGATCGAGTGATTGAACATTAACAACATCAACTTTACTTGAAACTTCTAATTTTGGGTTTAATTGCTCTTGCATGCTGAAAGTTATTCGTTCATTTTCAGTTCCCAAAGAAATTTATTTTTCAAAAACCTTATTTTAAGCCCGACAAGTGGCCAGAAAAGGTCTTCCAACAATTAAGTTGTAAGTCTCCCATTTTCCCATTTCAATAACCACAAAATCAGTAGGAAAAAGGAATTTTCCAATTTTAAGGAGCACATTATTGACTACTCTTCTTGGTACAGCCTTAGAGGAATCAACCATTTCTATCATGATTGTTGTTTCTTTTAAATTGGTAAGTTTTATTTTATCAAACAAAGTGGTAGAAATAAGGTTTACCCCAGCCCCCAAATCAGCTAATGCGGGAATTTTAAGATTACCGATAGTGCATGGGAGAAGAAAACTTTCCTGGTATTGTTGCTTGATTGGTGCTGAACCGTCACGTTTATCACACAAGCTAACCACTTGTGAATGGTCAACCGTGATAAAATTCAAACAGTTTAAAACCAATGCAATTTAAGATCTGGAGAAGTTTAGTGTTTCCCCGGGTCGTTAAGTCCCAACGAGGTGTGAACACTGTAGTACAACGAATCTGTGATCGGGTGATATTGAATGGGAAAAGATTTGAGAATTGGAATAATTATACCTAAAGAGAAAGTTTATAAATTACAGGGGCTTAAATGCAAATTAAAGAAAATTAAAAAGATAAATTATATTAAATAAGCGCTATCACTATATTTAAAATGATGAACGTTTAAAACCTAAAACGTACGTTTAAATAAAATTACGAACGCATAAAAATAAAACGTGAGTTTTAAGAAATAAAATGCCTACAAATATGAAAATGAAATTTTTACAATCCTAATAATAAAAGAAAATTATTAGAAAAGAAAATTATTTTTAAAACTATTTATTTAATTATTATTAATTAAAAACTTTTTTAACTATTTAAAATGCACTTAAATACAAGAAAATATAAAATTAACCTAGAAAAATGAAATTATAACTTAGAAAAATCTAAAATATGATAAAACTTATTTTAAAACTGAAAATATATTTTTTAGACTTTTTAAATATTTATTATTAATTAAAAACTATTTAAAACTAATTAAAATATTAGAAAATACTATTTAAACTAAGAAAATTATGGAAAAATACTTTTTTGGCTTTTTATATTTATCTTAATCTAGGAAAATTGAAAACATATTTTTTTTAAGCTTTTTCTGATTTATTTGTATTAAAAGCTATTTAAAAAGGATTAAAAGCTAGTTTAAAATAAGAAAAATAGCAAACAGTGATGAAAAAATCTGAAAAATTCAGGAAAAGTCTAAAATTATATTTTAAGTGTAAGAAAAATATAAAAACATATGCTAGCGTGTGAGAAAATGAAACTGTAGTGTAAAGTGCTTATAAATAAGCACTTGAGTTAAGCAAATAAGCACAAAATGCTACCAAACTGTCACAGAAGCTAAATTATGCTATAATAACCTAATTCCAACCTATTCTAGCTACTCAGAACCTCTTGATAACCAACTGCAAGCTTATGAGTACAAGATCAATCAAGAGAATTCAGTTTTGGGGTGCTAACTTGAAACACATGCAACCTGCTATTAATAAGTCAATCGAAAACCGAAGTTGGAACCTAAAGTAGACCAGGCAGGCTACACAAGAACCAAAACTCAACTACTCATGAGCTTATTTGAATTTTGTGCAAAGGATGCAAATTGCTCTGCACACTGCATGTAGCTGAGTGTGTGCACAGGCACTTGAGGGCTTATTGAAGTCGATAAAAAGCTTATAGGAGCTTGATAAAAGGAAAACAAAACTGAGTTTATTAAACTAGACCAACTGAACTTGGAAATCCCAAAGTCTCATTGAATTTGAACCATAATTGAGTACATGAGGGATTCACAAAGTTTTACAAAAACTGGATTTTTCAACTTTTGACTTTTAAAGATAAGTATGAAAGGTTGACTAATATGAGTTTTGAATCAAAATTGCTGACTGATTATGATGTTTAGAGGTAAAATAGAACTAGTGCAAGCTAACTTAACTACTTCTAAACCTATTTGCAAGATATGGGATCCTGATTCAAACAGAAATGATCACAAGGGCAGTTTGAATAGATTTTTGACTTTAGAGTGATTCAGATGTCAGCTGATGAGCTAAGTGACTATAGTAAACCTAAATGAACTTAAAGCAACTATATTTAAGCACTCTACTACTCTCTAGCTCAGATCAATGATCTGATCCAAACACTACTTATAAGATTCCATTAAGCAATTTAAACTAACTTATTCTATCCTGTTATAACAGGGATTAAAACAACTAAGTAACAAATATTATAAAGCTATAATAACAGTAAATCAAGCATCAAAATCAAGTAACCATGATCATATCATCAAGACAGATTTGAAACTAAAGATTATCAATACTCACTTTGAGTCCTTAGCCACTATGGCTTGCACAATGATCAAAGAACCACTAAACAAACTTATACCAACCCATATCAGAATGAATCAATCCCAAATAACTCTGATTCCACCCCATTTCCAACTCTGCATCATTGATTCAATCCCTCAGTTGACTTTTGTTGACTAAGATAATTTTAAGAGTAAAATTTAAGTAAGTGAGTTTCTGAGTAAGTAATAAGCTAAAGTGAGCTTAATAAAGCTTATATAAGAACTTATACAAGCCTATTAACCCTTATCAACTTATAATCACATATATATGAACTTGTAAATTGCATAACATAAATTCGAACTTGGAAATTGAAATTGATTACTTAAAAAGTTTTATATTACACTGAGATTACTTAATAAAACACTTGAAAGATTTAAAATACATTGGAAATTGAATTACACTACCTACGGCATGTAAAAAAAACTAAACTACTCTACATATATTTCTACCCTGCTACTTTTTTTCCTTTTTATTCAAGAAAAAGGTTCCACTTGAGTCTCTGAAGAAATCCCATCATTAATCCTGGCCTTTGGATCAGTCAAACTCATCTCAGCCTTTGATTTGCAATTTGGCGCCAAAAATATCTTTAGCAGGTTTTTTGCATTTAATGGGATTTTGGGAGGTTGTGGAGGTGGAGGGGGGTTGGTATACAGGTGGGAGGATAAGGTGGAAAGGTGGCAAGTGGTGGTGAAACCACTGGTATTGAGATGCAGTTGTGGGAGAGGAGGAGAAGCAGTATTACTGGTTTGGCGGTTTTAAATTTTAAACCGTGGGTTTTGGTTTGGATATTGGGCCGATATTTGATTGGGCTGGATAAGGATTTGGGTGGTTTACTAATAAAAGGGATCCGTTTGGTTTGTAGATATATAAGCCCAAGGACCATTTGTGTAATATGCTGAATTTTCAAGGACCTGATCCTCTGTCAACAATCTAAAGTTATCACAAGGACCTATCTTGCCATTCTTTAATAGTACAAGGACCATTTGTGATAAAATCCCATTTTTTATAATTCCAAGGACCAAAACTGCCATATTTATAACTCTAGGGACCAAACTTGTAATTTTCTCAAAATTTATCATAAGGACCAATTTTTCCATTTATGAATAGTACAAGGGTGTAGTTTGAATAATTTCCATTTTTAAACACCCAGGGACTGATTTTGACACTTTTGAAACTTGGGGGACTAAAACTGCCAATTATGCAAACTTGATACGTTTTTCATCTGATTTTGGTATTTTTGCATTTAAAACACATAAAACACTTATTTGTGATATTTTCATCATTTTGATGTGTTTCTGAGTATTTTCGATGTTTTGCAGTTTAAATGGTACAAAAATGATGAGTATTTAGACACTCATCAATCCCCCACACTAAAATATTGCTAGTCCCTAGCAATTTTTTATGAAAATTAATGGATTTCATCTCTTTACCAAAAGCCATTACTTCTGGAGTAGCCAATTGTTTCAGTTCAAGTAAGAACTTTGGTACAATGATAACCAAATAATTTTGAGCAAATCATAAGTCAGTAAACGGATTTAATTTGTCTTTACCGAAGCCGTTTGCTTCGGACTAGCCAACTCTTAGATAAAATATCTTTGGTGAGTCGATTACCAATTATGGTTTTCCAACCGCCTTTACCACAAGCCATAAACTTGCGGGCTAGCCAACTCTTCACTAGTTAAAGATATGGTGAGTTGAACACCATACAATTTTTGGCAAATTGCAAGCCATCAACGGATTTGAGATATCTTTACCAAGAGCCGTTTGCTCTGGATTAGCCAGTCCTTATGTGGGTTAGACATGGTGGACTGATTACCATTTGTTGTGTTTAGTACATAGTACTTCCACTAAAAAATTTTAAAATTTGGCCATTTTGGGGAAAAAGGGACTAAAAGGGTACATTTATGATCAAATTCGCCAGAATTTCCCCCACACTTAGAAATGAATATTGTCCTCAATATTCAAAGTCCCGCTATTATGTGAATCCTTGAACGTAAAAGATAACATTACTAGCTAAGTGTAGAAACACAACAATTATTCTCTTTTTAAATATTTACAATTTTCATTATTTTTAGATCTATATACAACACGCGGGGCATCTCCCCACACTAGGGTGGTACACACCGGTGAAAACCCATGTTTAACTATTGTTTTTGATTACCGAGTCGCTAGCTTGACTCGACCCCGCATTAATTTGTTCATGGGGAAGTAAGTGGAAGAGACAATCTCCATCGGACTTTCATTCAAGATGTTTGGATAAACATTGAAGTACGTGAAAGTTCCACACCAATGAGATATACATAGAACCGGCTCAAAAATGATAAATGAAAATGCCAGGATCAAAAATAGTGTCCTCATTCCTGAAGGAGTGAAGAAGAGAAGAAGTCACGGGATAGGTGAAGAAAAGAAAGAAAGTCATGATGAAAATCATGACTAACTCATCTTCATCCATAGGAGAATCCATAATTTCAGTATTATGAATCTCATCATTTAAGCTCACGTGATCAAGACAAATCCCGGGTGTGTCATGATCAAAGTGGAAGTTATCATACTCCGGCGAGATATGATATGAGTGAGTTCACCGGCGAACTCCTCGTGAAGAGAATCAATCACAAGATGTAAATATGTGAATTCTTGTTTCACTGTAGACTCATCACTATCCTCAATCTGAGTATCAAAGAGTGGATTCTCAGAAATTAAAGTAAATTCAGAGTCGAATTCAAATAGAGGATTAGTGAGAGTTGTTTTGAACGCTTCAGGAATAAAGTGATTAACATTCTCTATTGGACTGTTAGGGTGAGAAGTGAGTGAACGATCATTACAAAGGAGAATTTCAATTTCTCCTAGGTTGGTTTTGAAATCAAAGATATCATCATCACTTTTTGATGAAAGTGGAATGATGTGAGCGAGTTCATTGCTGAATTCATCAAGAAGAGGATCAGACTGTGGGAGTGATGTCTCAACATACTCAATGTTTCCATAGGAAGCACAATCGTTGCTAAGATCAGAGAAAGTCTCAAAATGATCTTTTGAACACTAAAGAGGGGAAGGGATATCACACATATGGTCAAAAGTTCCCTGTAACTCTCTCGGGATTGGGACAAGGTTCTCAACACTAGACTTTATGAATTCGTCCGATTCCTTTTCAGGAACAGTGTCAAGATGCTCGTCCCCCATGTTCAGAGAGTGAGTGTGAACCTCGGGTGTGATAACAACAGACTGAGGGAGTTGAGAAGAACTAGCATACATATGTTTTATACTTTCCATTTGTTCTTCCGCTAGTAATTCCATCATAGTCTTTTCTCCCTGATTTTTCATGGAAGGAATTTCAACTGATGAACTTGATGAACCTATACAAAATTGACTAATATCAAGGGTAACTTCATCATCATCGTCATCAGGAATGAAACGGAATCGAGAGCTAGATTTGGATGCTCTTTCTTTTGCAATTGATTCCTTAATAGATTTTTCAAAGGCAATTTGGGAATCTAATTTAGCGTACCGCTCTTCTGACTAACAAAACTTCCATGGATTTCTCATTTGGATTATCTTGGGATTCCTTCAAATCTTTCACTAAATCCAAAAGATCTAGGAGAAGATTTTGAGGAAGTGGATCAGGCTGAGGTGGTGCCTGATTCATTTGATACTGTGGAGGTTGGTCTTGAAATGTATAGTCGTAATCAATGTTGCAAAAGTCGTGAATCGGTAGCCGGGCGGTCGACCACCCTGCAGCGCGTAATCGGTCAAGTCGGGGATTAATCGGTGATTAATCGGATTGACATTTCCTGCAGTTTTTTGGTATTTCTGGAGACCAAACTAAAAATCTTAACCGATTCCAAGCCTGCTATGTTTCCAAACCTCAATAAAAGGCTCCAATTATGATTATGATGCCCATTGCTGCTATAAGTGAAATATACGATCCCCAAATTAAGTATAATGCCTAAATTATTATTATTTTTAAAATGACCGATTTGCCCGATTCGGCCGATTTTTTACCGAATCGGCCGATTTTTACCGAATCGGCCGATTAATCGGCCGATTCGGCCGATTTTTTGACTGCTCAGGGTCGATTTTTATCCTAGGCCGATTTTTCAACCGATTTTCAAAAATCGCCAAGGTACTCGGCCGATTACCGATTAATCGGCGATTAATCGGCCGAGTTGACCGATTTTTGCAACACTGGTCGTAATTGTTGCAAGGAAATGGGTTCCCTTTTTGACAATCCGAGCTAGAGTGAGGACCTCCACAATACTCACAACAGGAAAACTGATGTGGCTGTGAGTTATATGTGTTGTAGTCATAATTGTTATCGAACCCGCTCATAGACAAGCGTGTTTCCGATTGACAATCGAACCTGTAGTGTGAACCACCACAGATTACTCACAAAGAAAACTTCTGAGTCTCACAGGTGTGGTAGCTGATGGAATAAATCAGTTGTGTTATGGTAGGAATAGGGATCCGGTTATAGACAGGACCGCTTCCTCGATTCCACCATGCTACAACTGGGGCAATTGCCACCATTATAAGGACCACCACACCATTGACAACCAAGAGGGTGAGGATAAGACATAGAAAGAATCAAATGGTTCTAGAGGGGTTGGGATGAAGAATCAAAGATGTGAGAGGGTAAAGATGGATATTTTTTTATTTTTGGTTAACATTTTGTAAAAATAAGAAAGAAAATCTTTTTGGGTTTTTGTGTTTGTTGAAAACTTGAAGAATAATAAAAAAATGTTTTTGGAAATCGATCCGTCAAATGAATTAACTTCACGATAATTTAGGTTTTATATGAAAACAAGGAAATATGGACAAAGATGGTAAATATACAATGGGTGTATATTCAACAATCACTGATTCTTCAAATTCGTAGAACGCAACACACCTCCCCGGCAGCGGCGCCAAAATTTGATTGGTGCTGAACCGTCACGTTTATCACACAAGCTAACCACTTGTGAATGGTCAACCGTGATAAAATTCAAACAGTTTAAAACCAATGCAATTTAAGATCTGGAGAAGTTTAGTGTTTCCCCGGGTCGTTAAGTCCCAACGAGGTGTGAACACTGTAGTACAACGAATCTGTGATCGGGTGATATTGAATGGGAAAAGATTTGAGAATTGGAATAATTATACCTAAAGAGAAAGTTTATAAATTACAGGGGCTTAAATGCAAATTAAAGAAAATTAAAAAGATAAATTATATTAAATAAACGCTATCACTATATTTAAAATGATGAACGTTTAAAACCTAAAACGTACGTTTAAATAAAATTACGTAAACGTACAAAATAAAACGTGAGTTTTAAGAAATAAAATGCCTACAAATATGAAAATGAAATTTTTACAATCCTAATAATAAAAGAAAATTATTTTCAAAACTATTTATTTAATTATTATTAATTAAAAACTATTTGTTAATTATTTAAAATGCACTTAAATACAAGAAAATATAAAATTAACCTAGAAAAATGAAATTATAACTTAGAAAAATCTAAAATATGATAAAACTTATTTTAAAACTGAAAATATATTTTTTAGACTTTTTAAATATTTATTATTAATTAAAAACTATTTAAAACTAATTAAAATATTAGAAAATACTATTTAAACTAAGAAAATTATGGAAAAATACTTTTTTGGCTTTTTATATTTATCTTAATCTAGGAAAATTGAAAACATATTTTTTTAAGCTTTTTCTGATTTATTTGTATTAAAAGCTATTTAAAAAGGATTAAAAGCTAGTTTAAAATAAGAAAAATAGCAAACAGTGATGAAAAAATCTGAAAAATTCAGGAAAAGTCTAAAATTATATTTTAAGTGTAAGAAAAATATAAAAACATATGCTAGCGTGTGAGAAAATGAAACTGTAGTGTAAAGTGCTTATAAATAAGCACTTGAGTTAAGCAAATAAGCACAAAAAGCTACCAAACTGTCACAGAAGCTAAATTATGCTATAATAACCTAATTCCAACCTATTCCAGCTACTCAGAACCTCTTGATAACCAACTGCAAGCTTATGAGTACAAGATCAATCAAGAGAATTCAGTTTTGGGGTGCTAACTTGAAGCACATGCAACTGCTTATTAATAAGCTGAATCAGAAAACCAGAAGTTGGAACCTAAAGTAGACCAGGCAGGCTACACAATAACCAAAACTCAACTACTCATGAGCTTATTTGAATTCTGTGCAAAAGATGCAAATTGCCTGTGCACACTCAGTGTATGCTGAGTGTGTGCACAGGGCACTTGAGGGCTTATTGGAAGCTGATAAAAAGCTTATAGGAGCTTGATAAAAGGAAAACAAAAATGAGTTTATTAAACTAGACCAACTGAACTTGGAAATCCCAAAGTCTTATTGAATTTGAACCATAATTGAGTACATGAGGGATTCACAAAGTTTTGCAAAAACTGGATTTTTCAACTTTTGACTTTTAAAGATAAGTATGAAAGGTTGACTAATCTGAGTTTTGAATCAAAATTGCTGACTGATTATGATGTTTAGAGGTAAAATAGAACTAGTGCAAGCTAACTTAACTACTTCTAAACCTATTTGCAAGATATGGGATCCTGATTCAAACAAAAATGATCACAAGGGCAGTTTGAATAGATTTTTGACTTTAGAGTGATTCAGATGTCAGCTGATGAGCTAAGTGACTATAGTAAACCTAAATGAACTTAAAGCAACTATATTTAAGCACTCTACTACTCTCTAGCTCAGATCAATGATCTGATCCAAACACTACTTATAAGATTCCATTAAGCAATTTAAACTAACTTATTCTATCCTGTTATAACAGGGATTAAAACAACTAAGTAACAAATATTATAAAGCTATAATAACAGTAAATCAAGCATCAAAATCAAGTAACCATGATCATATCATCAAGACATATTTGAAACTAAAGATTATCAATACTCACTTTGAGTCCTTAGCCACTATGGCTTGCACAATGATCAAAGAACCACTAAACAAACTTATACCAACCCATATCAGAATGAATCAATCCCAAATAACTCTGATTCCACCCCATTTCCAACTCTGCATCATTGATTCAATCCCTCAGTTGACTTTTGTTGACTAAGATAATTTTAAAAGTAAAATTTAAGTAAGTGAGTTTATGAGTAAGTAATAAGCTAAAGTGAGCTTAATAAATCTTATATAAGAACTTATACAAGCCTATTAACCCTTATCAACTTATAATCACATATATATGAACTTGTAAATTGCATAACATAAATTCGAACTTGGAAATTGAAATTGATTACTTAAAAAGTTTTATATCACACTGAGATTACTTAATAAAACACTTGAAAGATTTAAAATACATTGGAAATTGAATTACACTACCTACGGCATGTAAAAAAAACTAAACTACTCTACATATATTTCTACCCTGCTACTTTTTTTCCTTTTTATTCAAGAAAAAGGTTCCACTTGAGTCTCTGAAGAAATCCCATCATTAATCCCGCCTTTGGATCAGTCAAACTCATCTCACCTTTGATTTGCAATTTGGCGCAAAAATATCTTTTAGGTGTTTTTGCATTTAATGGGTTTTGGGAGGTTGTGGAGGTGGAGGGGGTTGGTATACAGGTGGGAGGATAAGGTGGAAAGGTGGCAAGTGGTGGTGAAACCACCGTATTGAGATGCAGTTGTGGGAGAGGAGGAGAAGCAGATACTTGGTTTGGCGGTTTTAAATTTTAAACCGTGGGTTTTGGTTTGGATATTGGGAAAGATATTTGGATTGGCTGGATAAGGATTTGGGTGGTTTATTAATAAAAGGGATCCGTTTGGTTTGTAGATATATAAGCCCAAGGACCATTTGTGTAATATGCTGAATTTTCAAGGACTGATCCTGTCAACAATCCAAAGTTATCACAAGGACCTATCTTGCCATTCTTTAATAGTACAAGGACCATTTGTGATAAAATCCCATTTTTTATAATTCTAAGGACCAAAACTGCCATATTTATAACTCTAGGGACCAAACTTGTAATTTTCTCAAAATTTATCATAAGGACCAATTTTGCCAATTATGAATAGTACAAGGGTGTAGTTTGAATAATTTCCATTTTTTAAACACCCAGGGACTGATTTTGACACTTTTGAAACTTGGGGGACTAAAACTACCAATTATGCAAACTTGATACGTTTTTCATCTGATTTTGGTATTTTTGCATTTAAAACACATAAAACACTTATTTGTGATATTTCATCATTTTGATGCATTTCTGAGTATTTTCAAATGTTTTTGCAGTTTAAATGGTACAAAAATGATGAGTATTTAGACACTCATCATTGCTTATCAGGAAGTTGGATTGGCAGGTCCTCGTCGTCTTCCGATTTATCATCTTCTTTCAGGTAGTTAATCCCGGATAGATCATTGGTGATAGAGGAGGTGCACTGCTCTTTCTTTGGCTTATCTTGTGCAAATATGGCTTTGCAGGCAATGGCTTTGGCATTACTGGCTTGAGGTTTTTAATTGCAGCATCTTGGTTTCGCAAGTTCATGTTGGTGTCTTCTTTTACCTTGACCATCCATTCTTTGAGTCTATCGCCCTTTTTTGTAGATTCTTCGATGTGCCTATGCATTATTTCTTCAAGGCTTGGTCTAGGAGGATTATTGGTGACTCTTGTGTAGAACCCTGGAGACTTTTCTCGGTATCTGTGTCCGTTACCATTGTATCTGTTTTAAAGGACTTTCATATTTTACTTCTTCAATAATTTTAACTTCCTCGTTGGAGGAACATTCCTTAGTAGGGGGAGCCCCATTGTGTCCAATTCGTTCCACTTGTATGGAATGTACATTTTCCTTGAGCTTCTTCATGTCTCTTCCGAGACTTTCTAATTTGTTGTTTATTGCTGCAAGGCCTTGCATATTTCCATTCTTACTTCGGTTGCTTCCCCCATTGTGCCATTTGTGAGAGTGATCAGCCATCTTTTGAATAGTTTCCAAAGCCAATGTTGGAGTCATCCCAGGAATCGGCCCTTGAGAATCGATCATTTGCCTTGAGGAGATGTTCAGACCTTTGTAAAAGACGTTCACTTTTTTTTGGCTGTTGAGGTCGTGAGTAGGGCACTTGTATAACAATTCGCTATACCTTTCCCAAGCTTGGTACAATGTTTCATCCCCCTCTTGCTTGAAATTATGGATTTCTTCTAATTGCTTAGCGGTCCTGGATGGAGGACAATATCTCTGAATGAAATACTTTTTCAGGAGAGGTCAGGTGTTGACTGTTCCGGGAGGTAATCGATCAACCTACCTTTTAGCAGCTCCAGTGAGAGAAATAGGGAGCACCCGTAACATGACAGCTCGTTTAAGACTCTAGGAATTTTGAATAGGCTGACAATGTATTCCACGTTGTCTATATGCTCATGAGCATCATCGGTTTTTGCACGTAATTCCCTCATAAATTGAGGTTTCATTTCAAATTGAGCATCTTCATATGGCCGGCCTAACAATCCCTGGTCCTTATTCTTCTCTTGTTAACGCCAAATATTCCTCGAGAGTGAGGTTATCAATGTTAACAACTTCCATAGTACCTGAAAACTTGAAAAGAGATTGTGAGAATTTGAAAATTTTAAAACAAAACAAAAATGAAAGACTTAATAGTAATCCTAATATAACTCCCTGCAATGCCAAAAACTTGATGCAGTTTTCACTGACGTGTTTTAATATTTATAATGTCTCGTTATACCTATGGTCTACCCTAATGCACTAACGGGCAGTGTACCCGGTCGTGTGTAGTGTAGTATTTGGTAAAACCGAGGTTGTCCTCCCAAGAGCTATGTGTGTGGATTAATACTAAGTCTAGGTGTCACAGATTTTAATATGATTTAATTAATTAACTACTAAAGCAAATAAAGGCAAAGGATGTGATTAATAGAGGAGAGTGGTGCTAACCTAGTTATTCATCTTAGCTAGTAATGTCTACGTCTAATTACTTCCAATTACTTCAGGTGGGGTCAAAGTCGAGAGGACAACATTTGGTCAGTTCGCCCTAACCTATCAGCAAAGATGCCACCACTGGAGAAGTCAGGTGTCCCCATATAAGTCCAGTTGTTCACGGTCCCTAAGCCGAGAGTCATTAAGTTTAAGCTACATGCTAGACTTATAATAGTGAGTGCCGAGCGCTAGCATCTTAGACACTCACCCCCCTAATTCTTAAGTTCATCCAAACGGTAGGTGATCAGTCAAATCGCACAAGTAGAAAGGGTCTTGATTGGTCATATCTTAGCCTTCCCGTCTCGGTCTACTCACTTAGGTCAGTTGGTCATATCTTCTAAGCAACTAGCCTCTACCGCCATTCAAAACTACCAAAACAAGGGTAGCTACCAATAAACTATGCATGCATACACTTAGAAATAATTATACGGAAGTAATGTAACAAAACAATTAAGGAATCATAACTAGGCGGCACCAAGAGGTGCTTAGCCGCCCATATTAACCATACAAATCAATTCAATGTTTAATGTTACGAAATACATGAATTGAATGTAAAGAAAATATAAAATGCTAATGCTTATCGTAGGGGAGTGATTTCTCCCTTTGAGATAGCTCTGTATGCTCCTCTAGACCTGCCTTTGGCTTCTTCCCACGTTCTTTGGTTGTTGTGTGTGAAATGAGATGATTTGAAATGCTGGAAATTGTGGGGTATTTATAGGCCAGATCTTGGTTACGGCGTAACTAATAAAATAGTTACGTCGTAATCATCTAATTCTTCGTAAATTGCACTAGATCTGCTGGTTACGACGTAACCTTAGAAGTGGTTACGCCGTATCTTCAATAATTATTGGTTACGCCGTAGTTTATGCACGAGGTACGGTGTAATTATCAGCGGCGCGGAACCTCATTTGACCTCATATAGTTACGTCGTAACCTTTTGGGAGAGTTACGCCATAATCTTCTGATAAGTTGGCTTTCTGAGTCACGCTTTAGTTACAGCGTAATGTGAGAGATGAGTTACGCCGTAACTTCTTCAAAGTAAGCATACTATGATAAATTTAATAATTCTCTAATTCCGCGTCGCTTTAGCTCCAATGCTCGTAATTTTACCTGAAAGTGGAATATAATGGAAAACAAGCGTAAATCCATATAAATGATATAAATTACAAGCATTATCGGGGGAAATTGACACTAAATATTCAGGATAATTTGATGTTATCAGGTAGTCTCAAAGAGTTAGGGAATAAAGCATACCCTACGACCTTAGAAGACACAACGCGTTAAGAATAAGGACGTGACAATTCAACATCAATAGGAGATAACTAGGGAGTAATAGCATATAAGTAAACACATCTTTAATCATCATACGAGCACACATCAATTAGACATAGACTACCCCTTAGCTTAGTTAATTAAATAAATAGATAATAGTAGAGTAATCGGTAGAAATACCACCCCCCAAATCCAATACCCCGAGATTCGTACCTTTCAATTTTCTAAAAAATATAAAAAAGATAAAAAAATAATCTTCCACAACCCCAACCTTAGCGTAGTAATTTCTCACTAGCATTCCTATTCCCCTAGAGAAAGATAACAATCCCGAGGCTTACCCTAATACTACACTACAACGATTAGGTTCACTGCCTAGGTGGTTGAAAAACTTGCTCGAAGAAAAGGAAGTTTCCTTTGACCCCGAACGCGCGTTGTACGCGTATCAGCGAACATCATACTTGAATAAATTAACTAAACAAGGACATAACATGGCAATTAAACAAGTCAACTAGACAGACAACATAAGTTGATCCATTTCCGTTATCAAACAGTAGCATAAACAGAAGTATAAACATGACAAATCAACAAGGAATGTAAACAATAAATTACTATGTCAAACTAACAACATAAGCATCAGAAAGTACCCAAAAGACGTACAAGCATGGTGGTTACAAATAGCAATTAGGAATCACTAAATGATAATCATAGCCCAAAAAAGTAACTGACGAGGTATAACATGGTAAACAGATGAGTAAGATAATTACATACTGGCATGGAAAACGGGTGAATCAATTAGTCACATAATAGCAGGATAACAGATAGCCACCTATTAATCATATACTAGCAGGGAAAACAGATAGTCACATAAGTCATGTAATAGCAGGGTAAATGGATAATCACATAAATGATGTAGTAGCATAGTCAAAACATACATCCAAAAATCATATAACGGTTCAGTTTATGAATGTAATGATAGTCCGAAGTATAAGCTTGATAGACAACTAAAATGGATTAAGAGTATGACAAATCAAATGAAAAAGGAGTATAATATGGTAGTCGGACGAATCACATAGGGATACTGAATGAATGAGTAATCAAGGAAAACTAAAGATGAGAAATACATAATATGGTGCATTGTGGAATAACATAAGGTATATGTTAATACAAATAAGCCGTAAAAATGTTTATTTATATTTTACGATCTTCTAATGTTTTGTCGATAACAAACGTAAAATCATTTTAACGAAACAAATAAAATACGTAAATGGTTTGAGCCAATAGTTTTCTAACACACTTACGTTTTCACATAAAACACTAAAACAAGTATAAGTGATTTTATGATTTAGTAATACATATGTACAACAACTAGTGTTTACATATTGGACAAATATATACATAATTAGTATGTATTATAATGGGTAAAAGCTACAACCCATGGAGCATATCCATAACCCATGGTATTGACCCATACCCATTTGACTAGATGCATTGCATCTATTAGGTACATTGTATCTAATGAAATACCCATGGATCAACCCATAACCCCTGACCCATGACCCAAAACCCATGGGAAAAGGGGAGCGTCCCACCCCAGTATTGCACTGGACGGATCCCTCAAGTGAGGGATTCGTGGGATCCGTGGAACAATAGACATTTTCTCTCTATAAATAGTGAGCCATTTCTTCATTGTTGCTCACCCATTTCTCACATACTTTCTCTTTGAGTTAAAAACTCTCTAACCCTAGATCCAAGTGATCTATGTATGTAGTTTTGTTTTTGTGTGATCCTCTAGGTTCCTACTAAAGGCGAGATCAACACCTTTGAAGTCAAGAAAGCTCAAGTCCATGAGTTGCCATGCTTCCTCATCATCAAGACTATTGAAGTTCTCTTGTTGATGGTTCTTTTCTTTTTCCTAAGAAGTGTAATGTTGAAGACATTTGTGAAAGATGTCTCAAGTGTCAAAACGAAGACATTAGTGAAGGGTGTCGATCGTCCGTATTATAAGCACTTGTGAAGAGTGCTTAAAAGTCAAGACTAGAGGCATTAGTGAAGGATGCCTAGAAGCCAAGACACAAGACATTAGTGAAGGGTGTCTTGAAGATCGAGTCGAAGGTATTAGTGAAAGGTGCCTAAGATGTACATTCGATATGGTGTGATTCGATGTACAAGATACATTAGTATTGGGTCAAAGGATATTGTTATCCTTATTGATATTATAATAAGGAGTAGATCTCCTTTGGGGTTAGGTGATTGGTGTAGTGTTGGGTAGTAGTTCCTCCATTGTAATGGAACTCGGTATCTAGCCTAGTACTTGATAAAGGGTAGGCGACGTTGTGATAGGATTGGTTCTCCTTGGTGAAAGGACCCGGTATCTAGCCTTGTACCGGATAAAGTGTAGGCAACGTTGTGAAGGTTTCTCCACCATAAAGAGTCGGTGTTGTGTAGTGATTACTTAACTCTCGAGTAGGTGACTCGGGGATTGGAGTAAGGCAAGGAAGGTGTCCTTGTAGCCGAACCACTAAAAATACTCGCGTTGTGGTTTTGTGCTTCTTACTCTTTATCTTTTCATTACATATTTATATTTCTATATGTTTGTTTATCAACATCCAACACACAACCAAATAGATTGACATAAGTCGATCTAAATAGTTTAAAACAAGTTTTAATTGGTAAAACTATTCAACCCCCCTTCTAGTTTCCACAGTATAAATGAGTGTATCGGAAGTATAAAGGTCGTCAGAAATCTACCACGAGCCCATAAACATATCATATCATATCATATCATATCATATCATAAGTAACCATGGAGTAGCTAGCTCCCAGAATGTGAAAGAAGTGTATTGCACACAACACCATTCACCATATAAATCATATCATATCATATCATAACAAATCTAGGATGCATCCATACGCCCCTGTACAAATCATAGTGGCCATAATCATATCATAAAGCACGCATAATATCACATAAAAGGGACGGTGTGGAACATCACTCGACCACACTAGAGTCATGTCAATGGTGCATCAAAGACGTGGCCATGTTACCTTCAGGGCTAGGAAACATATTGGCTCGGTTATCAAACTGAAGGGTCAAAAGCAATGTAACATAAAAGTTCATATCAAAGATTCAAAGCAAGGTCCAATATCAAAGGTTCACCAATCTAAAGTGTGCATAGCAAAGGCTCAATATCAAGGGTTCAATAAGACATAATACATGGATCATATAAGGAAGCCAAAATAATAAGGCTCAGAGCAAAGGCAATAATATCAAAGCTAATATCAAAAAGATGTGAAAGAATCATGAGAAACCTTAAGAAATAAGGTCAGAATATATGTACATGATTCAATAGCAAAGACATACACAAATAGATGAAACACAAGACACGGAAGATTACTCCTTTTTCGAGGGATCTACAGAAGTGAAAGGATATGCATTTATTAGATTTAGTTAATGTGTTTTATTCCGATTGAGTCTTTTAGGGTTTTTAAGTAACTTTCCATTTTAAGTAACTTTCTATTTTAGGCAGGTTTCTATATTTATTAGATTTAGTCATTTATGATGCAATTAATGTTAAATTAGGTTAACATGATGAAAATGATGATCATTATAGTTTAGGGTTCAATTTTGACAAGTTACAATAGTTTAGGGTCTAAAGTGTAAATATCACAAAGTATAGGGTCTAATGTGTAAATATTGCAAGTTCACTCATTTTACAAGTTTAGTCCATTCTCTTATCATTTATAACGAGCCGCCCTTCAAGTTCCATTGTTTACAAAACCAACCTTACACGTTTATACTTTACGAAATAAACCTTAACCTTTTATTAACATTAACACTCTTTTAAAGAAGCCCTAAACCATACTCGATTTCTATTTTCTTTTTAAACCGTTCGAAACCTAGACCTAACCAAGACACACGACCCACTAATGGTTCGCCTAGTCAAGACATGACAAGACCCCTTTTAAATCCATACGACACAAACAACCATTCGAAACTCTTTTGAAATCATTATCGATACTAGACGTAACTCAAGCTATACTCGTATATATATGTCCCCTTTTAACTTGTTACCAATTAATACATATGCAAGTGGTCGAATGGTTGTAGGGTCGAGCGGAGTTTCAAAACAGTAAGGTATATATGGACCAAGATATCATGCACCTCTTTTGATAGTTATGTGAATTTATTTTATGCCAATACTTTATCATTTGCAAGGTTTACAACGTGTATACAGTCCCCTATCCCTACGACATGAACTCAAGGAAAAAAAACAGGTTATCGGTCGTGCATGTGAAGGTCAAACAAAACCAAAACAGATTCACATAACATGCAAGCGGGTTGACAAGGGTTCAAACCGATTCACAAAGTGTTTTTAACATGGCTCGAAACAAGGTCTCAACAGAAACATTCATGGTCTAAATAATATGACCATTCCATTAGATATATAGGTGACTTAATACATGATCTCATGCGACTATTTAAGCTCGATACGAAAATAAATCAACGTGAATGAAACACGTATGAGAGGGTCGAACAGGTTTGGTTTATGGTGTGAAAATAAGGGTCGAACCATGCATACATTCCATTCATTATTTTTTGTGATTCAAAGCATGATTTCATGTGACAAAAGTTACTGTTTTATGTGGTGATTATATTTGATATATGCATGTATTCTTATGGGTATACTTACGACAGAAAACCAAGAAGCGAAGAAGAAAACATGGAAACAAGTTGAGGTTTACAAACCCTTGTGCTTGTCGAATGGAAGGATGAGAGAAACAAGGAACCAACTCATGACATCAGCTTCAAATCCATGACCAAGTCCTTCGAATCACCTTTTTGCTTTGCTTTGATCGAATGGAGGAGAGAAAATCACAGCTTGCCGTCACTTTGGTTTTGCTAGGGTTTTGAGTGTGAGAATTACTTTCGTGAAACGTAGGGTAAAAGAAAATATGGGAAGGTTATAAGGGGTGTTCGGTTATGCCGGTTCAAGGGAACAGAAAACATGGGCCAAACAAACTTAGTTGGGCTTTGGGTGGAGATATGGGATATGGGATGTGCAACATGGACAAGTACAAGGGAACTCCAACAGATATTTCACTTTCCAATTTACTAAAGTTATGGGCTTTTATAATTTTAAGTATTATGGGTTTTAAAATTTTAAGTGTCATGCATTTGTGTACTTAACAACATTCGGCCCATGCAAAGCTAAACAAAACGTGAGATGTAATTTTTTAGACGCAAGGTGTAAGTCGATCTCGTATATTTGGGTTTGGTAATCATTTAAAAGTTAGATTGGAATTTTATTTAATGACCTTGATGCATTTTACGTATTTTATAAATATTAAATTAGAGGGGCAAAATAGTCTTTTTACGTGTTTTAGATTTTCGGGTTTTACAACTCTTCCCCTCTAAAAGAAAATTTCCGTCCTCGAAAATTGAAATGAAAACGGATGAAGACAAACAGAGACATACCAGACTACGAAAGAAATGGGAATGACTTGATTTCGACATCTAGGATAGCCGCAGGCTTTTCACAGAATACAATTCATAATAAATCTGATTTAGCGAACATGAAACAAATAGGTGACGGATGATAGATGAAGTTACTTGCAGAGATACATGAAGCACGTATATACATGAGACAATTACGGTGGTAATGCTAAATGGTAGGAAACTTCCCAAATCGAATCAGGTTTTGAACAAACAAGGAACTTGCAAAAAGTCTGAGAAGCACATATCGAATTATCAATGCATCAAGAGTATGAAACTGAATGGGTATGACACCCGCACAATCGAGAATAATGTAAAGGCCGCCGACTTGCTCGAGAAGGTTCCTCATGACTCATTACTGACGATCCAAAGTAGCCTTAGGTTCACAAAAATGACAAGGTGCCACAATACAAATCATATTAACATAATGGATGAAAATCGAGATTTATCAAGAGACATAAAACACAACGCGAAGTCGTAGTAACACCGAGAAATCAAGCCATAGGACTCCATCTTCCAAACGCGCCCAATCATATGAAGCAGACGAATCTTCTCAGCATTTCAACGGTTGGAATGTAGACACCAATATGTGAGAATCTTGGTAGTAGTTTCACCGCATGACTAAAGTATGCCGGTCATACTTCTTCTGCTCATACGTCTTCTAAGTGTGCACCAGTTGAATCTCGTCTCCGTCTTTGTGCCTCTGGTTGATTCGTCCAACTCCCTCCAGCACCATCTTGATGTCTCCAGCAGCATTGCAGTCGGTGCGGCTTATGCTTCACGAACCTCTCCAATTAAGGAAACGGTTGCAGCAGCACAGGTTCGGTACCATTATCTTCGACTCCACGAGTAGTCTCCATCTAAATGATCGACAAACGAATGTGCGAAGATAAAATAACAAAATCAAATGCGAGAAGAAGAAGGTCGAATCAGCGAAGACAAAAGAATATCGAAGTTAAATATGGACGAAAATCAAAAGAATCGGAAAAGTTCGAAACAGACGGAAGCCTAATGTCTACCTAAGTCCTCATAGGTCAATCCTAAGGTCAACAAGATGAAGCCTGGGCTCTGATACCATAATTGTAACACCCCAACCCGACAAGGGTAGAAGTATCACGCATATGGTGTCAAATCAGAACATACATAAAGTAAACGCAAGCGGAAGTCTTATAAAATAAAATGCCAAGTCATCTAAACGAATGACTTACAAGGAAAAATACAAAATCCTATATGTCAAAAATGAAATGAAATATCAAAACAATTGCTCTTAAAAAATAGTCCAATAAGAGAGGGAAACAACAGGGTCGGATAC
>OU343219.1:228966536-229006042 GCA_910596185.1 Chrysanthemum makinoi | reverse complement strand
CTTATAATTTTTCATTAATTCCTTTAAAATAAAGATCAAGACCTGGCTTTGTATAACTCAAGTTTCAAGAAAAAGCTCCAAATATCTTGACATGTATATAAGAACATAGAAATCTAATACTGTAACTTAAAACCTTTCAATCTATTACATTATTTTTACTATAACCCAAAACATATATATAAAGATTCAGAACCCATCTGCATGAACATATATTACAATGTCACCAGACTTAATTACTTCCAGATGTTGATGCGGAGGCCGAGGGCCTCGGATTATGAGTCGTTATCCAAAACGGACCACAAGCTCGACTAGCCAGTTGCGGTAAACCCTCATCAACAAGCAACCGTTGCAACACAGTCTGCCGCCTCGCCTGCAGCCCATGCCCATTGTTTGGAGACGACACTGGTCGAAGATAAAAAACCAAATGAAAGATAGTGTCGTTGGGATGTCCAGGAAACTCTGAGTAACGATGTAGACGAATGCTACGACGATCAAGCATACTTCCACGTTGGGTACTTGTCGTTGTAATGGAACGAGGTCTTGGCCTTTCTGTGGGGTATGCATGACGACATATGGGACATGTGTTGTTTCTTGAAAACCAATTTAGGATACACTTCTGATGAAAGACATGATGGCAATCTGGTAATCGGATAATTTCGTTGTCCTGAGACGTGAGTTCGTCAATGCAGATGGGACATGTGCTGGTTGGAAGCATTTTCTGAGGCGGTTGTTGACGGTGTTGGTTGTGAGTAGCTGGTGGAGGAATGCAGAGGATATTGGTAGTGACATGGTGGTGAAGTTAAAAGGTTGATTGGAAGGTGATTGTTTATGGTGTATGTGTGAATTGGTAGATTTGAATTCTGAATTTAAAAGTCAAAAGATGTTACATATATATAGTTGGAAGTGTGAAAATGACTGATATTGATGTCATGGTATGGTAGTAGTTACAATAAATTTGTATATCTGAAATTAATATATGTGATTACAGTAATATGACTTTCAACCAATCAAAATGAGCTAATTATAAACTTTCATACATAAAATCTCAAGTTCGAACTTCACGATGTAAGTATCTTACGTGGTAAATGAAGAGATTAAGACACTCGCGAAAATACTCAACTTTAGTCGCGAACATGTAACTTGCGAAAGTGCCCTCTTCGAAATGGCAAATGAAGAGATTGAGACGCACGAAAAGACTCCTTAGTCGCGAACATGTAACTTCCGAAAGTGCCCTCTTCGAAAATTGAATAAGAAAAACCCTCATCAAAATTGTATCACACTACGTAATATGTATTAGCATGTGGTGTTATATTAGCATGTGTTACAGTAATATATTAGCATGTGTTATATTACTGTAATGTATTAACATGTGTTAGAAAAATCTCATTAAATTGTATTACAATAATATAGTAATTGCTTATGTAACACATGCTAATATATTACTGAATTATAACATATATTGTATAATATCAGCATGTGTTAAATAGACTATATATTGTATGTATAACATTATTAAATGTAATATGTAAAAGTTACATCTCGCACAAATATAACATATAAATAATCTTTTTAGTAAAAAAAATAAACATACTGAAATTTAGAAAGAAAACAAAATCCATAAGAAAAGCTGAATTTGATTTATAAGATAGCTCGAGTTTTACCACGTGATAAAATTAGGTCACATTAAAATAAAAGTCAAATTGGACACTTAATTAGCCAAAATTTGTTTCTGGTTTTCGGAGAAATGAAGTCATAAAAGCAAATGTTTCCAAAATGAAAAAAGAAAGAAAAAACTTGAGGTAATTTATCAAACTTTAAGAGTTAAATTTAAAATAAAATTATCAATTAATTGGCCAATAAACTTGCAATCAAGTACAAAACTGTAGAAACTAATTAGGTGGGAGGGAGTCCAAGTTTCTTACCCTAATACCCTGAGGGTGTCACGTCACCTCCATCCAATAAAAACATTCCAACTCAAAACTACCCCAATACTACCCTAACACTACCCTAACAAGGCCGGTGGTCTTAGATCCGATCCTACCCTAACACTATATTTCATAAAAAGACAAAAAAAAAAAAGAGAACAAAGCTTATTTCCCAACGTTCTTCTTCGGACTCGCATAAATCCAACCCGAGACACCAACCCGAGCTCGGCGGAATGGTGTAGCCGCTCGGTTTCAAGTACCCGCCCCCCTACCCGAGAGCCACTCCGTGGTACCTAAAGCATTGATTGTAAAATTGTCAGTTTTCATAATTTTTATTAAGTTTATAAGTTTAACGAATACCCATAAGCTTTATAGTTTTTTATAGAGTAAATCACATTATTCGTCCCTGTGATTTGGCTGAAATTATATCGCAAGTCCCTCAACTTTTATTTTTGCATGATGAATCCTTATAATAAAGTTTCCTAACACTATACATCCCTATCCCTAACAGTCGAGGGATGTGTGATGTGATTTCGGCCAAACCGCAGGGACGAATGGTGTTAGAGATAAGGATGAACTGTGTTACAAAACTTCATTATAAGGATTCATCATGTAAAAATGAAAATCGAAAGACTTGCGATGTGATTTCAGCCAAACCACAAAGACAAACAATGTAATTTACTCTTTTTTATATAAAGAAACTTTTATTATTATTATTATTATTATTATTATTATTATTATTATTATTATTATGAACGTCACTTTCTTAGAAACTCAAAGGATTTACAAGAAATTAGTGGGGAGCCGAGATACTATATGAACGTCACTTTATTATTATTATGAACGTCATTTTATTAGAAACTCAAAGTATTTACAAGATATTATTATTATTATTATTATTATTATTATTATTATTATTATTATTATTATTATTTAATAAAAACATCTCATTAGAAAACCAAATGAAGTTTACAAGAAATTGGTGGAAAACCGAGACACTAGTTGGACTCCCACTCTTTCTGAATACAAAAACTTAGTCTATGAAAAATAAAAACACCACTTTTGACATTATTCGAGTGGCTGACAACAACAGTCTTGATGCGTGAAAGTGTATCTAAGGCATCCGCATCAAGCTCCCCGAAAGTGAAAAAAGCAAATGGAATAAACTTATAACCGTTTTCCTCACATTTGGATACATTTTTTTTATTATTATTATTATTATTATTATTATTATTATTATTATTATTATTATAATTATTGATATTGTAATTATTATTTTTAGTGTTCTATTATTATTATTATTATTATTATTATTATTATTATTATTATTATACCATCATCTACATATCATCATCATAAATATTGTTATTATCCAAACTTCGTATATGCACGAAATTATAATTATCAAAATGAAAAAACAAGTTACTATAATACCTAAATAAATGCATGAGATGTACATATGACAATAATTTATGTAGTTTATTATTTCAGATTTTCACATCTATACTAGATACTCCTTCTGTTCTTAAATAAATGTTCACTATTGACTTTTTAATTCTTTGTTTTACAACTTTGACTTTAAATTATTTTGTTTGTGTTATGTAATACTTCGTGCAAAATATATGAATGGATTGAGTTTTAAATATATTTTTATTAGTATAATTTTCATCAAGTATTGCATAACACAAACAAAATAATTTAAGGTCAAAGTTGAAAAAGAAGACATTAAAAGTCAATACAAGACAATTTTTTTAGGGACGGAGGGAGTATAATAGAAGGAAGACTATCTCTCAAAATTTTAAGACTTACAAGAAAAGAAGCATAGTGTACAACACTTTAATGCACATAATTTTCAGACGTATAAGAAAAGAAGCATAGTTACACCACTTTAATGCACATATTAAAAAAACACCACATTAATGCTATTTAATGTAGTCAATTAATACTGGTCAATAAATACAATTAATAAAGTTATTAAAACACCTCTTACATAAGAATACAAATTATCAAGCATATTGTACAACCAAATTAAACACAATTAATGCATTAAATATCACTAATACAAATAATAAAACACATTATACAAATATTCAAGCATGAATGGGCAACGGGCCAAATGGGCTTGAGCTCGAACGGGAACGAGCTAAACGAAATTCTTGAAATCCGTAAATTTATTATCAAAAAAAACATAATAAATGCAAGATTCGCCAGAAAATTTTATTTCATGGTACCCGCCGTCGCAACGCGCAAAAACCCTGCATTAAATGTCACTATTACAAATAATAAAGCACATTATACAAATATTTAAGCTCGAGCGGTCAAGCGCGAAAAATAGGCTTAAGCCCGAATTGCCACGGGCCAACAGGCTCGAGGCGGGGCACAGCCAAAGCGAACGCGGACCAAGCGGGTTCGATTCGAATGGGCACGGGCTAAACGAAATTGATATCCATAAATTTATTGTTAAAAAGAACATAATAAATTAAAATACATGATTTATCGAAAAAATTTATTTCAGGGTACCCGCCGCCACAACTCGTGGGTACCCTGCTATCTATACTACTTAAGCTAGACGCAGTGGATTAAAAAAAATCGGTCGGTCTTCAAAAAAAACACACGACGACCGATATTCACATCGGTCGAGTCGAGTGTGGAACGTGGTCGTCAAATCGGTCGAGGCAACATAAATTCCAACATCGGTTGGATTTTCAACCGATTTCAAATCTTACTTTTCCGATTAATATCCGACCGTTTGCATTAAAAAAAAAAAAAAAAAACTTTTTTTTAAACTTTACCACTTTACATCCCATAAATACCAACCTCAAACACAATTCAACCTCAAACTACTTCTCATCTATATTCACTTCCAACCTCAATCTACTTCTCATCCAAATTCAACATGTCAAAAAAAAAAAATACCCCACAATAAAAAAACCGACGATCACAACTACCCCAAAATGCATCGGATTTTAATTTCTCTTCGGAAAACAACTTTGAATTAACCGGCATAACACCACCACAAAACCGGGGTATTCGCTTTCTTCCACAAACTTTTGAATGTCAATCACAACTAGCACAACCCAATCAAAACCAAAACCGTTTTACGTTAGC
This sequence comes from Chrysanthemum makinoi, assembly GCA_910596185.1. NCBI lineage: Eukaryota > Viridiplantae > Streptophyta > Magnoliopsida > Asterales > Asteraceae > Chrysanthemum > Chrysanthemum makinoi. Next base: position 229,001,009 of record OU343219.1, on the reverse strand, counting down.
ACCGTCCATTTGTCCCACCACAACGTCCTTACACGATTCACGCCAAGAACCAGTGGGTCGTCGTATCGTCCTAACATGGACTTCATTTATCCTTCCTAACCGTATCAACCTTATTCCCCGCTTCGTAGTACTAATCTTGGAATGGATTTGGAGGATTATATGCCTGAGTATCCGACCTAAAACTATCCAAGTCAAGATGCTTCGATGGGGCAAGGTTCGGGTCACGGTTCGTACACGGTTCGTACAAACGATTCCATTCCGTTGAAGACGATGATGATGAAAAAACCGACGATGCTGAAGATATGTCCCCCATCAAAACAAAGAAGCCTTCAAGACATGCTTCAAAGGCGAAGGACAAAGACAAGAAGCCCGAAGCAAGCAAGGACAAAGGCAAGAAGGTCTCCGAACCATGGACAAAGGCAGAAGAGATCACGCTTTGTAGAGCTTGGGTTTATGTGTCGGAAAACTCGGCGAGAGGAAACGCTATGAAGAGGCACCGCTTTTGGGAGGAGGTGATAGCGTATTTTAAAAAGGAAACTGGCTCAGATAGAACATACGACTCCATCACTACCAAATGTAAGAATAGGATTCGTAATAGAGTTGGGAATTTTTGCGCTATTATTAATAATGTCAAGAAAAATCATGGAAGTGGTGAGAATGATGTAGACGAAAAACAAAAAGCTCTTAGAGAATACCGTATGATGTACGGTCATGATTTTACCTTGGAGGAGTGTTGGGAAATTTTGAGGGGTCATGATGTTTGGAAGAATTGTGAGATGCCGGCTTTCCTAACGAATAGTCGGAAGAAAACAAAGGGTTCTACAACTACCTCAGGGTCAACCCAAGGTCCTTTGAATGTCCAAGACGTTGATGATTCTGATGATGAGGAAGATACTAGAGAATCACGACCAGAAGGTCATAACGCAGCAAGGAAGAAATCATCCTCCTCCTCTCGTGATTAACCATCAGAATCATTTATTGATTCGTTAGCCAAAACCTTCTTCAAATTCAAGCCGTCAAAAGGGGAAAAAGCTAAGGGTAATAAGGGTTTAGAAGATGCGTACATAAGGTTGAGGGAAAAAGAGCTAGAGATCAAAAGAGAGAAACTTGAGCTCCAAAAAAAGACGATGGACCTCATGACGCTATCAAAACGGGATACTGAGACATAATTTTCTCAGATAACAGTCGACCCAAATCTGACCCCACGACAACTAGAAGAACTGATGAAAGTCAATGAAACAACCAAGGAACGCTACAGTTTAGATTATTAGTTTAAGTTTGTAATGTTTATGATGCGCGTATAACGCGTTCGGGGTCAAAGGAACTTCCTTTTCGTTGAGCAAGTTTTTCGACACCCTAGGCAGTGAACCTAATCGTTGTAGTGTAGTATTGGGTAAGCCTCAGGTATTGATATCGTTCTCTAGGGGAACATGAATGCTAGTGAGAGATGTACTACGCTAAGGTTTGGGGTTGAGGAAGATTATTTTTTTATCTTTTTATAATTTTTTAGAAAGCTAAGGGTAAAATCTCAGGGTTTGGATTTGGGGGTTTTGGTACTTCTACCGATTACTCTACTAATCTAATTATCTAAACTAAGAGGTAGTCTATGTCTATTTGATGTGTGCTCGTATGATGATTAAAAATGTGTCTACCTAGATACTATTACTCCCTAGTTATCTTTTATTGGTGGTTGAATTGTCACGTCCTTATTCTTAACGCGTTGTGTTTTCTAAGGTCGTAAGGTATGCTTTTATCCCTAACTCTTTGAGACTACCTTAAGGTTATTGCCTACAAAATCTCTAGGATTCGTAAACTAACTCTAAGATTATCTTTGGATGTTTAGTCTACAATTACGCTAGGTGGTTATAAACTAAGTTTCACAAAGATTACTCAAGCATTAAAAACACAACGATAGCCTATTGCACTCATAAGTCAATTAAAATTAAGATAAGGGACAACCAATCAATAATTAATAAATAGGTTTCATAGATCTAAGCAAACACACAAGAAATTTAGCCGGACATGTTAAACATGTAAGCATACACACATACAATCGAAGACATAATGAAATCAATGAAGTAAATTACTTATCTTGATGTAAAATAGGGTATGCGAACCCTAAGATATTGTCCAAACCGGACCAAAATCGTTTTAGGTTTTTACTCCACAAGTCTACCTCCTAAAATTCTGAAAATTCGATTTCTATATATAATTTTACAACTCACCTTATAGTTGGGACGCCGTCAGATCGCCGTCATTAGGGTTTCGTCTTGGCCAATTCATCATTGGGACGGCATCGCGTTGTGGTTGTGGACGCCGTCGGTCTTCAGATGACGTCGTCACGAATCTGGATCTAGGTCGTCGAGAAGGAAAGTCTTCGTGGCATACTCTTTCAAAGCCGACGGCCCGTCGGTGTAAAATAGAAAAATCGCTACTCAGTCGTCACAAATTCAATTACATAAAGAAGGACGGCGTCGCCCTCTGTTTGGGACGCCATCATGTGTAATTCCAGCAGCTTGAGTGTCTTGATCTTGACTTAGCCATTTTCTTCATATATTCACTCATTTTCGTCCAAAAATGCATCATTCCAATATTTTGCTTCCAAGAGACCTAAAAAGTAAAAAGAAACAAAATTAAGCAAGACAGATATAAAAGTGGGCGATTAAGGGCTTAAATGACCCCTTAAAAGTGTATGTTTTAAATCCTATCGAGTTTATTTTATTTTAGTATTGTAATGTTTATTTTAATTTGAATGAATTTAAACTTGTTGTTTAAAATGTTTGAATTTAAATAATAATAATAATAATAATAAATCGGTCATCATCATTTGTGGCAACTTAGATGTCTGGTCATTTGGAGAGAAAGCTGATGTGGCACCCGGTGACCTGGGTCATGACTGTGTCCAGCCTTATAATGCATTTAAGCATTTCTCTCCTATTAAATTTTTAAGATTTCCTAATATAGATATTAAGCAAATACAAGTGAACAAACATTATTTACAAGTATATTAAGCACAAATAATTCTCATATAAAAATACTATCTTTTTTACTTACAATTAATACACCCCTTCACCAATAAATACAAATCATTAAGCACAATGTACACACAAATGTAGCACAAATGCACAAAAAAAACTACTCCAACTCCACTTCTTTTCTTTGCAGTAAACCAACGTTTATGATTTGTAGTCGTGTATGGATGGCACAACATATTCTTCATTTACTTTTGTTTATTCTAAATGATACAACCCATCATCTCATCAACAACAACTAAATAGTTACAACTTCAACTAACAACAAACCACAACAAAACTCATGTCTTTCTCAAAAAATTTAAACAAAAAAATAATAATAGATACAAGAACAAGAACAAAATCTCGGTTTTGGTTTTCGAAATACTCGTAGATCCTTAAAGATCCAACAAACCCTTCATTGATCTTGGAAAAAACAAAATTCGAAACCATCTACCTGGTTTGCGAGTCACAAACAAGATTCAAAGAAATTGTTGTTTTTCCTTTTCATGGGTCAAAAATAAGAAATAGAAGGGTGCTTATTGTGTTTGTATTTCGATATGAAGACAAGAAACGAGAATCATCAGTGACAAGTTTGTATTTGTCGTTTGGATTAGAGAAAGCGGGGATTTTGGTGGTGGGATTTCGGTTTTAAAATTTCTTGAAGATGAGATGGTGACTTTATGAGTTTATGAGATTGAGATGAGAGAAAAGAGATAAGAGGTTCTTTGGTGAATAAGAAAATAGGGCAACATTAGTCTTAGTATCATTTAGGGTTATTTGCAATAATAGGGTCTTTATTAATGTTTGTTAAAAAAAAATTATATTTGGCCGAGTACTACGAGTTGCACTGGGTATCAGGCAAATGATTTTTTGAGTTATCAATATTTGTTTTGGTTACGACTATAAGTGGGTGCACTAATACTTTTATATGAAATACTAGGATATTGCTTAATAATATTACAACAAAAAATCTCTTTTTCTATAAAGTTATTGTCACGATAAAAATAAAGTAATAATATATGTACGTCAAAAAATTTAATTTCATGATAACCGCCACCGCAACGCACGGTCACCTTGCTAGTATGTTTATAACAGCTTAAAAATATAGTAATAATATATGTACGTCAAAAAATCTCTTAAGAATAGCTTTTTACACGAGCCACTAAACGACGACTCATGATACGGATATTGATTGTCCTCCTATGTAAAGCTTAAAGTTAGGATCTCCGAAAGATTATTACTTTTACAGGTCGCGTTTAATAACATGTGCGCACCCGGGTTCAAAGATTAAATACGATCAGAATTATTACGGTTCCATATTTAAACTAATAATTTAAACTACATTTGATTTATTTTAGACCTTGGCGTGCATAATACGGAGTATTTACTAGTAGGGTACCCGCGCATTGCAGCAGCGGGTACCTTGAAATAAAAAATTTTGATGAATAATATATTTTAGTTTATTACGTTTTTTTTAACAATAAATTTACTGATATTAAGAATTTCGTATAGCCCGTGTCCGTTTCGGGCTCGAACCTGTTGGCCCGTGTCTGCTGGGGCTCGAGCCCGTTTGGTCCGATCCCGTTCGGGCTCAAGCTCATTTGGCCCGTTGCCCGTTCGGGCTTGAATATTTGTATAGTGTGCTTTATTATTTGTAGAAGTGAAATTTAATGCAGGAATTGTGATTAATTTGGTTGTACAATATGCTTGATAATTTATATTTCTTATGTAAGGGGGTGTTTTAATAACTGTATTAATTGTATTTATTGACCAGTTAAATAATTGACTACATTAAATAACATTAATGTAGTGTTTTGTTGTACACTATGCTTCTTGTCTTATACGTCTGAAAATTTTGTGCATTAAAGTGCTGTACACTATGTTTCTTTTCTTGTAAGTAGTAGTCATTATAGTCATTAATAACATTGACCACTTTAATAGCATTAATGTTGTAAGTCTTAAAATTACATCATGCTTACTTTGTTGTACACTATGTTTATTTTGTTGTAAATCTGAAAATTGGTTGCAGCTATTGTACATTGTGCTTAAATGGTTGTAATTTTTGGTGAAGGAGTGTTTTTAATAGCATTAATGTTGTTTCATAGAATTTTGGTCTTAAAATGACACCACTATTTATTTTGTTGTACAATATGCTTACTTTGCTGTAATTCTGAAAATTGGGTGCATTAAAGTGTTGTAAACCATGCTTAATTTCTTGTACGTCTTAAAATTAAGAGTGAGGTGCCTTCGTGCATTATAAGTAGTATAGATATAGATAACCATTTTATTTTATAGCGTCCTTCCATCTCTATGGCCCAGCATACTGATATACGCGTGCAAGTAATAGTGTTGAACTTTTAACATGACACGAAAATAGGACATGAATCGAACTGTTTTGAGTGATTTTTTAAAAAATGGGTAAAATAGGCGTGGCACAATAAAAATCAGGTTGGTTTAGAGTCTACCTCATTGCAAATAGAAGCATTTTGTTCCTCTAAACCATCTCTTACCACTAGATTGATGATATGAGCACAACACCTTAAATACATATACTTGCAATCTAACATTGCGTTAGGTCATTTAAGCAAAGTGTGTAACCTCCTTATTGCCCCATCATTAGATGACGCGTTATCAACCGTAACCACATTCTTGTAAACAACGATAAACTAAGTTTCCTATCGTCACACCCTTATGATTCGATATTCGACAAAACTTAAGAATTTTATTTCTTAATTTCCAGCTATCATCAACCTAATGAGCTGTAGGACACATATAGTTATAGTTTTGCACGGACGTCCATGTGTCGGTAGTAAGATACACGGTTTGGAATTTTAAAAGATTCTTGAGCTTTTGTGCTTCTTCTTGATATATGGACAAAGCATCTCTAGCAACCGTCCACCTAGATGGAAGTTCAAATTCAGAATTTGCTTCCTACATTAACTCCGAAAATCCCTCATCTTCAACAATACTAAGGGTCGATTGTCTTTGATGCACATCCTAGCTACGGCTTTTCTACAACGTTCTTAGTTAAAAGAGTGAGAAACTAAACTACCTCCAGATTCGCCCATAGTAGCATGCTTGAAACTTATTGTTGTTTGTTTCTTCTTATCTTTAGTTCTATAAAGGGGTGAAGTTACACATACAAAATTTAAATGATGACCCAATGTGCTAGTACCATTCTGCTTTGACTTCGTTGCGAAGACCATACTACAATAAGGACATGTAGTTGTGGTAGCACCCTCTTCGAGCATCGGAAAATGATCCCACACAAACGATTTAAATCAACCTTGCTTTTTTTTTCTTCTCATCGACACGTTCATTAGCACCTTCATCAATATTCTCATTAACGTGTTCATTCGCATTTTCACTATCTACATCAATTACCGGCGCCTTCCCTTTGTCCATACTTGAGCCGGATGCCTTGCTACTGATGGTTTCATCAGCTGAAATAAACAAGAAATTTTAGACATCTAATATAAGCATTAAAAGCATACACCGGTTCATATAATCTTATTTGGTATCAAAGTTTCCTCATGCCTCAACATGCACTAGCAATTGATGGTGGTTATAAGTTATTACCTGGATTCTTATATCAATTCTATTACTAACTCAAGACCATTATTGAATTGAATATGTTTCAAAAGAATTTTTATCTAAAGAGTTGCGATCACAACCTTTTTGGAATGATTTTTTAGAAGGTTACAACACCTGAAAATTAATTCATATGCTTGTTCAATTTTTATTGTCATCAGTTTACTCTATGTTAAAACAGCTACTAATATGATTTACAAAATATGGTTTGGGCACAATCAATACGCCAATCACGAGAAAGGACATGAGCAAGCTATTTGGTTTACAAAATATGATAACAAAAAGTTTCACTTCAATACCTCTTACAAGAACAAATAACTAAATCGGAAAATTGGTAGTTAAAGTAAATAAGTGGAAACGAACTAGATTGTGTGTGCATTGGATCATACATGCATGAATTCTATACAATAATAGAACAAGAACAATGCCACAATTAGATTATAAGTTTAAAGTGATTATAACTTATAAGAACATAGACTTTCCAATAAAAATGAAAGCTTAAAGTGATCGAAGTGGCACCAAGGCTAAATGACAATGGAGGTTGTAAAGTTTCACTTTCAGTAGAGAAGATGAAAGATTTAGGGTTAAGCCATTTAGTTCCCAAGACAACCGGTTAGATGAATGTTTTGACGTTTGGTTTTCCCATATATTTCAAATTTGATCCCTCCTTTTAGTCATTTAGTAATTAGTAATATATTTATAAATAAAAAATATTATAACTAATGAAAACGGTTTGGTTCGGTTTTTATATCAAAATCGAAGCCGAACCGAAAATTGATTATATGAAAAGTAAAACCAAACAATCAGTTTTTAGTTTCGGTCGATTATTTTGGTTCGGTTCGGTTTCGTTTTTTTTCTCACCCCTAATAAAAACGGATGAAAACGGATAAAAACGTAAGAAAAACGTACAAAACGGGCGAAAACGTATAAAAACGGATGAAAAACGTATAAAAACATACGAAAACGGATAAAAACGTATCTAAAGTCGAAAAACTTTAAATTATAAATGTTCGTTATTATAAAGGATAGACGTTGCGACAGTTGTTAACTAAGAGGGCTAACATGTAAATTATAACAGAATATACTTCACCCCGTTAGAAAAAAGACCATGAATGTTATTCTTTTGCAATGAAAGAGACGATTCATGCAACTTTAGAGTTTGAAGGATAATATGTGAAACTTTTGATAAACCACAGACACCATTTATGTAATTTACTCTTTTTTTAACTTACATATTTGTAGGGGTGTTCATCGGTTCGGTTATCGGGTTATTCGGTTCGGTTAGTTCAGTTACTTTTTTTTTTCTAGGTCAAATCGAAAACCGAACCGAACCGAACCGAATTCAAATTTGACTCAACCGAACCGAATAACTGAAAACCGAACCCCTAGAACCGAAAACCAAACCGAATAACCCGAATTACATACTTTTAATTATTATTTTATTTAATTATATATTTTTTTAGTACAAAATTTATTTTCAAACTTAAATAATAATATATTTATACTAAAAAAGAGTTTTAGTAATTTTTTTCATATAAGTACATAGAAAATGTTATATACGTAGTATATACTAAAAAAAGAGTTTTAGTATTTTTTTTTTGGCAAATGACAAAAAAATCATCGAACTTGACACTTTTTATGATTGTGTGTAGCCATTATTTTTTTCTTATTGTATGTACTGAACTTTCAAAATTCGATTATTGTGTGTATTTTGTGACCATTTTACCCTTAATTTTTTCAAATTTCGAAGTGTAAAATGGTCATTTTACATGGCAGAATAGTCACAAAATACACATAATGATCGAAATTTGAAAGTTCATTACATACAATAAGAAAAAATAGTTAGCACATAATCACATAAAGTGTCAAGTACGATGCATTTTTTTGTCATTTGCCATTTTTTTCACATATACATAGAAAAAATATATATTTATAAGAATTCGATTTTCGGTTTTCATTGTCATAACCATATCCAAACCGATAACCGAATATTTAGTTTGGTTCAGTTCGGTTATGAAGAATTCAGTTTGGTTACGAATTCAATTCAGTTTTTTTCGATTCGATTCGGTTTCAGTTTTCGATTACTGTGGATATTAGCCGATCCATGAACACCCCTACATATTTGATGTTTATCCAACTAAAACAAAAAAAACAAGAACATATATTATCACAACCACCACTCAAACCCACTTTCCCAAACACAAAACATTCCCAATGGAGCTAACACTAAATCAGCTAAAACAATACGACGGATCAGATCCATCAAAACCAATCTACATAGCAGTCAAAGGCCGTATATTCGATGTCACAACAGGAAACTCATTCTACGGACCAGGCGGATCATATGCCATGTTTGCGGGTAAAGACGCGAGCAGAGCATTAGCTAAGATGAGCAAGAACGATGAAGATGTTATTGGGTCGCTTGATGGGTTGACTGATAAGGAGATGGGTGTTCTTGCTGATTGGGAGAAGAAATTTGAAGCTAAGTATCCTGTTGTTGGTACTATTTCAGGATTTGCAGCTTGATTGTAATTGTTGGTTTTTTTAAATATGTTGTCATAATCATAAGTGATGTGTTGCTATCTTTGGATTTAGCTAATGATGATGTAATTGGGTTTGAATCTTTGTAAGTTTTTTTTTTTTGTAATATGTTATGTCTTGAATTATGTTTTTTTTTTTGGTAATCATGGTTTACGTGGTTTGAACTCACCGCCACGCAGACTCAAACCGGGTAAAGCCGATGTAACCACTTAAGCGTTGTTTGCACCTAGCAGAAATTGACGAGGTCTCTCACGTCTTAGTGATGATGGTCAGAAGACTTTTGCAACTAGGCGATCTCTGACTGGTTTGGTTTGTTTTATTTGTTTATTGTTTGGTATTGCTTATATTAAGTGTTAGGCAATTGTATTATGTGGTTACAAAGCAGATAAACCAAACACTCTAACCAGATAAGCACTTCAGAAATAAGTGAATCCAACCACCCACCAAGTACTTTAAGTAAGCAAATCACCCCTGTGTTTATCCGCTTAAGTTAATGGTTGAAAAGCTTCTTTCACTAAGCGGTTGTGAGATTGCTTGTTTCCAGACGATTACTCTATGTTCTAGTATTGTATGTTTGTAATGCAAATTGACCCGTTGAAAGGAAATGTATAACTCCATTCGATATATTTGCCTATTAATTGGTAGAAATTGACACCTCTATGGCTCTATGTGGTATGTAATTCTGATGTGGTTGTGACCATTAGTTACACCTGTATCTGGTGTGTAATTCTGATGTAGTTGTCTAGCAAGACTTTAACACTTAACCTTTTGATTAATAAACTTATTTGGTGTTTCGGAAGCCATGATGACCAAAATGCCTTTTATTGGTCACTGGATGATGATAATGGGAAAGTATTTTTGCATTTTTCCAAAGTCAATGGGTTTAGGTTGTTTCATCAAGGCCAATTTAGAAGCAGTGCATGATGCGTTGTTGGTTGTGAATGCTAAAGGAAAATTGATACTACGCCAGTAAAATTATAGTCTTTATTGACTTTTGGTCTTTCTTTTGGCTTGGACCTAAATATTTTTATTTGTGTTATCTGATAGTTGATGAAAAAGATATCGATGAGAATACATTCAAAAACTCAATACATTCATATAATTTTCATCAAGTATTATATAACACAAAACAAAAATATTTAAGGTCAAAGTTGTAAAGGAAAGACCGAAAAAGTCAATAGGGGACTATAAATTTGGGACGGAGGGAGTAGTATTTAGAACTATTGGTATTGTGTGGCTCAAAGGTGGTTGCGGATTGAGTAAATGGGGACATTGATTTCATATGTGCAACTTAGTCATTATGAATTTATAGACAAGGATAGGGATAGGAAGTTGTAATAGGAGATTAGTGGTTTTATGTCAAAGGTAGAGCAATAAGGAGGTGTGTGTTCTTGCCAGTCATCGCAATTTGAGACTGGGTAATCCAGTACTGTGGATGTGTGCATCTTTTTTGAGTCGGGTTTTTAAAGCTGAATGTAGGTCGGATATTTTGGCGGGTTAATCCTTGGGAAGCCTCCTGTAGTCCTTTGGAACCTCTTGTTAAAACTAGTTGTCAGTTGTCACACCTCTCTGCAGATTGCAAGCCATCATCATTATAAGACACCATTGTCGTTTTCATTTTGCCACACTATTGTATAAAACATGATACCTGTACAAAAGCGAAAAGTTGTTAACTATTAGAGGCATTTCAAGGTTTTGGGTGGTGTGAGAGAAAAAGAGGAACACCAGAATTCTTTGGTAACTAAGAAAAAAAGTTGAGCTTTATCGAAATGAACTAATAAGCTTAAGCTATTCTGTTGGGCCTTTGGAAAGTGTCTTCAACCTTCAAACACATGCCAGATATATACATGCCCAAGTTAGGAGTAACCTATGTAGTACAATACAGTAAATGTTCATTCAAATCTTTTCCAGCAACCGGCAAGTTTTAATACTACTATACGAAACCATACTCCAGGCCCAAGTCATATTATGTGTCCAAACCCCAAAATCCCAATTATGTAGAGTTAATTCTTTAGGGAAATTTGCAAAATTGTGACGATAGACTATGGGTATGTTTGGCGCAATGGGCGGGGGTTGGGGTTGGGGCTGGGGTTGGGGTTGGGGTTGGGGCTTTTATTATAAGCCGAAGATGAAATTTGTATTTTTATAAACTTGTTTGGCAAATGGGTTGTGGTTTATTATTGCAAAATTACTAAAAAAGACATAATTAAATGAGTTTTATGGTATATGTTAGATATTTTTGTGGGTAAATATTTAATTGATGGTTCATAACCCCAGACTAAAGTTTTTAGCCCCTTTTATGGGGCTAAAGTTTTAAGCCCTTTTAAGGGCTTATGATTTTATAAGCCCGCATGATAAGACGACTTATTTTATAAGACGACTTATTTTAGAAGCCCAAGCCCCTCCCCAAACACATCCAATATTTATTTTTAACTTGACTCAAATTTAACTATTACTATTTTTTGATATTCCGTGATTACTCTTTCCGTACATACAACACAACTTTTACAGACTCTTACACCATTTCCTACCCATTTATTTTCGAGTTCGATGCTTTTGCTTTTGTACGCATCGCAACTGAATTTTATTACGAAATGATTTTTATAAGCCTTAAAGTTTAAGGATCGAAATTTTTAAAATTTTCTATCTGAACAAATTGATCTCAAATGAAAGAAGATTAGGGTGGTGTCATTCATGCCATCCATACCTCACTCATACTTTTATAGTGGCAACCATGATTCCATACCTCACTTAATTTTATTTTTTTATTTTTTATATTCATAACTATATTAAACAATTTAATAAAAACATAATATTTCATTAATAATTAAAAGAAAATTACATAAAACTTAGAAAAAAATTACATCACCGTTGAAATAAAAAGAAAATTACACTAGTCATCGAAGTATGGTAAGTCTTGAGCCGCTACATGCTCCGTAAGATCATATCGGAGACGATTATGGATACCTTCGTCGAGTAACTCCCTGTAGTACACTTGTCATCGTAAAGCTGGCGCGATCGGTGATCCATTATATGAACCGGTGATATTGCCATATCGTCGTCTTTTAAAATCATATTGTGGAATATAATACGATATAAGCGAGGAGTCTAATCTTTTCGACCGACATAGCCGGAGAGGGCGGTGAGAATCATCCATTTTGCTTTAAGCCGCTCAAAAGCTCGTTCGACATCCTTTCTTGCAGACTCTTGTAGCTTCTTGAATCTCTTTTCCTTCAGGTCAGTGGGATACTTATATGCTTTAACAAATGTTGAATACGTAGGATAGATTCCATCGGTAAGATAATATCCACGTTTGTAAAGCCGTCCATTTAGAGAAAATGAATTGTTTGGCGCTGTTTCATTTCGCCTAGTAAGATATAACGGAGATTGATTCAAAACATTGATGTCGTTGTTTGCACCGGGAGGACCAAAAAACGAATGCCAAATCCACAAATCATTTGAAGCGACGGCTTCAAGCATAATAGTCGGGTATTGGTGATCACCTCTCTTATATTGGCCTTTCAAATGCCCAGGACAATTTCACCAAACGAAATGTGTACAATCAATGCTACCAAGCATTCCAGGAATGTGATGTTTTTCTTCATGTGCCTCGAATAACCGTGCAATGTCATGGGCTGTCGGCCTACGTAAGAACTCTCGACCATATAATTCAATTATCGCATGGCAAAAATGATCAAGGCAATCTCCAACAAAATATTAAATTAAAAAAAAAAAAACCTTAACTTTTAAAATCCGAATTTAGAAAATAGTAAAAAACCAAATTTAAAAATAACTATGTGAAGATTAACCTGACGTTCTTCGTGCCATGTTTAAATAGTCATCAAATCTATCCGGAGGTTCATCCGTTCTGAGTTCTTAGAATGGTCGATGTGCATTTTTGTAACGCCGTGAAACTTTTTTTCCCCTTGCGTCTTGGGCCTCTTGAAACCATTCAAATATCGCTTCAACATCACCAACAATTCATAAAAACAAGCTTTTATTCATTCGAAATCTATCACGAAAGCGGGTGAGAGACTGCCCCCGGGTTTCGGTAGTGCTTGAGTTTGCCGTGTCTTCAATGAAATCGCGCACGGCTAAATAGGTTTCTAGGGTACTACCGGTGGAATAAAATGTGAGGAGGATGAATTGATATTTATAAAGGGGATTTTTTTTTTCAAGCATGCAACGGACAAAATTTTGAAACAAAAACACACGCTCCCTCACCATGCCAATTCGGCAATGTATACCGAAGCTCCCTCATACGGAACCAAACCGCACTCCAGGCAACAATGTTGCCGATCGGTTTCAATTCATACCAAGGCATACCGTGCCCCATTGCCACCACCCTTAGATTTTTAGATGTTTGATATAAATTGTTAAATAATTTTAATTATTACCTTGTATATATATTCTACATAGTGTGTAGATGTTTTTCAAAACATACAAAATAAATAAATAAAAATAAAAATAATGAAATTGAGATGGATATGAGTATATGAAATATATATTAATTAATAGATAATTACGATATTTTATGAAAAAAGTTTACAAAAACTTTTAAAGAAAATAACAAAAGGGACATCAAATAAATGAGGATAAAAAATATCAATTATAATCACATTCTTGTTGTCAAACCGCTCTCACTACTGAGGGTATGTTTGGCAAAAATAGATTGTGCTGGTGATGTTGATATTGCGATCTTTGGTGTTGTTGATGTTCTTGAAAAAAGATTACAAAAATATATTATTTTTATAAGTTACATGAAGTAACCTTTTATTTTCATAGATTATAGAAGATTATTTTTTTAATAATCTCTTATAAGTTCTGGCTGCCAAACAAAGATTATTTTTTAAGTAGCTTATTTTTCAAAAAAAATAATCTTAAGCCTCAATAATCTTCCATAATCTCTGCTGCCAAACATATTATTCGTATTTGAATCCCAATATCGCAATTAAAATTATTTCTTTATAAAATCTTATTGCTATGCGTGGAGAGTTATTTTACATACCAAATTTTTCTTATATCTAAGGGAATTTCATCTCCACTATCCATCTAAAAATAAATCAATTGCTGAGATTAAAAGAATTTTATTATTTCACCTAATTTTTATAATTTAAATATCTCTTAAACCGTTAATCGTTAAGCAAAAATAATTACACCATTGCGACAAGCATTTAATTATCTTTCTATAGACAGGCACTTTGATATACTTTCAAAAAAAGAAAAAAAAATCGATTTTTTCACGTTTTTTCGTTTTTCTTTGAAATTGAAATTTGCATGAAATATCATATATAATTTAACACTAATTTGAAGATCACATGTGATATTCGTGTTAAATCACATATGATATGTAATACTAGTGTTAAATCATATATGATAAATCACATATGATATACATATCATATATGCTTTAACACTATATCACATGTGGTATTCAAATTAGTGTTAAATCATATATGTTTTTTTCATGCAAATTTCAGTAACGTAAAAAAATGGAAAAAACTTTATAAAAAAAAAGGTGAAAAACATGAAAAAAAAAATTGTCGAAAGTATATCAAAGTTCCTATTTATAGAAAGATAATTAAATGCTCGTCGTAATGGTATATGTTTTTTCGTTTGACGATTAACTGTTTGAAAGATATTTATATTTGAAAAGAAAATAGGGCAAATTATCTGAAAAGGCATCAAAGTTGCCACTTTTTCCTTTTCTAGGCATCAAACTTTTTTTTTCCTATTGTAGCCCTAAACTTTCCTAATTTTCCTTTTGTAGCACTGAGTCACACTAAACCCATAATTAAACTCCTTAATCAACATAAACCCGTTTTAACCTCAATTTATGTCTTTTGGGCGTGTTTTGAACAAAAGATGTATCTTTAGGGGGGGTTTTTTGGAACATTTTACAAACATTAATAACTCACCCAAACCCAATCATAACCCTAACCCATTGCTGCAATAATTTCCCCAAATAGTTTGAATATCAAGAACCCTAATTATGAGTAGCTCGTCCTCAACACAATCACGTTTAGTTGGAGGTAAGATTGAACGTTTCTGTAAGTGTGACGACAATTGAGAGTCCAAACATCAACCACAAGGACGAATCCTGGAAAGAGATTTGTAAAATGTGCTCAATGTCGCGTCTATGAATTTCTGGATGTAGACCTTCCTAGTGAATACTACAAGGAGTTGGTTTATGGGTTCTTTCAAAGGCAGAGAGCTGTTGAAAATGCACCAATGATTGAAGCTCTAATTTTGGATAAGGCAAGGTTGGAAGAGGAGTTGAAGGCTACAAAGACAAGATTGGAAGAGGAGGTGAAGGCTGGAAAGTCAAAACTTGAATTGTATGATAGGTTGTTTATGATGATGTTAGGAGTGTTGTGTATCATTTGTGTTTGGTTTGGTATGAAACTATCCAACTGATTTAGTTCTTCTTCAGTTGTTAATGTAGTAATGTAAAAACTTAACTTTAGATAATGAATGTCAATGTTTTAGTTTTGTACATGTGTTGAATTGTTAAGTGTTAGTATGGTATGCAAACAGTTAGGATAGTCATATTACATAGGAGTGCAACCATAATCATAGGATTAAGAGAGTGCATTACATATGATTATTATAGGGCATACTAAACCCATACCAGTAACCTTACTAAAGCCATAAAATAACCCACAAGTTCCAAACCACTCATTTCCTAGACCTTGTCCTCTTCCCCTTCCCCTTCCCCTCAGCTTCTTTGTTGACAGGCTTGGCAACCCAGGCTTTGATGCCCATCTCAGCACATGTTGCCTTGTTTGGCAAACCCAGCACTTTGGGCCTTGCATCAAAAGCAAGCTTGGCAAGCTGCTTTTCAGTTAGGGGTACCTCCTCATCAACATTTTCTTCATCTTGCCTTGAGCTGGAACCAACTTTCCATTCAACAGGAAGTGGCTCTTCAATGTACTGCAATGGTGGAAAGTAACCTCCCCATGAGGCTCCTTCAGAACCACCTTGTTATGTACTCTCCTCTGTGGTGCTTGAAATGGTTATTATCTCTGAAATAAAAAAAAATGTCAGTAAATGCATAAAGGAAATGTGCATTAAAGTTGTTAGAATTCTTGGTTTATGGTTACTATTTATGGAAATGGTTATTATAAAGTTGTTACTGACACTGGTGGTTGGTGGACATTATCCTCTTGCCTGAACTCATGTTATTAGGAATCTTGTTTAGATACACAGATATGAGTAGAAGATGTGTGGGATATGGTATTGGTTCATTGGATTTTATAAGGGCAAATTGTCTTCAAAACAGTTGGGTTGGGATTGTCATTAAATTTACAATGACTGCAAATAGCCTATGTATCATTGACTGCAATAGCCTAAGGTCATTGACTGCATAAAAAGCAAGCTTGACTGCATAAAAAACAGATGTCAACTTGACTGCACATAGCCTATGTCTGATTCATTTGCATTATCAATGTGTGTATAGGCTGCATAAATAAACACTGAAAATAGGATGCCTATGTCTCATTGACTGCAACAGTCTAAGTTCATTGACTGCATAAAAAGCAAGCTTGACTGCATAAAAAAAATATGTCATTACATAGTTAAAAACATGCATATTACATAGTTAAAAACTGCATATTTCATTATTGGAAACTAATAACAAAACATACTTTCAAAATGCATATTTCATTAAACATTAAACTTAGTAGTTTAACAATGACCATCTTTTTACTGCCCTCAAAGGATGTACAAAATGGGCTTGTGCTTAGATGGTCATTACATAAACTAGTAACAATAGTGGCTGCTATCTGTTCCACCCATATTACATACAAAATGACCATCAGTTAGTGCCCAAAAGAGATTTACAAAATGGGCTATTGGTTGATGGCCATGACCTATTAACATTAGTTATCTAGACATATCACATACCCAAACTAAGTTATCAAAGTTTACATTAGCTGCCCACAAAAGATATACAAAAAGGGCACATGGAGTTCCTTGTTGTTCAAGCATCATCTATTTCCAATGCAGACTCTGTAGAGCTGCCCTGGCCATCCAACTGTTTTGCCAACTTCAATTTCAGAATTCTTTCACTAGGCCTTCTTACTTTCAGTTTAGTCATCCTATTTTTCAAATGGTGCTGCTCCGGTTGTTCTTGTAAATGTTCCTGAACTTGTTCTTGAGTCTGATCTATTTGAGCTTGCATGTGTTCAACTTGAGTGGCAGTCATTTCAATCACTGTTTGAACTTCAGGTTGTTCTTGAATGTGATCTTGAGGTTGTTCCTCATGCTCAATGTGATCTTGTGGGTCTTCAGCTGTATCTTCAGGTTGATCATCTGTTTCAGCTAGTTGTTGATCATCTTTGTCACCAAACCATCTTGCATAAGCTGATGTGCATCCTCTTTTCAACCCCTTCCTATTTGTCCCACTTGACCCACCAACCTGTGTATGAAACAAATGGTTAAAACAGTTGGTTAAAACCAAAAGTATGAAACAATGTATGCAGTTGAAATAAAAGTAAGATAATACCTTTGACCCACTAGTCTCATTTGACCCAACATTCTTCCTCTTTGACCCACAACTTTTCTTCTTTGACCCAGACACATTCCCAGTATCTTTTGACACAGACACATTCCCAGTATCTTTTGACCCAGACACATTCCCAATATTTTCTTTGCATCATTTTTTGTTGTGACCAGGTTTGTGACATATAGAACATGTCATCTCAGCACCTGCCTTTGATACTCTAGTTGAGCTACCACCTTCACCCTTTGATCTGATCCTTTTCTTTCTTGGCCTACCAGGAATTTTTTTGGGTTTGGGAGGCAATACAACAGAGTACATACTGCGGTCGGCCGAAATCAATACCACCAACTGGTTTCAAGAAATGGTTATATGTGTCATAGTACTTGTCTGTTTTAAACCAATCAAGCACATAGCTCTCAGGTACCTTGTTTATGTATAGAATTACCTTTGTTGCATGTACACAAGGTATTCACGATAACGCCACATGCGACATGTGCAAGTCCTATTTGATTCACTAACTGTGAATGCCTCACTCCCTGATCTGACCTCAAACACATTCCCACCAGCAGGTATAATATGCCAAAACCTACAATAAAACAAACTTATTAGTTTCAATTCAAACAATTTCATAAGTGAAATAACCTTATTTTGTAAATGGATAATTACCTTTGTTGGTCTTTTAACCATTCCAACCTCTTCTGAATGTTGGGACAAACCCCATGGTTCCATTTCTTACTGATTTCCCTCATTTTGTGCATCCTCTCAAGAACTATGACTCTCAATGCTTCTAGCATAGTAAGCAGTGGCTTGTCCCTAACACTTACAATGACACTGTTAAAGCATTCATGAATCCATTTTCATTGCTTCACATCCTCTATTAACTTCAAAGAATGCTCTTGACCATGTTTTTGGGTTCTTGTCCATAAGCCACTGATGAGCCTTTGGGTTAGCCATTTTAACCTTCTCCATTATCTTGTTAAACAACTGTGGATAGGAAGCCTTAGATGCTGCCCAAAACAACTCTCTGAATTCCACCCCACTGAATACTTTCCTGAAACCTTCATAAATATATCGGCACATTGCCTTTGTTCAGCATATGGCATGCCATTCTTCACAGCTTCAATAAGACCCTATACACAAGCATATCTAGTTATAATATTTGTAATACTAACCAATTAACATCAAAGTATGGATACAAAGGTTACCTTATGTTGATCAGACATAAGAGTTAAACCTGTTCCTTTTGTGCATTCCAAGTCTCCTTCCAGTAACTCCAAAAACCAGCTCCAGTTATCCTTGTTTTCAACATTCACCACCTTGCCAAGCAACGGGTAAATGTGGTTATTTCCATCTCTACCAATAGCAGTCAAGATTTCTCCATGGTTTGGTTTTTTCAAAAAACATCCATCTAAGGCAATTACTCTCCTACACCCATCCTTCCAACCTTCTGCTAGTCCAGCAAAGCATACATAAAACTTATCAAAGTATGTTTTTGATCGGGGTTGACAGTCACTCCTAATTTGACAGTGGACCCAGGATTTGAATCTAAAATTGCCCTTCCATATGATCTCAACAATGCATAATGCTCATCCACTGATTTCTCATACTCTGTCAAGGCAAACCTCTTAGCATTTCTACATTGATTTGAGGATACCTTACACTTATACTTTTTCATCACTAGGCCAGCTATAGTATTCAACTTAATGTCAGGGTTAGCCCTAATCTTACTACCAAATATTGTTCCTATCCACTTATAGTTTACTAATGAACCAAATTGGAAGTTCCTAACACACGTGTGTTCATCAACTAAAGTTTGTATCTGAAAATTTTTCTCATTAGTCATCCACCTAGCATAACATCTCCAAGGACAGTCGGGTAATTCATCTGAACTAACACTAGGATGTTTAGTTTTCTTCCTTTGTTTACCTTTGTCAAGATCAATCAACTTTGGCGGTCTCTGTCCACATTTTGCCACAACCTTGTAACTGTTACTCCTCTCATACCACAAGGAAAAGCCATTTGCCAAAGCATAGTAGGTTAAACACTCTTTAAACTTTGCAACATTGGCATACTTTTCACCAACCTGCATTTACAAATAAAACAAATGTTTTTAACCAAAATTCATAAACAATATATGTATTTGAAAAACAAACTAGGATAATACCTTTGGGTGCCTCAGCCTCCAATGACTACTTTCATCATAGACTGGATATCTGTCAACAGGCTTCTCCACACAAATAAAAGGATCTTCATTTGAAATGCCTACAGATGGATGTAACCTTCTCATCAAGTTGTTCATGAACATATCATGTTCCATCAAAATCTCTCTTCTATGGTTATTAGGAGGTACACTGTTTGATGGAGTTGGTTCACTCATTTCTGGCAAAGTCTCACTTTCCTTCAATCTATTGGCTTTGATCCTTCTCCTAAGTTCTATAACCTCCTCTTCACTAGGACTTAGATAGTCAACTGATTTATCTGAACCATATTCACTGTCATTGTCACTATCAAAGACATCATCAAACTCACCATCTGGTTCATCCTCTATAACCTTCCCTTTGCCCTTATCCACACCTGATATAGACCCAGTATCATCACCATCCATACTAGTTTGCAAATCCTCACCCTCTACACCAGGCATACTATCATCCACCTGTTCACTAGGCCTCCACAATCTAACTTGTACTACCTCATCTTGTACATCAATGTTCTCAACTACACTAGCCTTCCCTTTGCCCTTATCCACACCTGATCTAGGCCTAATATCATCACCATCTATACTAGTCTGCAAATCATCACCCTCTACACTAGGCATACTATCATCACCCTCTACACTAGTCCTAATGTTCTCACCCTCTGGTTCATTAACCTTCCTAGTATGCTCAACCTCCATCTCAGCCCAATTAACCAATTCATCTAATGAAAAGTCATTGCAGTACCTCTTTTTGGTAGAGCCTTTTGCTTTAGCAACAGACTCATCCATAAAAGTGGTATCTGCTTCGCCTAAATACTCTGACAGATCCATATCATTGTGATCAAGATATAGTTCAATCCTACCAAACAACTGAGCCACATCAAACATGTGTTCTATCTCCTTATCATTAGTTACTCTAACTAAACCTTTGTCTAATTCAGCATCAGGGACCTTATAATATAAACCTTGAAAGTAATTACCTACTTTTTCTTCCAAGAATTCAGCAAATGTAAGATAGGGCATCCTTGGAGCGCACATGTTAAGAATCACCCGTCAGCGTAGTGTAGAGGCAAATGCCTAAAATATCCATCATTGTGTACATCAAATTGATGCAAATTGTACTGGTATCATTCGGAAAATAATTGAGAAAAAACAAAATTAGGGTTTTATCCATGGTTAAAACGTTGATCAAAACAGATAAAAAACATATAAATCATAACATTGTTTACCTGAACTAAAGAAAGAAGCATCAAATATAGCAAAGGAACACGGTCAATTTTGTTAGGTTATAAAATTAGGGCTTGGAAGTTTTACGGGTATGAGGTAATTGGGGGAAATTGGGTGAGTTATTAATGTTTGTAAAATGTTCCAAAAAACCCTCCTAAAGATACATCTTTTGTTCAAAACACGCCCAAAAGACATAAATTGAGGTTAAAACGGGTTTATGTTGATTAAGGAGTTTAATTATGGGTTTAGTGTGACTCAGTGCTACAACAGGAAAATTAGGAAAGTTTAGGGCTACAATAGGAAAAAAAAAGTTTGATGCCTAGAAAAGGAAAAAGTGGCAACTTTGATGCCTTTTCAGATAATTTGCCCAAAAAAATATGATGAAAGTGGGTTTTTTTAATTGTTTGAATTAATCTCATTCGTTAGATCTAATAAAAATGAAGGATGGAGATTGATCCCTTAATATGTAAACAAGTTTTTGTCCTCAAATGATCATCACATATTGGCGTGGCCATATCAAAAACACAAACCTTTTTAAGTTATGTCACTCGAAGCAATTATAATACCGTTTGGCTCAAATTCTTTAGTCACAGTTTAAAGCAAGAGAAGTTTGGTCACAATTTTCTTTTTCGTCGTTTTGTGGTACAAGTGGAATGCAAAATACTAAGAGCACCCGGTGTTTGGTGCCATAGGTGGCGCTATAGTCTATGGCACAGACTTATAACTCAACCAAGACACCCCTCTTAATTTATAAGGTTTTGCGCCATACCCACTAACCAAGCTATAGTCATCTCCTTTTTATTTGTGTTTTATTGAGTTATGTGTGGGCAATGAGGTGTCTTATAACTTGAGTGATGGAGGGAGATTGTTTTTCGGTTAAGTTATAAGTTACGAGTTATAAGGAAAAAACCTAAGGTGACAACACTTTTTGCTATAAACGCGAGCCTTGTGGCTCAAGGACACTTTGTGCTGGATGTTTCGTAAAGGAAATGAGAATGGAAAATGGAAATGGGTAACATTCTTTTGTTTGGTAACTTAGACAAATAAAAATGTTGAGAATTGTGAAGAAATGATGGATAATTGGTATAGTAGTGCAAAATTTAAAGTTTCATCTCTTCTGCTGTGGTTAGGTAATTGAAGAAATGAGACTATTTTAAAATATTTTTTTTCATAATGTGTATTTTAGTTGCAAACAAATTTACATGAATGTTTTATATAAACAAAAATCATGTTTTTCATTTTTTTTTATTTATTTAGAAAGTTATTCGAGATACATATTTTTCTTTATCTGATTTCCAATTATTATTATTTAATTTGGGGTCTAACTTTTTAGATGATATTAAATATTTAAATGTGCTATGTATATTATTTTAAGTTTTTTTTTTTTTTTTCCTAACAAAATTATACTAGTATATTTTTTCTCATTTTTCGAATTAAGTCCTAACACAAAAATTTACTAAAATTTTATATTGATTTTATTTCTTAAAATTTCTATTACCAAACACATACATATGAAAATTGGCCCCAAGGAATGTCATCAAAGGGTCAAACCTAGTCCTGTTGTCGAAGCGTATGTTATACGCCCAAAATGAAACTTTAGGATCCAATCCCTAGTCCTGTTATCGAAGTGTATGTGATACGCTAAGAGCATTGGGTGTGGCAAGATCATGGCTCGCCGTGGGTGAGGTGGCACCTCGTCGTGCCTCGCCGCCACACCGGGGTGCCATTTCGTGGCTCGCCGTGAAGGATTTCTCCGTGGTGACGACGAGAGAAAGGATCTGACACAACGGATATATTTCAAAATTATATCCGTTATTTAACGGATATTTTTTTTTTCTTAAAAAAAAACCTTACCACCCCTATATAAACATATCATAACCACCATTTTTATCATCTTTATCTCCTCCATCTTTAATCAAAATACTAAACCATGAGTTACATGAGTGAATCATCTTTTTCCGGTGAAAGTGAAATTGAAGAGTTAGCGGACCTGGAAATGTTTATTCAAGAGTTTGAGGCAGAGCAAACGTTGCAAGAACAAGAAGCCGGTCCTTCAAACCATCGTCGATACGTACCCCGTGAACGTGAAGTTGAAGCACATCTACTTGCCGACTATTTTGGTGACAACCCAAAATATCTGGATGATAATTTTAAGCGTCGCTTTCGTATGAGTCGTAGTCTATTTTTACAAATAGTACAAGGTATTGAAACATATATTGAAACTCATCATCCTCTTCCTATGTATTTTGATTTTTTTAGAGTGCGACCAGATTGTAGGGGTGTAATGAGTTTTAGTGTGATTATGAAATGCACATGTGCCCTACACCAATTGGCTTACGGGTAGCACTGATTCATTAGATGAGTATTTACAAATAGGTGAACACTGTGCACGCGATTGCCTAGATTTTTTTTACTATGTGCATAATCCATCTATATGTTAAGGAGTTCTTAAGAAAACCAGATGAGGATGACATTCGTCACTTATACCATGCACATAACACTGTTCATAAGCTTCCGGGAATGTTGGGGAGCATCGATTGTATGCACTGGGAATGGAAAAACTGTCCGAAAGAATGGCAAGGCCAATTTCACAGAGGTGATAAAAAATATCCAACTATAATGCTTGAAGCCGTTGCTTCATACGATTTGTGGATTTGGCATGCATTTTTTGGGGTAGCGGGTGCGAATAACGATCGTACGGTTTTAAATAATTCTCCGTTATTCGACGACCTGCTTGATGACATCGCCCCTGAGGTTGAGTTTGAAGTATACGGGTGTAAATTTAAGCAAGGGTATTATCTAGCTGACGGAATTTACCCTGAGTGGGCATCTTTTGTCAAGTCATTTACAGTTGCAAGTAACCCAAAAAATGCCTCATTCAAAGCGAAACAAGAAAGTGCTCGAAAAGATATCGAAAGAGCTTTTGGTGTCCTCCAAGGACGTTGGCATATCATTGCCCAACCGGCGCGTGCATTTACTATTGGCAAGTTACGGAGAATCATGTACTCGTGCATCATATTGCATAACATGATTTTGAAAGATCAACAATTTGCGGTATCCGACATTGCTGAAACGTATATTTCTCCGACACCAAATTTACAACGTACATGGATTGAACGTTGCGAATTGCAAAGGAAAAAAACCAAATAACTACATGATAAATGCAAACACGCAAAGCTTCAACGATGTCTCATCGAGCATGTTTGGCAACAAGTTCAATGGGAACAATTTTAACAACAGAATCTAAATAATTAGTTTCGTTATAATTTGATGTATTTCTTAAGTTGCGTATGTTTTTTTTACCGTATCTTTATTTTACGTTTCGTATATTTTTTATTATGTTGTATTGTATTTTTATTTTTAATGAAATGAATTTAGTTTATTTGGAAATTTGAATAAAAAAAAATAAAGTGGTAGTGGTGGGCCCCAAATGAAGAGGTTGAGGTTTGTTATGAGGGAGGGATTTGTTGTGGTTAGTTGTGGAGGTTTGTTATGTTGATGTGGCGCTGAGGCGGCGGTGATGAAGAGCCATGGCTAACCTACCACACCCAATGCTCTAACCAAAATATAAAAAGTTTAGGATCCAATCGTAAACATCTCACACACACCAAATGAACCAATAAAACGGGCGGGAAAACAGAAAAGGCAATTTATCCTAAACTTTTTCATTAAACCGCAGAATAGAACCATTCCATTGTCTCATTTCTCTCTTCCTAAAAAACCAAACCCTAAAAAAAAGTCTTCATTATCAAATGGCGCCAACCAAGCGTAAGACCGAAGCTAAACCATCATCCGAATATGTTCCAACCACCAGTGTCTCTCGCAGCTCTACGCGCAAGGAAACTACCAAGCCAGCAGTGGTTCTTGAGCCGGTTCCCAATGCTAAGAAAGCTAAAGTTACTCCTAAAGCCAAGCCCGAACCAAAAAAAGAAGAACTGGTGACGTCATCTAGTTCTGAAAATGGTTCTATTAATAACAAGACTATCGTCGTTGAGCACTGGTATATTACCCTTATCCTCATTTCCTTTTTTTATCTTTTTTTTTTTGTTTGTTAATTATTTTACAAAATGTGGTCAGTAGCAAGGTTACTTCGCAATCAAGCGGTTTCTCTTTACGACGACCCGCTATACGACCAGAGCTGGAGATGCGATTACAAGAAGCGTTTGATGAGTTTCTTAGTCATAATTTGTTGGATCTCACAAATGTTGCTCACGCTAAATCTTATCTCCCTAAATCCACCTGGGCATCATCTATTTTTCTGCGACAATAAGACCTGGGAAACAGAGCTGCCATGGTTATCAATGCGCGAAAGAACGGACGCGGAGGAGAAGAAGAAGAGAAGGAAGATGGCGGTAGGAAATATTAGTGAGTGATGTGTGGTTTGAGGTGACTATTGTTATGAACAATTTAGGAACAAATTCTCTTTATATAACATGGGGCGAAGGAACGGGTGCCGAGGAGTATAAATTAATATTTTCTCGCCTAACATCCAATGGCGTTTTTTTTGGGTTTGAATATTTTCAAACGTGTATTTGTGAAACTAACAATAATAGTTTATTTCATGTGGGCCTCAAATGGTGGGCTTAATATTTACGTTTACTATTGTCTTGGGTCCGTTTCCGATTGATATACCATGTTAAGCCAACCGATCATCTTCTCATTTGTAGTTTCTTATTCCAGAAGCAACCGACCATATCATTAGGTAGGTTTTTCAGATATAAGGGGTTATGCGTATGGTTTGTTTCCAACAATGGTTCTTCTATGTGTTGTATAGTTGGTTGTGTCAACTTATGTACATGTCCTATGTTTATCTTATCAATTGTGATAATTTTGTCATTCATGCTTTTTTTTATGTTTAACTGATGCTTAGGACCTTTGCATGTTGTGTTGGTTGGTTATAGTTTGTCTGGGTTTAGGTATTTGATGCATATGAATGTTAGTTGGTATGTGTTTGTCTGTTTTTAAACCTTGCATGTTAGGTTGCTTCTTTTTTAGTGTTGGGAAGTTACTAACTTACTTGCCTTTGTTTGATATCATTAGCCAAAGGGTTTTGGACCATATCCTTTGTGTATTTGTTGTTTTCCATTTTCTAGTTGCATCTGGTAAGTTGTTAGACAATTTTCCTGCACATTCACCATGCAAACCCAGAAAAAAAGTAAGCCCTCAGTTGTCGACGTTCACTTTGGGTCCGATAACATCGGTCGCCCACCCAATGAGTGTGATTTAGTTGGCGGTCCCATTCTTGAAGAGCAGGGGTGTTCAGCACCTGTTTTGACACATTCAGTGCCTGCTGTCGTTTGTGACGCGCCATTGGACCAACGTGGTGAGCTTGTGTCACATCATTTATATGCTACAACAGCGTCTGCTTCTATGTTGCATGAGGCTGTTGATAGGTTGTCTTCCAAAAGGAAAGTGGATGAAAGTGGGGTATATTGTCTTTAAAGGTGTCCAAAGAAGTTGCAGTTGACAGTGAGGTCTGTTGACAAATGTGGAGCCGAAGCCATTGGCGAGGTAGGTTCTTTCTTAGATACAATGTTGTACAATTTGAGTTACTGATGTTCTTGAAATTCATGGTTTATTTGTCTTTAGCTACAGGTTCATAACAATGTGGTGGATTTCAATGTACTAGACCAGCGGTGTGTGGTGACTGAAGGTTGTAGGCCGGTGGGCATCGAATGTTCTGGACAGTCTGACGATTTGTCATTGCACTGCGGGCCCGCATGTTTGCCTACCACAGGTGTTTGCGTCCGTCCCAAAAGGAAGTCGGACCAAAATTGGGAAGCGCATCATCAGTTGTGTCAAAAAAGGTTCAACCATGGGGATGCATCTGCTGATAAGGATGCCACGCAACCGGCGCCAAAGTTTAGTTGTTCATTACATATGTGGTTGCGAGCCAATGTGTGTGATAACGCTACACGCGTCGTTCGGGGTCAAAGGAACTTCCTTTTCTTCGAGCAAGTTTTATAACACCCTAGGCAGTGAACCTAATCGTTGTAGTGTAGTATTAGGGTAAGCCACGGGTATTGATATCGTTCTCTAGGGGAATAGGAATGCTAGTGAGAAGTTACTACGCTAAGGTTGGGGTTGAGGAAGATTATTTTTTATCTTTTTTATGTTTTTAGAAAATGGAAAGGTACGAATCTCGGGGTTTGGATTTGGGGGTTGGTATTTCTACCGATTACTCTACTTATCTAATTATCTAATCTAGGTGTATGTAGTCTATGTCTAATTATTGTGTGCTCGTATGATAGTTTAAAGATGTGTTCACTTAGGTTTTATTACTCCTTAATTATCTCCTATTAATGGTTGAATTGTCACGTCCTTATTCTTAATCGCGTTGTGTGTCTAAAGTCGTAGGGTATGCGTTTATCCCTAACTCTTTGAACTTACCAAAGGGTCTCGTCTACAAAGCCCTCTAGGGATTATAAACTCTAACTCTAAGGCACTCTTTGAGTGGTTTAGCCTACAACTACTCTAAGTGCTATAGTCTAAGGTTCACAAAGATTAATCAAGCATTAATTACACAACGAATGACCTATCGCATTACTAGATCATTAACAATTAAGATAAGAGACAATCAATCAATATTCAATAATTAAGTTTCATATTCCCTAAGCAAACACATAAGTAAATTAGCCGGACATGGAGAACATGCAAGCATACACACAAATAATTGAAGACATAATTGAATTAATGAAGTAAAACACTTATCTTGATGTAAGATAGGGTTTGGAACCCTAAAATACTATACAAGACAGCCTTGGTTCGGTTTAGGTTTTTACTCCAAAAGACTACACACTAATACTGAAAAATTCGGATTCTATATATAATATTACAAGTGCGACGGCGTCACCTTATGATTTGTGACGCCGTCATTAGGGTTCCGTCTTGGCCACGTTAGTCTTGCGACGGCGTCACCTTGTGCTTGTGACGCCGTCCTCTTCACCGGACGCCGTCTCGGATCAAATCTAGGCCATCTGAGTTGCGACGGCCTACTCTTTTAAAGCCCGACACCGTCACTTGTAAATAAGCAATTTGGCTACTTGTCCCGCGAAGTGCTTCCGACGGCGTCATGAGTTAAGCGATGACGCCGTCACCTTGTGTTTTAGCAGCTTGAGTGTCTCGATTCTTTACTTTGGCCATTTTCTTCAGTATATCCGGCTTTTTCGTCCAAATAAGTGCCATTACAGCAATTTGCCTTCAAGAGACCTAAAAAGTGAAAAGAACGATATTAAGTAATAACGGATACAAAAGTGATCAAATAAGGGCTTAAACGACCCCTCAAAAAGGTACATTTTAAAGCCTTATCAAATATCCCTACACTTGGTATTTGCTTGTCCTCAAGCAAATGTGCTTTTAGCCAATTAATTTATAAGTTAGGGGTCATGAAGCATTGGTTTAAAATAGTCCACAACACATATAAGCCCCGCAAAAGTCATAACAAGCACGGAATTTACATACTAGCATCTCACAAGGGGTGTTTGGATACTCACATCTCTCGGGTGTATATGAAATATATCAAAGTGGAAATGGAAGATAAACACTCATTAACCGGTCCTAGTACACAGATTACCATAGGCTTGAGAATAGATCAAACCTCCATCGCTTTGGCGTAAGCACATAGGAAAGACTATCAAAGAGGTCTTTAAAGGGTTGTAACGTTAGGCTTACGGTAGGGAAACAAAGGGTTTGGTAGGATAGGCTATTTAGTGGTGGTAAGTCAAAAATCTCTATGTTACAAGCATACGAAGAATGGCGTTGCTAAGCCAAGACTCGACACTCTAAACTCTAGATAACTGAAACAAACAAACATAAATTTAAAGATAGATGTAGGATGGTAGCCCGTATGTTGTTGTTGTTTTTTTTACACTCTATTTTTTTTCTTTTTCTCTTTTTCCATTTTTTTCGATTTTTTTTTCATACACTTTTACTCTACCATCCTCTACGGTAACATCAAAATGAAAGGGATTTATAGGCACATCCCTACACTTGAGTTTTTATTACTCTAACACTAATTTGACCCGAATTGAATAGATCAAAACACTTGGGGTATATTATTACGCAAATAAGGGAATTTAACGTTCCCTTCCAGTCATTAAACTAACTTTTCCCATAAGTCCCAATCGTCCCAAAACTGTATACAAAGGATATGACTCGACTTAGCAACTCATGCAAGCAACTAGATAATTGAACTAAGGGTTTAGGGTGATAACAATGATGCACTAAAAGTAAGTGCATACAATATAGGCAAAGGCGATTTGGGTGTATATTTGGGGGTGGGGTGTAAACAATGCTCTTCATTGATATTCCGGAAAAACCGAAACATCACGAGAACCACGAAAAGGATAAGCTCTGAGGGGTTAACTAGGGGTATCATGTACTAAAGATGAGTACAACGCAAAGGGTGAGGGGGAATTACTCAACCGATGTGGAAGAAGTAATTATATTACGGGTATCAAACAAGGGTTATCCTAATGCCTCTTATCATTTAGTTATTCCTAACTACACAAGTGTAGTCTTACTAGCGATCTCGGGATGCATCACAAAACAAGTTCTAGAATCTATTATACTACCGGTTCACACTCTTAAGCATTAAAGATGAATGCTTTAATTCCTACTAATCTAAGGGCGATCCTCACATTTTGGGTGGAATTTAGGTGGTAAAGGGTTTTTGTGCTAGTCATGCAACTTCCTATCCGTGAGACGCTTTTGTTAAGACTAATGGCCCACTCCTATATGTCATAAGAAAATTTAAATTTGGTGCCAAAATTACCCTAACCGACATTTTCTCATGGTTTATTACACAAATACAATTGGACAAAGCAAATAGTCAAGGATAAGCATAGTTTAAAAGTTCCCGTTTTATTTTCCCTCCCTACACTTAAACTGAACATTGTCCCCAATGTTCCCCGAAAGTATCAAAGTTATGATAATAGAAGGTAATTAAAAACGAAAGAAACTAATACTCCCCTGATTAGCTCTGTAGGATCCGTGTGTGAAGTAGTGGTTAAATCCTTTCTAAGAAGAATGTATGCGTGAAAAGCTCCTTCCAATCTTATGTAACTTCTTCTTGATAAATTAAACCCGCACACTTGAAGAAAACAAACGAAACCTTCGCGTAAAATCGTCGGTAATAATATATATAAGACTCGACTAAACTAGGATATAATGCTTGTGGAATGGATGTTTCTGAATTTCGAAAATTAAGACTGGAAAATTCCAAAATTTATAAGTAGCTCAGAAAACGAGAAAAAAGTAATCTGTTGTTTTTACTCCTTCCTGACACCCTCAGGTTGCGATCGACACCGTCAGTTATCTGACAAAAACCGGTTCTGCGATTTTACGGAAAAAATTCGGAAAATTTACATCTTTAGAATCTGGAAAAATTTCTGCAAAACATCCATTATGACTTGAGACAAGCATTTGACTCGAACAAACACACATATATATCTTTTAATGAATTGCTATTCTCATGTTTACGTTTCTTTTGAAAACGTGTGTAATCCTCCCTACACTTATCCTTTATGTAAAATACCTTTATATGCAATTAAGACGAGGTTAAAAACAAAATAAAGCATTTTTACAATTTCAAACATGAGAATAAACAATCAATAAAAGATATACGACACACAAATAAAAATGAAAAACAAATACACATGGGTTGCCTCCCAAGAAGCGCTTGTTTTGTTCGAGTCACGAGCTTGACTCTACCCTTATTTAACAGATAAAGGGGAGGTTTTCCCTACACTTAGGTTTAAGTGTGGGTGATAGTAGCGATACACACCCTTAGTGTGGAAATTTGCTACGTGAGGAGAGGGTGATGGGTGATTTATATGCTCAAAGGAGTGTGCTCCATTCATTAAAACCTTACCTAATTCTATTCGTGTAGCGGGTGAATCAAATCTCTCTCCTAAAAATGGATCATCTTCTATCAACTTCAAAAGATTCTTAGTTAAGTATCCATCTTGACCTAATAAACCCGGTTTAAACCCATAATGTTTCTTGTTATCAACAATGAATGGGTGATATAAGTGTGTAAGGTCATGGGTTACTCCTATATTAGCTTCCACTCTACATGGCCTAGAGTCTACCACCTTTATCAAGAAACTACCCGGTTTATTTATTTTGATGGGTGGATTGGGGCCTAATTCAATTCCAAGATTCACATCTAAAGACAGAAAATTGGGTAAGGTTTTTGGTTGAGGCTCCGGTTCATCAAAATCAAGAACTTCCCTAGGACTAAGAGAAAGGTCATGACAACAAGCATCTAAACCTTCATTCTCTAGTGGCGTTTCGTCCAAAGGTTCTATATCAATTGGGGTTCCTATAGTCTCTTCTACTTCTTCCGGGTAAGTTATAGGCGATGCGTGCTATTCAAGTGATGGTAGAGCTTGTGGGCTTGGAGTTTCCACCTCATTCTCCATTATATCTAGATCTCCTAAATGTTCATTATGTGTTTTAGTATGATCTGACCCAAATACACTCTTAAGCATCTCAAATCCTTCTTTGGCCATTTCAAATTCTTGGTCCGATTCATAAGAATTGTTCTCAAAAACTTGACCACTATGTTCTATTTGCCTAAAGGATTCCTCACATGTGTCATATGTTTTGAAATCTATCCCACACATGCAACTAGGTATTTTAGCTTCAACCATCTCACAATCTTGTTCGGGTTTAGGTTCCATGTTCTTAAAAACTAGGTCTTTTTGATCATGATGCCTAAGGTTAGATAAATCCTCCTTATCCATTTCCTCAAGTTGTGACAACTGACGATTTATACTTAGGAGGCTTTTCTCAAATTTTTTCCAGAGGGTCTCACTAAAAGGAGTTGATTCTAACAATGATCGTTGAATAGAAGCCATACAAGCACAAAATTTATCAAACCCATCCAACCTTACACCCGTCTCCTTTTGGATATCTCTAAGTTTACTCACAAATTCATTAGAACAATAAAAACAAATCCAATCTGCGAAATTCAATTGTTCCTCATTTGTTAATGATTCAAATGCAATTTCACTTGCCATAGCGACAAATGAAAAGGGTTTTACGAACACAAACACAAAGAAGGGGGATAGACTACAAGGAAGCTAAACTATGAGAAAAAAATTAGTTGATAGGAATCAAGCAAAGAAACCAAAACGAGGTGGACTACTAACTAGCTATTCTATTCCCCGGCAGCGACGCCAAAAACTTGATAACGCTACACGCGTCGTTCGGGGTAAAAGGAACTTCCTTTTCTTCGAGCAAGTTTTATAACACCCTAGGCAGTGAACCTAATCGTTGTAGTGTAGTATTAGGGTAAGCCATGGGTATTGATATCGTTCTCTAGGGGAATAGGAATGCTAGTGAGAAGTTACTACGCTAAGGTTGGGGTTGAGGAAGATTATTTTTTTATCTTTTTATGTTTTTTAGAAAATGGAAAGGTACGAATCTCGGGGTTTGGATTTGGGGGTTGGTATTTCTAGCGATTACTCTACTTATCTAATTATCTAATCTAGGTGTATGTAGTCTATGTCTAATTATTGTGTGCTCGTATGATAGTTTAAAGATGTGTTCACTTAGGTTTTATTACTCCTTAATTATCTCCTATTGATGGTTGAATTGTCACGTCCTTATTCTTAATCGCGTTGTGTGTCTAAAATTGTAGGGTATGCGTTTATCCCTAACTCTTTGAACTTACCAAAGGTCTCGATCTACAAATCCCTCTAGGGATTATAAACTCTAACTCTAAGGCACTCTTTGAGTGGTTTAGCCTACAACTACTCTAAGTGCTATAGTCTAAGGTTCACAAAGATTAATCAAGCATTAATTACACAATGAATGACCTATCGCATTACTAGATCATTAACAATTAAGATAAGAGACAACCAATCAATATTCAATAATTAAGTTTCATATTCCTTAAACAAACACATAAGTAAATTAGCCGGACATGGAGAACATGCAAGCATACACACAAATAATTGAAGACATAGTTGAATTAATGAAGTAAAACACTTATCTTGATGTAAGATATGGTATGGAACCCTAAAATCTTGTACAAAGACGAGCCTTGGTTGGTTTAGGTTTTTACTCCAAAAGACTACACACTATCTTGAAAAATTCGGATTCTATATATAATATTACAAGTCGCGACGGCGTCACCTTATGATTTGTGGCGGCCAGTCAGTCGCCGTCATTAGGGTTTAGTATTGGCCACGTTAGCCTTGCGGCGGCATCACCTTGTGCTTGTGGACGCCGTCCTCTTGACTTCGGCGCCGTGCGGATCAAATCTAGGCGTCACTGAGTTGCGACGGCCTACTCTTTTAAAGCCTGACACCGTCACTTGAAAATAAGCAATTTGGCTCTTGTCCGTCATAGAAGTGCTCCGGCGGCGTTTAGTTAGCGATGGCCGCGTCACCTTGTGTTTTCAGCAGCTTGAGTGTCTCGATTCTTGACTTTGGCCATTTTCTTCATATAATCGCGCCTTTTCGTCCAAATAAGTGCCATTACAGCAATTTGCCTTCAAGAGACCTAAAAAGTGAAAAGGAACGATATTAAGTAATAACGGATACAAAAGTGATCAAATAAGGGCTTAAACGACCCCTAAAAAAGGTACATTTTAAAACCTTATCAGTGTGTAATGCCTTAAAAGTGGGAATCGTGCCTTAGTGAACATAAGTTTACACTTGCCCAGCGGATTCACTTACAAACAAACCCATTCTTCAGCCACATGACTAGCCACACCCATTGGGAACGTTGTCGTTTACACAAGTTGAAAAGCTTTTGCTGGAAGCGGTTGGTCCATCGCATCTGCATCAAAGTTGGTGGCGGTTTCCTATTTTATTTTACAAAACATTTATATACTGTCAATTTTCATTAACAAATTTTTAGACTGGTTTCTTCTTATTATTTCAAAGTGGCCCTGTGCTTTTGGACTTTCGCTCAGGGAACATTTCCTGTCCTATGGAAAATATTATTGTCAACAACAACATGCGACACGGCATTTAGTCATGACATATGAAATTGAAGCGTTTTCAAAGTCATTGCGTGGAAGGGCTTCCAGTAGAGGCAAACGGCCTATAGGAGGTTGGTTTACATTACTGATGCTTGGATTTTGATTGTAACTAATATGTGACTGTATTGTTGTTAAACTTTTGTGCGTAACCGTTGGTTGTGTTAACTGTCCCATTTTTGCTTGATGTTCCTAGAAACGTCGTTGGCTAGAAGGTCTGGTCGTAAAAGGTCTAGGCATAGTCCACTTGCAGCCGCTGATCAGTTGAACGCTGGTGGAGTCAATGGGCCAAACCTTTCATCACCAATTGCTGGTGCACCTTTACGTGGAGGTTTGTAACAGATGTTTATTAATTATATTTTTCAACATAGTTGCTATGCATCTTTCAATTTAGGATCTGGTATTTGAT